>JARWIR010000091.1:1554482-2068568 GCA_029959085.1 Nemophila menziesii | reverse complement strand
ACACTGGGGTCCATACCTAAACAAATTTCTGCTTGTATTACTAGTGTCTTTAAGTGTTTTTATGAATGCACAACCCCTACTGTACATACACTACATATATGTACAACCCATTGGATGTATTGTGTACAACCCTACCTTGGACAATTGGACAATTAGATAGAAAATTGTATAATTAGATAGATAATTGGACAATTAGATAGACAATTAGATGGTAGATGGACAATTGGACAATTATACTTGGACAACTATAATTGTAATTATATAAAAAATTATTTTACTTAACAAACTTAAAAATTGACGTATGTATGTTTGTACCTATGTGTCCGGACATATCTGTTAAATAAAAAGAAAAAAATTTAAAACGAATTACTGTAAAAAAAATTAAAAAGGGCAAAATTGGGAAAAGCTCAACCAGAAATTAGTAACTAGGCTTTATAAAGTAGTATATTCTAGTTAGGCTTTAAAACCTAAGAAGCTTCAAAATTGGGCTATAATTAGTAATTTTCTCTTATTTTGATTTATATATCTTAAAAACTTATTTTTAACATTTAAATTATAATTATAAAAACTTTTATTAATTATTAAATAAGTTTTGTTGAATACGCTATTCAAACCTTGCGTACATGTTTGATTCTCTCTCTCTCTACTAGCGTTGTGTGCTTTTCTTTGATTTATAAGATCTCTGCTAATGGGTTTTTTTCTTTAAACTATCACTTTTGGGCCTATGCGAATCATCTGGACTGGTCTAGCCTAGGATGGGCTCTCCACACTCATTTGGGATGGGCTAAGGGAGACTTTAGTTGTGACCTTAGTAGACCATAATTTGGACCTCACAACTCTATTTTCTCGATAAAATTTTCTTTAGATGGTATTTTTCATTTTAAAGGTAACTTGTTAGAAATTAGTTATACGAATGAGGAGGTCTTATTTGGTAGAGAAAATTTTAAGGTGAAGGGTATTACCGAAGGGTATTACAGAACTATTAATCGACTTAGGGATATCCAGACTGTCCCCAAGACGTCCGAGGATATTCAGTGAATACGCTAGTGTGGAACTGTCAGGGGATAAGGGCTCCTCTGACGATTTCTAATCTAAAGTCCTTAGTAAATAGGTTTAAACCAGGAGTAGCGTGCCTTTTTGAAATCATGATGCGCGCTATAGATGCTCCTGACGCTATTAAAAACTTTAACTATGCTAATAGTTTTGTTAGGGATCCTATCGGCACTACTTTTCATTCCGGGGGCATTTTGGTCCTCTGGCACTCGGACACTAAGCTAGAAATTATAAAGTCTAGTCAACATTTTGTATTGCTATATATATCAATGATGCTTATTTTCTGTATTATATTATGTGTGTACATGCGTCTAACGATCTAGAACAACATATCAAACTATGGGACGAAATATCTATTTGGAATAAAAATGTTAATAAACCTTGGATCTTAATTGGCGACTTTAACGAAATTTTAAATTCATCTGAAAAATTTAGCAATACCCCTCCTAACTATAAACGTATTCAGAACTTTGATTTATTTATTTCAAACAATGGCCTTAGCGAAATCTACTCTTGAGGGAATTTTTATACTTGGACTAATCGTTGTCTCGATAAACTCGTCAAGGTGAAACTTGATCGGGCTTTTGCATCTAACAATTGGTTAACTAGGTACCCAGGGGCTCTAGTTACGGTACCACCAGCTATTGGTTCTGACCATAGCCCTTTAATTCTACACACGGATCGTTCTCGATTTCAAGGGAAGAAATGGTTTAAATTTGAAACTCTCTGGATCGAACACGAACAATGTGGGGAGGTTATCAAAACAACATGGGGTGAACCAGGAAACTTTGGCAATCTTTCTCCATTTAGGTTTAATCGAAAAGAAACTAACGAGATACAAATATGAATCCGATAAATCCAGGCCTCATTAAATCCCATCTGATGCAATGTTTCTATAATAAAGGGTCATCTAACCTGGTTATATGCCTTGGTTATATCCAGTTTGATAGCTACTGAGCGTCGTAGATTTTTTTTCTTCATGTAAAACGATGCTTCTTGGGCAATAAGAATATTATTCTGAATCGCCTGTCCCTTGATAAACGTAGGCTGTGTCGATGAAACAATAGTATCCATATAAATTTGTAATCTATTTGTCATAATTTTTGCTATGATTTCATATCCAAGGTGTATGCAAGAAATAGGTCAAAAATCTCCAACCCCTTCTTGTATGTCACTTTTGGAATCAATGTAATCAAAGTTTCATTTAGTTTATCTAGAGATATATTATTGTTTGAAAATCATGAACCATTAACATAACATCAAATTTAATAATATCTCAAAATTTATGATAAAACTTTACCGTTTAACCCATCTGGACAAGTTGCTTTGGTGGGAGACATATCAAAAACCGACTTTTAAACTTCTTCCATACTTGGTGCTTTAGTAAGTTTCTCATTCACTTAGGGTGTTACTTTTCTATGAATAAACTGTGTTACCTAGTTCATCAGCGATCCTCCATTATCATCAAATAAATTTTTATGATCCCCTCGTGCTACTGTCCACTATTATCCTTTGTTCGTAAGAGTTTGTTAATATTCCTTCGTTGTGTAATAGCTGCATGAAAAAATTAGTATATTTATGCCCACATTATATCCATCGTTGTCTTAGCTTATCTGCTAAATACCGTTTTTCATTCGAACATAAAATTTTCAATTGATATTTTATTCTACTATAACTAAGTATTTTGGGTCAATGTCTTTTAAGATAACGATATATAAATAAAAGGTAGTCAAATTACAATAATATTATCTTAATTTTATATAATTTTTTAGTAAGATTTGAATTTGGAAGATTCTAAATTTTATTTCAATAAAAAAATTATGTGTCATTATTAAGGAATAGTAAAAACATTCTCATTACATTTACCCTTACCCTATAAGGTAAGTAGAAAAAATCCAATACTAAAGATACCATTAAAAAATTATCTTTAAGTTTTTATAGATATCGACTTTGATTCAAATTTTTTAGAGTTGTCATTGATTTATTTTCTTAATTTAATTATGCGTCTCACGTATACAATTTTTTTACAACTCTTTGTAACATTTTGTTGTTATTCATATACTACAAAGAAGGGATTAAGTTTCAAATTTTTATTCAAAACTTTCAAATTTATTATCCAAGGATATGTTGTCTAAATGTTTGCCTCATCTCTTTAGTACCTCGATGTAGAATAGATACCAATCATTCACAATGTGTTTATATTTTAGGAGCCTAAAAGGAATAGAGTAAAACTAGTATTTCGAATGAAAAAGTGAGATGTATGATTTTTTTTTTTCCACATGAGATGTATGATTGAGGTGATATTTGTGTTATAAGCTTCTTTAACTTTAGGTATCAAACATAAAAGGATATGAATTTTTCCATTTTAAGGCGAGAAATGAAAAAAGTGTTCAAAAGAAAGATTTTTTTTTCCCACAATGTTTTAAAGAAAGATTTTGAGCAAGGAAGATATTCTGAGGTATATTGAGAATGGTGTGATGCGCAGGTTATACATTACGTAGGAAGAAATTTCATTGAATTTATTACTACTAGAACTCTAATGGAGTTTTAAAAGATTTTTTTTTTCAAGTAATTTTTTATTGAAAAAACAGTCTTACAAAAAGAAAACGGAAAATTGAATAAAACTATCTACAACAAACTCAACAAAGAATATTTTTAGCTTATTCATGCTCTTTTTAGCTTTTCGACAGGTACAAACAAACTCGAATCTACAGTTTCTTTGTTCTAATTAGGTTTGAGAATGTCCCACCTTACACATTTTGATAAAACATATGCCAATCGATTAAATGTCCTTGGATTATGTTCAAAGTTCCAAGATCTCGACAAATTGCACAACCCCTGCATTTTTAATAAAATCGGCTTGATATTCCACTAATTGGAACCGGTTTCTTAAGGCCCTGAATAATCCAAGATAGTTAAAAAAGATGGTTGTTGTTTGGTTGTGATCCTCCTTAGCAAGTAGACATGTTTCTTGAATTTCCAGACTATTTTTAGCCCACACTCTTTTAAAAGACTACTTTATGATACTATCCTCCTCTGGAATCGCTTGTTCCCATTCTTTCTCAAAAGATGTTTAACAAAATGCCCTTCTATATGGTACTTCATTATCAACATTATTATAAGTGAACTCCTGTTCAGAAGTCCAAGTGATCCTGTAACCTTGTTTCCATTTATCACCAAATACAAAATTACTGTATGTTTCCAATAGGAAAACTTTAAAATAGCATTTATTACCTTTAAATATCGTTTTATTTTGGATTTTCCAAATATGTCAGCATGCTATAAGAATAAAAACAGATATAATATCCTTTCTCCACTCACAATTGGCTATTTCAGAAATAACTTTAGGCATCCAATCACCAATTTGTGTTTCTTCCTCCTTTTCTTTATCATAATCTGCGAAAAGGGATTAGCTCAAAAACCGACACTTAAAGGACACTTGAGTAGTATATGTTCCACATTTCAGTATCGTCTCCACACAGTGCGCATTTGTACACTTTCTCATCCTCAGTTCTCTTTCTTCAGTAAAGCATTTGCTTTCCTGATATTTTTCCATATGCAAATTCTAATCTTTGTCAAAATATTGGAGTTCCAAACAATTTTCCAGTGTTCTATTAATTTGCAATGCAACACACAAATATAGTGGCTTACTATTTTTTACTTTTTCTGCAAATACTTGGTACCTCCACTTTGTAGTATAAATACCTAACGTGTTAAGTGACCAAACAAGAATATCTTTTTGATGAAGCGCTTAAAGATTAATTCTTACCACAAGTTCCGTAACTGGACGTGGCAGCCATCTAGACACTTCATGTACCTTCCATGTTTTTGTTTCCTTATCAACGAGTTGTGAAACTTTAGTAACGTGACAATTCGATGACTTTTCAATTGACATGTTCTTTGGTAACCAACTTGAGTTCTATATATCAATGTCTTCAACAAATACTAGACAAAGCCAATTAACTCCCTTGTTTTATCTTTTTCACTTCTTGGATGATAAATTCCTTTAATAATTTTTGCTACAAACGAATCTAGCTTTGTCTCTAATTTCCAAGCTTATCATGCTAAGAGCGCATAGTTCATTTTCATCAAGTCTTAAATACTAGACCACCAGTCATTTTTTAAACTGTAATTTTCTTCCAGGCCAGCCAATAAATTCAGTTCTTTTCACTAGTTCTTCACCAGATTCTTGCTATCATAGCTGACAGGTGAAGAGTGTTTTGATGTTTGTTTATGTTATATTTTCCTTTTGGTAATGGATAATTCTAGAAGTAACGGTAATGGCTTGAGGTGTGTTAGTGTACATTACTTGTACAAAAGTTTGAAGTAAGTTCTAATTAATAATGTGCTACTGCTTATTAAAGAAACAAAATATCTATCCAGTCTTATTAAGATCAAAACGGGAAGAAAACAGCTATTAACAAATAAGTTAAAGTGGTAATTGGTAATTTCAAATATCTTTACCCATTTACATTGAAGCACGTGCACTTTAAGGCAACATATAAGTTACATGAACGGAACCTAGTAATTTCTCTTCAATCATATAGATCTCCTATTAGAAGAAGCCTGACACTCAGACAACCACAAATCTATATGTCCAATGATTTGTTGCCTTACTTTTGAAACCGCATCTGGAGAGCTACAATTCTGAGCATTACCTATTACATCAATATTTTAAACCGTCAGATATCATAATATTATGCAAAAATTACATTATAGATCCCCATATTATGCAATTATTGCACTATAGGTCCCTATATTCAATAATGTAAGTATTAGTAGCTAACATACCTTCAAGAACTAACGGAGATTGGGGGCATCCCCGCAAATCAGTTCCGTGGCCACAATTATCGCAAGTAATGATGTAAGAAGGCACTGAAAAGTAGAGAAAACAAAAATTAGTATAATATAAATATCTTAAATTATCTTACACACCCATACTAATAATTATCACACGAGTCAATAATGAAACAAGACCAGATATTTTGTAAAGTAATATAAAACTCACGATCTGGAGAAGATGTCTCTTTGGATGCACGGCGCCAAGGATCCTGTGATCCATTAGTGAATACTATTTTCGAACCTACCGATTCATATATAAAAGAAGCACTATTAGTACAAATTTTACAAATATACCCTTATTATATAAGAAACAGAAAATCTCGAGAAAGTGTACCAGCAATTTTCTTGCCACCATAGTACAAATTAGTAGCATTTACATCAGGATAAATGCCATTTCCAAATACATTCTTGCAAAGGTCCAAATGATATCTGACATTGATCATGAGTTACCATGTTATATATATAACATAAAGAAAGAATCATCAAGAGACTTGGTATATATATATATATACACATACTTTGTATCAATTTTTGAAGAGCGAACACTATCAATTGCGGGGGCCACTTGAAAATATGCAACTTCAGTACAGACTTGAAACCACCACAATCGAGTGGAGGTATCATCATCTGGTGGTGAAGTTTTCTTTAAATACTGTTGATCGTATGATTCAACATTCACACCAAAGCTCTTGATATAGTAATCTTTCACATATTTTGCATATGCATTCTGCAATTAAAAAATATAAATAAGAATGTGATGAAAGAAGAATAGTTCCTAATAATAGTTTAACCAAATCTGAAGAAAATTTTACCACTAAATCTTCTCCCGCCTTTTTAGCTTCAGTAAGAGGGACACATAGTTTTTCCGGATTTCCATATTGAAACTGAAATTCATAGGCCAAGAAGGTATAGAAAATTATTTCAGTGAATATTAAAATTAAAGAAGGGTAGGAATATTATATATTTACCGCTATAGCTGCAGCATCAGCAAGTAAATAGAGAAAATCACCATCAACTTTGAGCTGTAAATGTACAAAACATTCAAACAGATTCAGACATGTATTTTATGATCATATATATTTGCATGCATACCTGTGGAGCACCAAATAACTGTTTCAGTTCTTGGCTATTAGATTCAAGTTTTTGATCAACAAGTTTAGTAATTTCTTGGAGAACAGATTTACATTCTGGACCCGCAGATTCACCCACCTGAAGTACAAGATAAAATTATAAATATGAGAAGAGAAATCTAAATTAAAAGAGAGTTTCACTTTCACCTGCTGATCAAATTGATAAAAATCTTGAATAGCTTGAACCACTGCAGAACTTGCAAGACTTCCACAAGTTAAATGAGGGAATTTTAAACGGAACCATGCACTCATAGCTCCAGAGTATGAAGTACCAAACACAAACCATGGATTTTCTACATTTGATGATCTATTCAGCTTTTCATTTAATGATTCCTACACCATCAATATTAATAAAATAAAATAAGGTTCTTAAAATTCTTATTATGTCACTTCTAACAAGAACCTTAAAGTAACAAATTTCACATTGAAATATGAACTCACCTGATAATATTGTCGGAAAGCAGCTAAATCAAAAAGTGCTTGCTTTGATGAAAGATATTTAAGATTCTGTATAGTTAAAGATTTAAAGGGGGAGCTTTTCCCATAGTATCTATGCTCCAGACTCACCACAGCAGCTCCAAACTTCTTTGCTAAAATCTGTTATATATATTAAAGTTAAACCTCAAAACTAATAAAATGATTCATTAAAAACACCCACTTACACTTATATAGTCATTAGATATTCCATAGCATTCAGATTCACCACAAAGTTTCAAAAATATTGGCCCATCAGGAAACCGAAAGTTGTCTAGAAATTCATAATAGCGGTTTGCAAATTTGCGATGATCCTGATCCAACAAGTTTAAATAGATTACGTTACACAAACAAGCTTAGCAATTAGAAAATGCTAATATAATTTCAATTAGAGAATACATAAGTTAACAATAGATAAAGGATAAAAAAATTTAAACACAAAACTGTATGTGATAAATAGAGCTTCCCCATATAAGTTCTAAATCTATTTTTTAATTGGCTTTTTATTAGTTTATAATTAACAGCAATGATAATTAGTTACAACTAATTACACATAACTATATATAGATAGAGAGAGAAGATGGAAAATTATAATTACGTAAGGGGAGAAGTGATCGAGAGTTTGATTGAACCAAAGGACATCAGTGGTTAAGTATTTGCTGCTGGAATACAGTCGTTGATTAAGCCGAAACGATACGACGCCGTTTGAACAGGTTGAGAGCAATAACAAGAACGTGAAAATCAATGAAGATGAACTAACGACCCTTAACATGCTTTTTCCGATGATGTTTTGCTTTTCTGTTACGTATAGAGGTTTTTTTGTTAATCTTAGTGAAAATCTATAGAGGTTCATTTAAAGGAACGATGTAGTCAACTCAGTCTTCGTTGGCCCCAAAAATAAAAAGTGAGTTTCTTTTTACCATTTTGCCATCCCTTTTCTTTCCAGAAGGTCCAGAACTCTCATTTCCCTCCTATTTTATTATTTCTCTCACTCAAAAACTAGAAACCTCTCAAGAAAAGCCACTTTTAACCCACCAAAATTACAGTAGAACGTTATTCGTTCCATCTAAAGGTAGTCATTCTTTTCATTATACTCTTATTTATTTGAATTATATAGGACTATACGAAATTATTCTAATTATTGATTTATTTAGGGTTTAAGGACAAAATTCAAATATCTAATTTTGTGGATTTTAAGTATACATGTAGAACTAAATAAGTAGCTGTGCTTTGTTAGTATTGTTATTATCTTCAATTTGATATAGTATTAGTGATTTAATTCCTTGTAAACGGAAATTAATTTCGTTTCTAAGTTATATGATTTATTTGAGTATGTGTCGAATTTGATATATTAACGGGATATTGTATTGTCAGATATTATTTATGGAATGAGAAATAATTTGTGCCTGGAAATTTAAGAAAAAAAAATTATACTATAATATTTCTTTTCAATCGTATAACTATTACGATTATCAATTTGATTCAAATGCAATTGATAGTTAATTTGTGCCCACACTCTTTTAAAAGACTGCTTTATGATACTGTCCTCCTCTGAAATCGCTTGTTCCCATTCTTTCTCAAAAGATGTTAATCAAAATGCGCTTCTATATGGTACTTCATTATCAACATTATTATAAGTGAACTCCTGTTCAGTAGTCCAAGTGTTTCTGTAACCTCGTTTCCATTCATCACCAAATACAAAATTACTGTATGTTTCCAATAGGAGAACTTTAAAATAGCATTTATTACCTAGTTCAAATATCGTTTTATTTTGGATTTTTCAAATATGTCAGCATGCTATAAGAATAAAAATAGATATAATATCCTTTCTCCACTCACAATTGGCTATTTCAGAAATAATTTTAGGCATCCAATCCTCAATTTGTGTTTCTTCCTCCTTTTCTTTATCATATTCTGCGAAAATGAATTAGCTCAAAAAGCGACACTTAAAGGTCACTTGAGTAGTATATACTCCACATTTTCTGTATCGTCTCCTCACAGTGCGCATTTTCAGTTCTCTTTCATCAGTAAAGCATTTGCTTTCCTGATATATTGCCGTATGCAAATTCTATTCTTTGTCAAAATATTGGAGTTTCAAACGATTTTCAGTGTTCTATCAATTTGCAATGCAACACACGAATATATATAGCAGCTTACTATTTTTTGCTTTTTCCGCAAATACTTGGTACCTCCACTTCGTAGGATAGATAACTAACGAGTTAAATAACCAAACAAGCATATCTTTTTGATCAAGAGCATAAAGATTAACTCTTACCACAAGTTCCGTAACGGGACATGGCAGCCATCTAGACACTTAATGTACATTCACTTCATATACATTCCAGGTTTTTGTTTCCTTATCAACGAGTCGTGAAACTTTAGTAATGTCACAATCCGATGACTTTTCAATTGACGTGCTCTTTGGCAACCAACTTGAGTTCTATATATGAATGTCTTCTCCATTGTTCTATAAGATATATACAATCATTCTTGATTTCATCTTTGACTTTACAAATACTAGAAAAAGCCAATGAACTCCCTTGTTTTATCTTTGCTTGTCAGACTTCACTTTCTTGGATGATAAATTCCTTTAATAATTTTTGCTACAAACGAATCTAGCTTTGTCTGTAATTTCCAAGTTTATCATGCTAAGAGCGCATAGTTCATTTTCATCAAGTCGTTAAATACAAGACCACCACTCATTTTTTAAACTGTAATTTTCTTCCAGGCCAGCCAATAAATTCAGTTCTTTTCACTAGATCTTCACCAGAATATTGCTATCATCGCTGACAGGTGGAGAGTGTGTTGATGTTTGTTTATGTTTTTTATTTTCTTTTGGTAATGGATAATTCAAGAAGTAACGGTAATGGCTTGAGGTGTGTTAGTGTACATTACTTGTACAAAAGTTTAAAGTTGGTTCTAATTAATAATGTGCTACTGCTTATTAAAGAAACAAAATACCTATCCAGACTTATTAAGATCAAAACGGGAAGAAAAGTATTAACAAATAAGTTAACGTGGTAATTGCTTCTTTCCCATTATTTAAGCATGCAAGTGGTACATCAATGCTTATTTACATTGAAGCACATACACTATATAAGTTACATGAAGGGAACCTAGTAATTTTTCTTCAATTGTATGCCTCTTGTAGAGTACACACAATCATATAGAGCTCCTATTAGAAGTCTTGCACTCAGACAGCCACAAATCTATATGTCCAATGATTTGTTGCCTTACTTTTGAAACCGCATCTGGAGAGCTACAATTCTGAGCACTACCTATTACATCAATATATTGAACCGTCATCAGATATCATATATTATGCAAAAAGTGTATACTATAGGTCCCTATATTCAATTTCTTTAGTTAATTACACTATAGTTCAATAATAAAAGTATTAGTAGCTAACATACCTTCAAGAACTAACGGAGTCTGGGGGCATCCCCGCAAATCAGTTCCGTGGCCACAATTATCGCAAGTAATGATGTAAGAAGGCACTGAAAAGTAGAGAAAACAAAAGTTAGTATAATATAAATATCTTAAATTATCTTACACACCCATACTAATAACTATCACACGAGTCAATAATGAAACAAGACCAGATATTTTGTAAAATAATATAAAACTCACGATCTGGAGAAGATGTCTCTTTGGATGCACGGCGCCAAGGATCCTGTGATCCATTAGTGAATACTATTTTCGAACCTACCGATTCATATATAAAAGAAGCAGTATTAGTACAAATTTTACAAATATACCCCTATTATATAAGAAACAGAAAATCGCGAGAGTGTACCAGCAATTTTCTTGCCACCATAGTACAAATTAGTAGCATTTACATCAGGATAAATGCCACTTCCATATACATTCTTGCAAAGGTCCAAATGGTATCTGACATTGATCACGAGTTACCATGTTATATATAAAACATAAAGAAAGAATCATCAAGAGACCTGATAAAATATATACACGTACTTTATATCAATTTTTGAAGAGCGAACACTATCATTTTTGCGGGGGCCACTTGGAAATATGCAACTTCAGTACAGACTTGAAACCACCACAATCGAGCGTAGGTATCATTATCTGGTGGTGAAGTTTTCTTTAAATACTCTTGATCGTATGATTCAACATTTACACCAAAGCTCTTGATATAGTACTCATTCACATATTTCGCATATGCGTTCTGCAGTTAAAAAACATAAATAAGAAATGAATGTGATGGAAGAAGAATAGTTCCTAATAGTTTGACCGAACCACTAAATCTTCTCCAGCCTTTTTAGCTTTAGTAAGAGGGACACATAGTTTTTCCGGATTTCCATATTGAAACTGAAAATCATAGGCCAAGAATAAATTAGATGTGTATAGAAGATTATTTGAGTGAATATTGAAATTGAAGTGTAAGAATATTTCATATGTACCGCTACAGATGCAGCATCAGCAAGTAAATAGAGGAAATCACCATCAACTTTGAGCTGTAAATGGACAAAACATTCAAACAGATTCAGACATGTATTATGATCAGAATTCACATGGTGGGAATATATATTTGCATGCATACCTGTGGAGCACCAAATAACTGTTTCAGTTCTTGGCTATTAGATTCAAGTTTTTGATCAACAAGTTTAGTAATTTCTTGGAGAACAGCTTTACATTCTGGACCCGCAGATTCACCCACCTGAAGTACAAGATAAAATTATAAATATGAGAAGAGAAATCCAAATTAAAACAGAGTTTCACCTGCTGATCAAATTGATAAAACTCTTGAATAGCTTGAACCACTGCAGAACTTGCAAGACTTCCACAAGTTAAATGAGGGAATTTTAAACGGAACCATGCACTCATAGCTCCAGAGTATGAAGTACCAAACACAAACCATGGATTTTCTACATTTGATGATCTATTCAGCTTTTTATTTAGTGATTCCTATACCATCAATTTAAATAAATTTAAATAAAGTAAGGTTCTTAAAATTCTTATTGTGTCACTTTTAAAAAATTTCACACTGAAATGTTTAACTTGCCTGATAATATTGTCGGAAAGCAGCTAAATCAGAAAGTGCTTGCTTTGATGAAAGATATTTTAGATTCTCTATAGTTAAAGATTCAAAGGGGGAGCTTTTCCCATAGTATCTATGCTCCAGACTAACCACAGCAGCTCCAAACTTCTTTGCTAAAATCTGTTATATATATTAAAGTTAAACCTCAAAACTAATAAAACGATTCATTAAAAACACCCACTTACACTAATATAGTCATTAGCTATTCCATGGCATTCAGATTCACCACAAAGTTTCAAAAATATTGGCCCATCAGGTAACCGAAAGTTGTCAAGAAATTCATAATAGCGGTTTGCAAATTTGCGATCATCCTGATCCAACAATTTCAAATAGATAAATATTTTAGTCAAACAAGCTTAGCAAGTAGAAAAGGCTAATATAATTTCAATTAGACAATACAAAAGTTGTGTATTGTGCGACAGATTTCCGGCTCAATATTGTGTTAACATTCTCTCTCTCTAAAATTACTGTTCATCTCCTTCCTTATTTTACCCTGCAAACTGGAAATTGTGTAAAATTGGTGTCTAAATTAACTTATTCCCTTCCACCCATCAAAGTAACTACCCTATAAGATCATAATTAGACAAGTGGACAGTCCCGTTTCAAGCTTTCATGGAGCTGTACCTGTTATTAAGGAGTGGGTTTGACCCGGGTCCAATTAACTGGAAATTCGAAAAGCAAAATTGCTCTAAATCTATTACTGGACTATTTATTTCATCGCTATGCCACATGCAACTCCATTCTGCTAATCTCACGATTTATTCAAGGGAAAAGGGACCCTTAAATGCCCTCTCTTTCAGCCAACAAGGTATGGTTTCCTCTAAACGTTTCATCTTGGTTAGTGTAGTTGATAAACTTGATCTAGTGACTAAAATCTTTGAAGATTGGTTTCGATATATCTTCCCAAGATACTGCATGTTTAATTATTGGCCATCTAGATATGAGATCTCGTCTTATCTACAAGTTAGCTTCAAGAAATATGATTTGCCTGAGTTATTTAATCTATTTTATAAGCGTGACTACTCTAAGGCTTATAGACTACCCTATGACCTTGCTATTGAAAATCACATTTGTAAGCTTGAAACTAAAGGCTCATGTCTATGTGGATTAACGGTAAAATACGGTCCTATTAAAGGAAAAATTCTCGTTCTAGTTGAGATTATTAAGAAGAGGAATATTTTTTATATAACTAGCAGCTGCAATATTATAAATTCTAAGACATTCTACTTAAATGGGGGGAATTCTAATTGTAATAAATGGATGGATTATGTTTACTGGGAGGTTGAATTCATAGTCAAGCTCTATTTATTAACGGAGATTTGTCCTATTCACTTAATGTCCGGATATGTTGGAATTGGGTGTGTATTTATAAGCTTTAGTTTTCTTTTAAAAAGCATCAGACTTTGTGGGAAAAGGTGGTTTTTAACTCTTGAATATCCATTGGAAGAAAGTTTTTTATTCGCTATTTCCAAGAAAACCATAGACCCTATTGAAAACCCTAATAAGTGGCGTGAGAAAGAAAGTTACTCACTTACGAGGAACATTGGAATGGGAGAAAATTTCTGCAGCATCTTCACGCTTAAAATCCCTTCGGTATCTAAGCTTGTACACTTGGCAACCATGCAGGGAAGAAGTAAGGTTAAGGATCTATATATATTACTTGGAGAACCTTCGTTTATTCACAACAGTTCAAAAAAGTTCATTAACCTTGCGAAAATCATGGCCAGCACTCACAATCACTTCCTTCCCATAGCCAAAAAACGTAACGAAACCATCAAAAAACTCGAAACCCTCTCCTTATCAACAAAGGTATCATCTATCAAACCCGAGGAACCTCAATTCAACTTTATCGCCAAAATCATTTCAGAAAGAACCATCCTTTTCGGCACTTTCAGAAAAATCGTATTTGAAGCTTGGGGTATTCTGTGTAGAATCCAATTTGAAGAACTTGAGCCTAACACTTTCAAGCTCACTCTGGATCATCAAGAGGAAGCTGAGAGGTTGTTTTTCGTTAGGCCATTGACTGTTCTAGGCATGCACGTGAGTATTCACAAGCTGGAGAATAACATAATGCCAAAGGATCTTGATCTGAAATTTTCTACAGTATGGGTACGTATTTACGGCTTAGCAGGAGTTCAAAATACACTAGAAGCAATTCAAATATTTGGAGATTTCCTTGGTGAAGTAATTGAAGTCGACCATCCCCTTATCAACCTGGAGACTCTCAGTTTTATTAGGTTCAGAATCAAGTTTAATGTTCTTGAACCCCTTAAAACTGGGGTATACTTGGAGCAGCTGGACGGGTTCGCATGGGTTGGTTTCATTTATGAAAATGTAGGTATGTTCTGCTTTAATTGCGGTGTATTGGGTCACAGCAAAAATGTTTGTGGTACATCGATGGTTAGACCCCGGTGGAGTGACGATGCAGCTAGATATACAAACTGGAACAAGGACCTTAACATTCGTGGAGACGACAAGGTTTTCATGTTATTAGAAAGAAGGACAGATGGGGCCATTTCGACGAAGTGGTGAGATTCTATCCCTTTAGAAGATTTGCTAGTGACGGGGAAGATGAAGATAGCAATCAGTTCAATGGTGGCTTGGCTGCACATGTGGTGGACAATATGGAAGTTACAAGCGCAGCAAAAAACAAAGAAAAAGAAAAGGACTCAAACTCGAAGGAGGATAGTAAGAATTCTGAATGTGAATCAAACAAAAGAAAAAGAGAAACTTCTGAGCTGATGGATGATGTGTTTAAGACATTTCGCAACATAGGGGGGCCTATAGAAATCTCAGAAAAGGAATTTCCAGGGCTATTTAGGGTTTTCAGGAAGGAACTAGGCGATATAGGAATGAGTATTATTGTCAACAATGAGACTATAACTGATGTGTTAAATGCCCAAGAAGTAGATATTGAGTCTATGTATAGGAGGTTCACATCAGACCAACATGGCGGCTTCAACTCAACTGTGGAGAACAATAGTGGCGAAATGAACACTAAAATGGTGGAGAACCTGAATCTAAATGTCGGGTGGACACTTAGTCTTGTTTCAAGAGATAAGTTTTGGAAAGGTCAATACGAAATAGGAGGAACTTCAGGTTGTGGGGGACTTGAAGACACGGATAAACAGTTCGAACAAAAACATATGGAGACTGTGGTGGAAGAAGATTCTGTGGAATCAAAAGAAGATGGCTTGGTTTCACCTAATTCACAATCCATTCACATTAGTCAATTACCAAGAGAGGATGAAGCAAGTAAAGGATGGAAGACTACTCCGAGAATGAGGGTTGGGCCTCCAATAACTAAATTCACTTGGCCTAAGACCCTCAAAAGGAAGGTTGCACCTAGCGGTTGTCCAGGGAATTTCAAACTGCAAAAATTCACAAATGAAGATTTTACGAAAATGGAGAAGAAAATCAATGACTTGATGGGGTTCGTGAATGAGATTAGCGAAAGCTTTTATGAGGTTCGTGGACAGATGACTAAGGAGGGAAGAGTTGAGCTGGTTGGAATTGACGTGGATAAAGACACGGGAGGATTTGGGGACGGGGAGAACCTGTTCTTTTGCAAAGGCGATAACTGTGGAGGACATTTGGAGGCTGTATCGGAGAGCAGTCAAGAAACTAACGAGGAAATTTGCTACAGGGCTCGTCCCATGATGGCAAATGGACTCAACATTGAGCAAGGAGGTGTCAGCCAGCCTCGTGAAGTGGCTGAGGGCGATGGATAATATGCTTATCTGGAATTGTCGGGGAGCTAGGGCACCCCTGACAAAAAAATCTTTTAAGTCCCTCACTTTTAAATTTAATGTCTCTTTTGCATGTTTGTTCGAGTCTAAAGTTAGGCGAAAAGATCTTAAATCTTGCTCGCATTTTAGAAATTTTAATAAATCGTTTGTAGTCGAACCCGGGGGAAGATCGAATATGTCCAGGGGAATTCTACTGTTATGGAAGGAGTCAGTACCGATTAAGGTTTTGTATGCGTGTAAGAACTTTGTTTTAGTTGAAGTGTCGGAAATAAATGGTTTTAGTTGGGTTTTGTGTTGTGTTCACGCTCCAAATGACGATAAGTTGAGATGGGACATGTATGAAAACCTCTCAAAATGGATTCAAAAAACAAAAAAACCAATGGTAGTGGCAGGTGATTTCAATGACATAGCTAGATTTAACGAAAAGAAAGGAAAAATCCAACCAAACATTGATAGAATCATAAAATTCAATGATTTCATAAATAAAAATCACCTAGTTGATTTTCCAAGCAAAGGATGCTTCTATACATGGACGAATAAGAGGGAAGGTGAAGAAAATATAAAAGAAAAGTTAGACAGAGTGTTACCAAATATAGAATGGTGCGATAAATTCCAGAATGCTAATGTTTTCATACCACCCGCTATCGGTTCTGACCACTCGCCAATTATTATTCAGAAAGATTGGAATTTTAAAAAAGCTAGAGAATATTTTATCTTTGAATCGAGATGGTTAGAACATGCTCAATGTAGAGAGGTTATTGAAAATGGGTGGAGAAACAACAGGGATATCAACAATATAAAGGATTTCTGTGATAAAAGGGAGTTTCTATCGACTGCACTTAAGGGCTGGAGCAAAAAAACTTTTACTAATAACAAAAAAGCTATCGATAGATTACAAAAAGAACTGGAAAAAATCCAAGATGATGAACCAAATGAAACTAATCGAAGGAAAGAGCTAGAAATTAGAGATCAAATCGAAAAAAGATGGGAGGAAGAAGAGTTATTCTGGGCAGATAGAGCTAGGGATCTATCGATTAAATTAGGAGATAAGAATACCAAATATTTTTTCGCGAAAACAATGAATCGAAGGAAATTAAATAGGATTGAAGCTCTCAAGAATTGCAATGGGGAATGGACCTACGATCAAAAGGAAATATGCAAAATAATTCAAGAATATTATGTCAACCTATTTAAAGAATCGCAAACAAATGACAAAGAAGAGATCATTAACCTTATTCCGTCCAAAGTCACGTGGGATATGAATTTTGCCCTTACAAAAATTCCGTATAAAGAGGAAATTAAACAAGCAGTTTTTAGTATGGATGGATCAAAAGCACCGGGGCCGGATGGACTGACGGGGAAGTTTTATCATGAATTTTGGGACATTTTAGAGAAAGATGTGAACAAGATGGTTATTGATTTCTTTGAACATAATACTCCCTTAGACGAAATTAACGACACGGTCATTACACTCATTCCTAAAGGGGACAAACAAGAATCGATCAAAGATTTCAGACCTATTTCGTGCGTTAATTTCTGCTACAAGATCATCGCAAAAATTCTAGCAAAAAGACTTCAACCATTCATGGATAATATTATCTCCCCAACTCAATCGGCCTTCATAAAAGGCAGGAATATTCAAGATAACATTTTAATTGCACAAGAAGTTTCGTATTTCCTTAACTCTAAGCGAAAATCGAGAGTATATTACGCGGCAGTAAAGATAGATATGGAAAAAGCGTATGATAAAGTCAACTGGGAATTTCTCTTGAAATGTCTTGAAGGTTTAGGATTTGATGCTAGATGGATTAAATGGATCGAAAACTGCATCTCATCAGTTAGCATGCAAGTTAAAGTTAATGGTCAGAGGTTGGAAAAATTCAAGCCGAAACAAGGAATTAGACAGGGGGACCCCCTCTCTCCACTACTTTTCGCTCTTCTTACAGAAAGTCTTGTGGCGACAATCAATTTTAAGTGTAGAGAAGGATCTATAAACGGAATCTCAATCACCAAACAATGCCCCAAACTTACGCATCTTCTGTTTGCTGATGATGCTCTATTCTTCATCAAAATCAACAATGATGAAATCACAGCTTTTAAAGAAGTTTTGGAAAAATATTGTCTTGCATCAGGCCAAAAAATAAATTTAAATAAGTCGGCTATTATGTTTAGCAAAAATACGCCAGAAAATGTTAAACAGGGGGTTATGAGTCAACTCAATGTTGGTTGTACTGACTCAATGGGGAAATATTTAGGAATCCCATTTACCATCAAGAGAGCCAGATCGGCGAATATTAATTACATAAAAGATAGATTGCTAGCGAGAGCGACTACCTGGAAATCGGCACTTCTTTCGGAGGGGGGTAAAGAAATTTTAATCAAAGCAGTGCTTCAAGCTATACCTAATCACGCTATGTCAATTTTTGAATTTCCAATTACTCTTTGCAAGAAATTATCCAGTCTGGTTGCCAGTTTCTGGTGGGACAACGGAAACAAAAAAAGAATTCATTGGATGTCATGGAAGAAGATTACCAAATCAAAAAGAACGGGAGGAATCGGTTTCAGAGATTTTAGGAAAATGAATCTGGCAATGTTAGCTACACAAGCATAGAGAATTATCAAGAACCCGGATGCTTTGGTGTCGAGGGTGTTAAAAGGGATCTATTCTCCAACAACGAATATGTTAGATACTAAACTAAAAAATGCTAGATCTTGGAGTTGGGCGAGCCTTTATAAAGGGATCCAATTTATTAAAAAACATGCTAGATGGTTGATTGGAAATGGTCTTAGAACGGACATTTGGGAGGACAACTGGATTGGCGATAACTTGAAAGTTGAAAAACCAAATAACTGCGACGTGAAATACGTTGCACAACTCTTCAAAAGAGATCTCTCAGGATGGGACTATGATCTCATTTGTAAATTATTCCCACAAAATATAGTCAGTGAAATTATAAGAATCCCGGCTACACACATTAATATGGAGGATAAAATTGTTTGGCCCTTTAACAATGATGGTGAATATTCTACTAAATCTGGCTACCACACATTATGTAATGAGGAATCTTTGAAGGAAGCCCAATCATCGAAGGAAGCGGAAAGAAATGATCCTACTTTATGGGACTTAATCTGGAAGGCCAATGTCCCACTCAGAATTAGGAATTTTGGTTGGAAAGCGGCAAAAGGGTTATTGCCGTAAAAAATTAATCTGAAGAAAAGGAAATGTACTAAGGATACAACATGTGAATGGTGCGAGATGAAAGAGGAATCAACAGATCATATTTTGCTCACATGTCCGTTTAGTATGGCTGCATGGGCTAATTCGGATCTTCAAATCAAAATTGACAAAGATATGGGACAAGATTTTGGGAAATGGTTTATCAATACTACTAACTCTTACTCAAAGAACGGCTGGGATAAAAGGAGAGTGGTAGCAACACTTTTGATAACTTCATGGAATATTTGGAAGGAGAGAATGAAAGGCTTTTTTGATAGAAAAAAATGGGCGGTGGAAGATATAAAAAGAAACTCCGATAATTTAATCGATAAGCTCTTCGGGGAACGGACAAGGCTTTTAAATTACGGTCAGGACAAAGCGGAAAGCAGTATCATCAACGATAACCCAACTATTCAAGATAACGCGGAACTTATTTGGTTTAGCGATACATCATTCGACAAAAAATGGGAACCCGCAGGGGTAGTCGCTATTGGCATTAATAAAGAAGGCGCAATAAAGCATAGAACAGGGAGTAGATGTCTGATTAATAGTGCGATAGAAGGGGAAACATGGGCCCTTCTCTTGGCCTTGAGGACTGCAGGAGGCCTCTCGGCTAAAAGTTGTTCTTTTTACACTGATAGCCTTGATCTGATTCAAGGATTATCGGGTAAGAAAAAGCCCCATTGGAGGCTAACATATATGGTGAATGAGATCAAAGGATGGCTTAAACTTTTTCCGACATGGAAAATTTCATATATCAGCAGAAAATTCAACAACATCGCAGATGCATATGCTAAAAGTATTCGACTTAACAAAGATCTTACTAGATGGAAAGATTATTCGGTTGCTGGCGCGCATAGTTTCTTTAAATTATAGGATGTTTCTTTTCCTGTTGTAATTTTTATTTACTTTCCAATTTGACAAAAAAAAAAAAAAAAACAATACAAAAGTTAACAATAGATAAAGGATAACAAATTTTAAACACAAAACTATATACTCATGTTAAACAGACTTTCCCATATAAGTTCTAAATCTATTTTTTTAATTGGCTTTTTATTACTACTCCTTCCGTTCTAAAAATAATGTCCACATTGCTTTTCACACAAATTAAGATACAAAATAATTATTTTTTTCATTACTATAGTACCCCTAATAAAGTGTATTGATATTTTAAATATTTATTGGAAACATAAATTTGAATATTTTAATAAAGGTAATAGTGGAAAAAGGTAGAATAAAATGTCTTGAAATTCTAAGTGGACATTATTTTTGGGACACCATGAACATTATTTTTGGGACGGAGGGAGTATTTATTAGTTTATATTTATATTTAACAGCAATGATAATTAGTTACAACTAATTACACATAATTATATACATATAAATATATATAGATAGAGAGAGAAGATGGAAAATGATAATTACGTAAGGGGAGAAGTGATCGAGAGTTTGATTGAACCAGTGGGCATCAGTGGTTAAGGCTTTGCCGCTGGAATACAGTCGTTGATTAAGCCGAAACGATACGACGCCGTTTGAACAGGTTGAGAGCAATAACAAGAACGTGAAAATCAATGAAGATGAACTAATGACCCTTAACATGCTTTTCCGGTGACGATTTGCTTTTCTGTTATCTATAGAGGTTTATTTAAAGGATCGATGTAGTCAACTCAGTCTTCGAAGGAGTGGTGACACGTGGAGAGAAGTGACGTGTAGGTGAACCGGTGGATGACACATGGCCAAGATTCATTTATTATCAAGTACCCTAATAAATGTTATTACCTTTGGAAGGTCTATTTTCATAAAGTAGCTGAAAAATGAGACAACTGACACATAAAGATGGACACGTAGCTAAATCTTGTGGTTAACAATTCAATACATGGCGTACGTATATAGAAAAATTTATTAGGGACATTTACTTTCATAGAAAAATATATAAAAAATGTTTTGAGTAATGTTATTTATTTTAAATAGGATTT
The DNA here is from genome assembly GCA_029959085.1 of Nemophila menziesii. Classification (NCBI taxonomy): domain Eukaryota; kingdom Viridiplantae; phylum Streptophyta; class Magnoliopsida; order Boraginales; family Hydrophyllaceae; genus Nemophila; species Nemophila menziesii. Next base: position 2,047,068 of record JARWIR010000091.1, on the reverse strand, counting down.
TTTATTTTGTGATTTATTATATTAGGTTACTAGTAATATTTTTTAATTTATAAAATTTTATAATTAAATAAAAAAATTATATACTAAAAAACAAATGTTTGAAGGAAAGTAATTAATTAGAAGTATGGTATTTTAAGTGACTGTAATATTTTTAGGTCAATAATAACATTGTAATGAAATATATAGAGGAAATAGAAACATATATGTATTCAAAAAAAATATTTAGAAAAAAAGATAATTATTTATTATTTTTGAAAATTTTAAAAATATTTCTTGAATTGTAATAATATTTTTAAAATAGGTAATTTGAGGAAATGAAGTAATTCTTTATCGATTAGGAAATAGAAATGTGAATTGGATAATGGCTTGTGTTTCATCTCCTTTCTATTCGGTAGCTATAAATGGAGAAATTCATGGATTTTTTAAAGGCGAAAAAGGATTAAGACAAGGTGACCCTATATCTCCTTATCTTTTTATCCTTTGTCTTGAATACTTCTCTAGGCTTTTAAAGAAAAATACGAGTATAAATTTGAAGTATCATCCTAAATGTGATAAACATAAGATCACACATCTAGCCTTTGCGGATGATTTAATGCTACTTTCAAAAGGAGACAAGGAGTCGATAAAAATTCTTATGGATAGCTTAAATACTTTTGGGGATTGCTCGGGACTTTGATTAAATGTTGAAAAGTCTAATATTTATTATATTGGGGTATCGAATGATGATATTGAAAATGGTGGAACACCTAACTCTTGGAAAGAGGTGTCATGCCTTTTCGTTATCTTGAGGTCCCGCTTGGCTCCTCTGTGTTGCTTTCAAGAGATTATAAACCTCTTTTCGATAAGTTGGAAGGTTATGTGAGGTCTTGGAGAGCTTCGTCTCTTTCTTTTGCGGGGAGATTGGAATTAATTAGATCGGTTCTCCAAGGAGTTATTTGTTTTTGGTTTTGTATTTTTCCGCTTCCGATAGGTGTTCGAGATCGTGTGATTAGCATATGCCAGAATTTTTATTGGGATAATAAACCTCCTCAAGTTAGTTGGAGTAAGATTTGTATACCAAAAGATGAATGTGGACTTGTGTTAAAAAATTTAGAAGCATGGAACAAGCATTACTATTAAAAATGCTTTGGAAAATTGTAGAAAATAAAGATTCACTTTGGATTAAATGGATACATGGAGAATATTTTCAACCTTGTGGATTTTGGGATTGGAAATCGAGAAAGGGAGATTCTCCTTTATTGAAAAATATTTGGGAGTTAAAGGATGTTATTTGTGGGTCCTTAGGAGTGGAAGACCGAGAGAGTATTTTGGCTTTGTGGGTTTCCTCGAGAAATGCGAGTTACATTACACTTTGGATATCGAGTAAGGAAATTTATTCTTTACATAAAAAACCTTATGATTTATTCTGTCGAAAATATTATATTAAACCTTGGGCGAATATTATTTGGGACTCGTGTGTATTTCTAAACATGCAATTATTGTATGGATGGCTTTGCGAGAGAGGCTTAAAACTAAGGATCGTATTACTTATTTGGAGTTGGATCCTCTTTGTAATTTATGTGGAGAAGATTTTGAATCAAACAAGCATCTTTGATTGTGCTTATTCGAGGGCTATTTGGTTGGAGATAAAGTCTTGGCTAGGATTGGAAAAGGAGATGAACACGCTACTAAGTGCTTTGAAATGGCTAAAAAAACTTAAAGCTAGAGAAAATTGGAGGAGAAAAGCATGGATGATTGGTTTTGGAGCTACCGTGTATTGTATTTGGAAAGCGAGAAATCACCTAGTTATAAGAGGTAATTCTTCATCTAGAGAAACGGTTATCAAGGAAATTAAGTGGTGCATCTTTTCCATTTTATTTTCCTTGTTCCCTCATCATTCATTTTTAGATGATGGTGGACGATTAGCTTGTATTAATATTAGTATGAGATAGTCGTTTTTAGCTTCTTAGTTGCTATCTTTAGCCTTTTGGCTTAGGTAGATAACTCTCTTGTATAGTGTACAGTTTTTTTATTAATACAACCGTTTACCTAACCCAATATATATATATATATATATATATATATATATATATATATATATATATATAAAACAAGGTAATGTGTATTCCCTAATTAAAGCAACGATGTCGTCAACTCAATCTTTCGTTGGTCCCAAAAATAAAATGTGAGTTTCTTATTACCATTTTGCCATCCCCTTTCTTTTCCAGAAGGCCCAGAAGGGCAGAACTCTCATTTCCCTCCTATTTTATTATTTCTCTCACTCAAAAAATAAAAACCAGAAAAACCACTTTTAACCCACGTTATTCGTTTCATCTAAAGGTAATTTTTTTGTCTTATTATTTATTTGAATCATATAGCACTATACGAAAATTATTCTAATTATTGATTTATTTAGGGTTTAATGACAAAATTCAAATATCTAATTATGTGGATTTTAAGTATACATGTATAACTAAATAGTAGTTGCGCTTTGTTAGTTTTATTATTATCTTCAATTTGATATATAGTATTAGTGATTTAATTCCTTGTAAACGGAAATTAATTTCGTTTCCAAGTTATATGATTTATTTGAATCTGTGTCGAAATTGATATATGAACAGGATATTGTATTGTGAGATATTATTTATGGAATGAGAAAGAATTTGTGCCCGGAAATATAAGAAAAAAAAATTATACTATGATATTTCTTTTTAATCGAATAACTATTACGATTATCAATTTGATTAAAATGCAAGTGATAGTAAATTATGTTATTATTTCACTTTCAGCTTTTGTTAAAAGAAAGTAAGTTTTTACCCATGGCAATTATGTGGTTATGTCGTTATGGAAGAACCATTTCTCGTGGTGGCTATGGTGTTGTTGAATACATTGGGGGATCCACCAATGCATTTACTACTAAAGATGAAGTGACTATTGATGAGTTAAAACATGAAGTATGCATGATTTGCGAGCGGAATGATAGTGAGGTGGATATTAAACTTAATTGGCGATTTCCAATTACATTTAATCCTCCATTAGTCGAAGTTATACCCATTCTTAATAAGACTATTGAAACCATGCTTAATGGTGTAAAGCATGGTTTGTATCAATGTATCGAGATCTTTGCAGATGTTAAAGACAAACATCGAATTGCAAACTTGATAACAATTACAGAAACCAAGGATCATTCTATAAATAATGATGGTATAACTAATAGTGACAATAACATGTTATCATCTGAAGAAGAAGGAGATAATGGTAATTTTGATGAAGAAGTTGCATGTAACAGTAGCGAAGATGGAGATGATGAAGGTTTGAATCAATCAGTTCCTGAATGTGAACATGTTAGTGGGGCCAAGAAAGCAATACATGGTGATTGTTCAGCAAGTGATGTAAATTCACAGGAACAAGAGCTTTATTTGAATAAGAGATATGAATCAAAATATGATCTTTTGTTGGATGTGAAGAGGTGGCATGTTAAGAATGGTAAAGAATTTAAGCCTTATCGGTCTAATGCGAAACATGTGAGACTCAAATGTGCACAAGCTATTAGAGATGGTTGTATGTGGAGAATTTACGGTGCTTATATGGATAAGTTACAGAAGTGGGAGATTAGAGGATTGAGACGACATGATTGCAAGACCGAAATTTTTGTAAAAAATCATAGCCAAATATCTGCTTCTTTCGTGGCAGAACATATTTTCTCATTAGTGAAAAATGATGTAACCATGAAAATAGCATCTATTCAGGAGGCTGTTTTTAAAGAGTATCACCATAATATTCCATACAGTTTGGCATGGCGTGCTAAGAAGATTGTACTCAGAACAATTAAATAAGACAACATGAGACAATAATTTTACAAAATTGTTGTAGAATTTAAATGGAGAATCAATTTTGGGGTCTAATTTTTCTTTATATTGATATTAAGGTTTGTCAATTGTCATCTTGAGAGTTGTTTACATTCTTTTTTCTATCATTTAATGGTGCAGTTAATCTAATATGGAATTTGTATTACAGATGCTTCCTCTACCCAGATATTAAAATATTATAGATTTGAACATAACTGATTTTTCGTGTTAGTTAATAATCGATTGTTTTTGGAAATTCAAGAGTTGCGATGTGAAGTAAATTTCCATATTATTGCAAACTTAAGCTTATGCCATTTGAATAATGCCTTATCTCGTGAGCTTCACTTACAAATTACCGTATTTATACAATGTACTACAAATAATTGGTACAGAAATACGAATAGGGTACATACAAGGATTCTCAAACATGAAGTAATAGTATCATTGCCATCATAAACTTTAATTATAACAATGTCATTACTGTGTAGTATTTTTCTTTATAAATTGTTATTGTTTTAATGGCTCTCTGCAAGTTTGTAAGAGTTCATCCCATAGTTGATTCGTAGTCCCAACTGTTTGATCCAACTATTTGATGATGATGATGATGATGAGTTCCTTCCCCCGAAGATGAGTTAGAAATTGCAAAGGAGAAGTTGAATAAAAATTTACACCTCAGAACCGAGACATATTAAACGGAAAAAAATCTAAAAGAGCAATTCCGTTACTGCTCAAGGTTATATACAAATATTCTCAGTGTTTTAAAGCATAAACATGCTCAATGTTGATGTAGTTTTTTTTATGTGTTACTCGGTGTCACTACCGGCCATATCAAGTGTCTTTATCGAGCGTACTAATTGTCGCCTTCGATCTTACTCAGTGTCATCGTGGTTCGTGTTTAGTAATATACCTAAGTTCTCTTCATGTTCAATATCAATGATTTATAGATTTAAATTATGAAAAGTATTTTACTTTATTGGAAAGTAGTTTGGGGTTTGTATTACATATATGTCTCTAATAAAAAATTCCCTCTATAGAAATAGGTATTGATGAAAAATTCTAAGATTCATGTCTTAAGATGGATACCACGTGTTCAGCTCTTTTGGGATAAAAAAAAAGAACTTTCACCGACAATAGAAAGCTTACTGTTAAATACCACAATCTCTTGTAGACATTCAAAACAATGTTATATCCTAACAAAATAAATAGTTAGCTTGTAACATCACTCAAGAAATGAAAAAACTGTGGAACAAAGAAGAAGCTTAAAGTATATCGGAATGATAGAGCAAGGAATTTGTGGGAAAGAAAAGGAGGGAGGAAACGAGATTATTCATGTCAATGTTCGTAATGAGAATGAGCATCAATCGTATCTGTAGTCTAAAGACACAAATGGATCCTTGATGGAAGATCAGAAGAGCTTTCAAAATATGTTTATCAATCACTATGAAAAATTGTTTTCAAGCAAACCTCCTAAAAACTTGGAGAAGGTAACCAATCTTACTCCTTGCAAAGTTATCACATTTAAATGACATTATTTCATTTCATAAGATCAATGATACTCTCATTACTCTTATTTCTAAGGATGAAATTCAAGAAGGAGTCAAAGATTTCATACCAATATCAATGCGTTTATATTTGTTACAAAATTATCGCTATGGATGAGATCATCTCGCCGACTCAATCGAATTTCATTAAAGGAAGAAGTAATCAAGATAATATTCTCATTGCTTAAGAATTGACTCAGTTTTTAAAGAAATATTACGCAACGGTTACAATGGATATGTCAAAAGCCTATGATCGAGTCAATTGAGAGTTTCTCATTGCGGTCATTTTAAAATGAGGTTTATGTTAAAAAAAACAGATGGGTTGTATTTACAACCATATTTCATTTGTTTCTTTTTAGATCAAATTTAATAGCGGAAAATCTATAATTTTCCAGCCGCATCAAGGAATTAGACAAGGAGACCCATTTTCTCATCTCTTATTCCCACTTATTATAAACGGTCTTATCAGACTTTTAAAAAGGAAACATTAAAGATATATCGCTTGCGAGATCTTGTCGTAAACTCACCCCACCTGTCATTTGCAGATGATGCTCTTTTTTTCACCGAGATAATGATAAGGAGATTAACACACTTGTTTGGGAAATACTGTAATGCATCCGGCCAAAGAACCAATTTTGGTAAATCTTCTATATGTTCAACAATGGTGCACCAAAAGACATTATGAATCAGGATTCAAACTCTCCCAATATCAAAAGAACTGATTTTCTTGGAAAATACTTAAGAATAATACTCAATCTTGGAAGATCCAAGATGAAGAATTTAACAATATCAAGGATTGTTTCTTGTCAAAAACTTCCAGCTAGGCCTCATCTTTCTCATCTGGAGGACGTAAGGAAGTTTAATTGCATCAGTCCTTTAATCTATTTCAAACTATGTGATGTCAATTTTTGAATTCCCGAAGAGTCTATGTTAAAAACTTTTAAGTCTTGCTACAAATTTCTGGTGGGATGTTCAACACAATAAAAGGATTCACTGGACCGCATAAGAAAAATTTGTCGTCTCAAAATCTATACCAGGTATTGGTTTTTGGTATTTTCATAAGATGAATTTAGCACTACTTGCAAATCAAGCATAGAGGATAATTTGGAAAAAGTGCTCAAAGGAATATACTTTTCCAAATTATCTTTTTAGGATGCAAGATTCAAAAAGAAGAGATATTGGAGTTGGGCCAGCATTTTCAACAGTATCTAGTTCTTGAAAGAGGAGTGTGTCTATTAGATTGACAATGGAGATGAGTACTAACATTTGGGAACACTAATGGATTTTAGGAACTTTGTCTTGAAGAAACTGGAAGAAAATAGTCTTAATTGGGTTGCTCAACTCTTTAAGGATGACTTCTCTGTTTGGAATATCAATCTCATCAACAAAAAATATTCCGACTCCAGTAAGGAACAAAATTCTTTGGATGACAAGATTATATGGTCACACACAAAGAACGAGAAATCATGATATCACGTCATAGTTCATAATGAATTCTCTATGTCATGCCAAACGTCTATGAAGTAAGATCAATATGATCCAAAGATCTGGGATATTGTTTAGCACACGAATATTCCCTACTAAAGGTAGGATCTTCAGATGGAAATGTTGTAGAGGTTCGATAAAAGGAAATGTGGAATTTATACGATTTGCAAATGGTGCGTGCATGAGGCAAAATATATTGAACGCCAGATTTATTACCCGTTCAGTGACATTGTTTGGGCCACTTCAGCTACCCAAATAAAAAATGATCATGATCAACATACTAATATAGACAAATGGATCATCAAGGTCATCCAAGGATACACGGAAAATGGATGAGATCGTAGACTTATTATAACATTTATTCTTTGTAATTTATGGAACATTTGGAAGGTGAAGATGCATAGTATGTTTGACAAGTAAAAATATAATTAATCATGAAAAATGGTACGTGACTCTGATTATGCCACTTTTCTTTGGTTATTTGAATGCGATGGTGAAGCTAAACTTTGGCTATTTTTACCAATTCTAGTCTTCAATTGAATTCTATTTTCCTTACTGCCTCATTGCATGTTGGTATTCAAGTTAATATTGATGTTTTGTCAATCGAAGAAGGTGAAGAAGATTATCATCATAAAGAATTTGTACTTTGAAGCAACGTATGCAAAAATAGAATAAACAATATATGTAAAGTTTTTCAAGGTTGTGTGAAAGAATTTAGATGTGTGTTGTCGCAATATGCTTGTGAAACCATTATATATGGCATAACAAGTTGTGCAACGAATTAGGATGTTTTTGGTATATATGTGCGCCATTTGATAAGACCCCTAACAAGTTGTATCTCAAATCTTTCATTAAAGATCGTACATATGATGTTCCCGATAGAGCAATACCCAACAATTTTTTGTCTATGGATGTGATTAAAGATGTTAATTAATGAGTTCAAGAGTAGGCCTTCTCCGAAACCAGCTGAAGTTGTAAACAACATCAATTCTTACTATAGGTATGATATTAGTTAGATTTTTTATGTGCTTTGAGCAAATACCGTAATGAGGTATATTGAGATGTTGCTTTGTCATATAACTAAAATCTAGGATATTTTAAAAACTTGAAAGTCATGGATTCAAATTTGCAGGTTCATCTTGATTTTGGCCCTGAGACACGTGTATTTGAATGTTGTCATATTGCTTTTGGTGCTTCTCTTGATGGTTTTAGTTTTTTTCGTATTTTTTTTAAGTCCAAGTTTAGTGGTCACTGGCCACCTACTATATGTAATTGAAATGGTGCTAATAGAGGTACATTTTTGTGTTATGGTAAAATTCCCCTAACTAATACTATAATGTTTTTAACTTATTTTTCATATTTTTTAACTTCAATCATGTAATTTTTTTTCATTTTTTTGTTTTTGACATTATTATGTTGTATAATTTGCTTGAAGCATCTCATTTTACATTTTCATTAATAGATTTTTAACTATACATTAATATTCAACTGAGTTATGAGATTTTCCCATAACTCAAATTATTTGTGTAATTACCACTTTATTTACTTTTTCTGAATCAAATCATGTTTTTTGTTATCTTCCTTGTTTTGTGTTTGTTACATTCTTAACTTATATAATTGGCTTTGTATATCTTATTTTATTTCTTATTAATGATTTTTAAACATTGTATTTATTCTTCACCGAGTTGTGGTAATTTGCCCATAACTCAAACTTTGTTAATTTCACTAAGTTTCGTGTTACTTTTTATTTGGATTGTTCCCAATTGAATGTTATGTGTGTCATGCCAAACATAGTGTATATTGGACAAGATTTCTCTAATTTTTGCGTCCGCATCTTGATGACCATGATTTGCAATTTTTATTTTTTTAGAATAGTTATGACTTTTTTAAGAAAGAAAATCTCTAACGCGTGCTTTGCGGTGGAATTAGTAGTAAGTGGTTGTGGTAGTGTGGTTGTGGTAGTGTGGTGGTAGTAGTGGCGGTGGTAGTAATAGGATGATGATGGTGGTTGTGATGGTGGGGTGGTGGTGGGGGTTGTGGTGGTGGCGGGGTAGTGGTTGTGGTTGTGGGGGTGACGGCGGTAGTAGTGGTGGTGGCGGTGATGGCGGTGGTTGTAACGGTAGGAAGTTGTATTAGGGTGGTTAAATTTAAATTATTATATAAGAATATTTCCATCAAAAAATATTTTTAATAAATAATTTTATTAAAAAACGGATTAATTACTCAAAAAGTTTTTTTTTTTTCTAACTTCTATCAATGTTTTACGGATAGACAAACTTTTTCGTTTGACCAAGAAAATCATTTAAAATTAAAAGAACATTTATAATCTAAGCAATTTGATTCGATAATCTTTGGCATGTACACAAGCACCTCGAATAGCTTTGTTTCACAAGTAATAATAAATAATAATTAACCAAAAAAAGAATGAAACATGAGGGGAAAATAGATATGCACATTTATTTACTTCATAAGTAAAAAATTGAACATTACTTCATTATTCATCACTTTAACATTAAGAGTCTTCTCAACACCAATCATCCAAAAGTTATAATAAACATTAAAACTTATATATTTAATTAATATTTAGAATGAAAAGTTCATCATCTCCATGCTCAAATTCTCCATCATAATAGTTTCCATTAACCCACACTTGTTTGTAGCAGCAGCAGACATATTCTTCTCGTACCCAAATTCAGGCTTCACTGGACATGAAAAAATAGGAAGAACTGGCAGGTTGTCACAGTTGCAAATTTCAATCATGTAGCCATCAGGATCATGGAAAAATACTTGATCAACTTTAATTCCTTCTTCTTCTACCAAAGCACTCACATATTTCAATTCCATTTCTTCTAATCTCCTCTTCACCAAATCAACATTGGTGCACTGTTAATGGCATCAAAACATTAATCCGGATGACAACAAATGAGATGTTCATGACAATCCGGTCAAATTAGCTTATATATAAGAGGTATCTAAACTCTAAATACAAGTAGTCCCAAACCAGCAGCAATCCAATAAACCCATACAAAGTAATTTTAAATAGCAACTAAAATATGTTCAACATTTAAAAGTGAAATATATTCAACGATTACTGAGCTTTTAGTTTAATAGATAAGTAATGGTGCTCTATATATACCTGAAAAGATAAGTGGTTATCTTTCGGATTAATTGGTCGTGATTTGCTGATGGTGCCATACTCTTTCTCAAGCAAGTGTATACCAATTCCATAATTATACAACCTATACATATTCAAGTAATTAATTAATTAGTCTCAACAATAATTCATTCTAATTGCCTTTCCAAATGTCAGGAAAATATATATATATATATATATATATATATATAAAAGGTTTACAACTTATTGAACATTGGTTTCAGATGTATGAAAACAAATAATTCTTAAAAAATTTATATGCTCACCAAGCTCCGTGGAAGGTAAAGGATGAAGGACGTTTGACGAGGACAAATCCAAGGACTTGTTCATAGAACTGTGCAGAAGCCAAAACGGAGTTAACTAACAGAGAAACATGGTTTAATGAGAGAAGAGGCAGTGCTTCACCGCAGCTTTGAACTTCTTCGATCTCCATTTGTTTTGATTGAACCATCTTATTGTTTCTACTCTATTGTTTGTTTTATAGTAGGTGAAATGCACTATATCGCCAAATTGCAAGGAACCCAAGAAACTTCCAGGAAAATTCTCACATCACTTTTTTTTTTTCCTCACATCACATGTTAGAAAAATAATCATCAAGTACAGGGACGACGCATTGTTATATATTGAGGAATTTTTGTTAAATGGCTGAAATACTTTAACAATAGTAACCACAAGTAAAATTAAATGATTAGTTTTTTTTTATAAGAGGTTAAGAATGACGAATTCATGATTGTTTTTATGAGAACGAATGTTAACAATTAGTGAGATTTAATAAGGACTAAAAAAATGGACGGTAATTGCAAAGCATTATAAACATAGTAAGGAACAAGATGTCAAAATAAAAATAAAAATAATATGGGGGTAACTAATTGAGGTAGCTCAATTGGTCAGAGTCTTGCTGTTTCTTTAAAGGGATAAAACGAGAGGTATAGGGTTCAAATCCCCTCATATATTTCCTATGAGATTAGTCGTGAACATGTGTAACCTAATTCTGATTAACCTAAGAATATGCATAGGGAGACGTATATATTTCCTATGAGATTAGGCGTGGTGAACATAGGTAACCTAGTTTTCATTAACCTGGGAATATGCATGGGGAGGCGTGTATATTTTCCATAAGATTAGTCGTGGTGCGCGAAACTGGCCCAGACACCCATGATATAAAAAAAAAAGACCTTGGAACTTGGTCAGTAAACATGTCCTAGTTAAATAATGGGATACAACTAAATAATATTAGTCGTGGTGCACGAAAACTGGACTTGACACCCATGTTATAAAAAAAAGACCTTGGAACTTGGTGGGCAAACATGTCCTACTTCAATGATGTTTTACAACTAAACTCTTTACTGACATCCCACTCACAACTACATGCTTCATCATACAAATACATGATATGCATGGCGAGGCGTGTATATTTCTCATGAGATTAGTCGTGGTGCGTGAAAACTGGCCCGGACACCTTGATATGAAAAAGACCTTAAACTTGGTGGGCAAACATGTCGTACTTCAATTATGGGATACAACTATTCTCCTTGCTGACATCCCACTCACAACTTCATCCTCCATCATACAAATACATGATATACCACCAATGCTCATCAATGAAGATAATGCCTTTAAAATCGGAAGTAAACTAGGCAAAGTTGAGAAAGTTTACTTACCAACCATCGAAAACTTCAAAGAATTTAGCATTGTCTGCATCCATGTAGACTGGGACATCTTCAAACCTGTACAAAGATCATACAACATTAACCTCAGAAATGGTCATCGTATAAAAGGTACACTAAAATATGAAAAGCACAGTGACTTATGTTTCCTTTGTGGTATGCTACATCATGTAGACACAGATTGTTAAAATAAAGTCAAACTGAAATTCAAGTTCGCAAAACTCAATTATGGCTTTGAACCAAATCTAATGAGAAAAATATTTTGATTCAAAAACAATTTCAAAACCCACAATTGAGTTACAACCCACCACCGAGTTACACTCAAAACCACCACTGTTCATCAACCACAAAATCCTAAGCAAAAAGAACAAAATTTAAATGTCGATAAGAACGCACAACTTTCATTCAATGCTTCTGATACAAAGATGAACATTGAATAAAACAAATCTGGCTAAAGAAGTAATTTGGGCAAATCGTACAGGCGTATGAAAATAGAGAGAGAACAAAGGCTATGATTTAGCCTCTATTTGTGATAGACTCAAACAAAACAAAGAAGAAAAGAAACAAATAGATGGTCAAATTAAGTCTTGGTCAGATATAAAAGATTAATTAAAAAATAACATCTTTAGTACGTCAACTCAACAATCTGTACCCAAACAAATCCCCACCACACCTTCTACTCTTCTATTCGGATCAAATGAGACATATGTCATTATAACAGATAAGCACTTCATCCCCATCGATTAAACTTATAAATCATCTAACCAAACTCCAACCATGATTCCTAATTCTAAAAACAAACAACTCCATGACATAAAAAACCCAAACAAATCTGAAACCACCAACTCCATCCAATTCTCTTTATACGATGATGTTGAAACATTGATCCACCACCATGTTCATGAATATAAATCTCAGCTGGAGAAATGGAACACCAATAAAGGATCAACTGAAGCATCAAAGTTTGATAGACTTGGGTGAATCTTTGGAAAGAAGCAATCCCATCTATAATCAACAATAATAAGAAAATAAGGATCAATAATAGAAACATTATTAAACATCTTATGAAAAAGGTTGAAAACTTAACTCTAAATCCTACAGTAATTAGGAATACCATTATTTTATTTCTAGCCAATTAGAAAACTTCTGGAATAAAGAGAAACTTTATTTGAAGGAGAAATCTAGAATTCAGTGGTAAATTTAGGTGATAAAAATACTGCATTCTTTCATGACTCTACAAAATCTAGAAGAAAACAAAATAAAATCTTTAGAATCTTAAGAAGTGATGGTTATCGGTGTGATGATCAAAAAGAGATTGAATCTCTCATTATTGAACACTATATTAATACATACAATACTTCAGGTCCTAGAAACTACCAACCTATTCTTAACAAATTCACTCTTGCTGTAACAAAAGAAATGAATATGGCCCCTGAACAACCTGTCTCTCTTGAGGAAGTAAAAGAAATTGTCTGGATACTAGGGAGTAATAAATCCCTTGGCCCAGATGGTTTCTTTGATAGCTTCTACTCCCTCGATTCCACTGAAATTGTCCACTTACTAAAAATAATGTTCCAAATATATTGTCCACTTAGGAGTTCAATACACTTTTTTTCCTACTTTTTCCACTATTACCCTTATTAAAATATTAAATTTTATATTTCCAATACACATTTAAGATATCAAGATACTTTATTAGGGGTATTTTTGTAATGGTGAATGCACTTATTATGTTTCTTAATATATGTGAAAAGCTAAGTGGACAAATTTAGTGGAACGGAGAGAGTATAAAAAAACATTGGAACATCATCAAATATGATCTCATAAAGTGCATCACTGATTTCTTGTGGAACAAAGGAGATCTTACCTCTATCAATAACACCTATATCACATTAATTCCTAAAATGGAATCTCCACCTACTATAATTCATTATAGACCTATCAGCTGTCCCAAAATATTGTATAAGGTCATAGCAGCTACATTTGCTAAAAGAATGAAACCTTTCATGAACTCTATTATATCTTTTGAACAAAAAGCTTTTATTAATACTTGAAATATAACTTATAACTTGCTTATTGCTCATGAAATGGTTAATTATCTTAAAAATAAAAGAACATCAAAATCATATGTTGTTGCAATAAAAGTTGATATCTCAAAAGCCTTTGAAAGTATAAAGTGGGACTTCTTGTTTGACACTATGTATTCCATGGGTTTTTCTAACACATGGATCTCTTGGACCAGACAATGTGTTACCATAGTCTCTTACTCTATACTAATAAATGGTTCCCCTGTAAATATTTTAAAACCTACTAAAGGGTTAAGACAGGGCGATCCCTTGTCTCCCTTTCTTTTCTGCATAGTAACTCAAGCACTATCTGCTCTCATTAATGATATGGTCAGTAAAACCTCATTTCTGGAATTAAACTGAGTAGAAACTGCCCCAATTTGACTCATATCTTATTCACAGATGATAATTTATTCTTTATGAATTTCTTAGTTTTAAATTAATTATGAATATGTATAGCATTGCCTCATGTCAAAATATTAACCTAAATAAAAGTGGGGTTCGTAAAAATACTCTAGCAAATGTGGCTTATGAATTAACAAAACATGAACCACCTATCTACACTCGGTAACTACCTTGGTATTCCCTCTGATTAGGGAAGATTTAAAAGAAAAGTTCTTGAATGGTTAATTGAAAGAGTAGTTACTAAGTTACATAATTGGAATTATAAATTATTATCTTAGGATGGTAAAGAAACATTGATAAAAGCTGTAATACTATCTATTTCAGTATATATTATGGCCATATTTCAAATACCTGAATGTATATGCAATAAAATCTCTTCACTTATTGCAACTTATTGGTGGGGTAATAAAGGAAAAAGTAGAATACACTGGAAGAGTTGGGAATATATGGATATGCCTAAAAGAGAAATGGGTTTAAACTTCAAAAAAAATTCACAAATGAACATTGCACTACTTACCTTTTTAGCATGGAAATTCAACATGGATCATAAATCAATGGATTACAAAATCATTAAGGGTATCCATTTCCCTAATTATAACTTTAACACATCTAAAATTGGTTAGAATCCCTCTTGGGGTTGGAAAAGCTTACTGTTAGGAAGAGATAGTTACATTAAAGATAATAAACGGATTGTTGGTAACGGAAAAAATATTCATGTTTGGAAGGATGTTCGATCCCTCAATTTGGAAAAATGAATAACGTATCTAATTGCCCAATCTCTAAAGCATCTGAATTCATAAACACAAATCACATTTGGAATAAAGAACTTCTTTCAACTACACTTGGTAGTGAAAAAGTGGGATTAATTTCTACTATAACTTTAAGCATCACTGATGCTCTTAATACACTTACTTGGAAACACTCTTAAAATGGAAATCTTACTGCAAAAGAGTTCTATAAGAAAATGTCAAATGCAATTCCTGCAGATAATATAAATTCAACAAAAAATTGCCCCTCAACTTCTTTTATACTAGGTAACTTCTGGAATGATATTTGGAAACTTAATTTACCTCCTAAATTAAAAGAATTTACTTAAAGAGTTGTCTCTAACTCAATCCCTACTGAGTATCATAAATATTACTTGTAAACTATGTAATAATAATGTGGAAACACTTGAACATCTTACTTTCCATTGCTCTAGTTCTAGAGCTATATGGTTTTCAACTCCAATAGGACTTTTATCTTCTAATGATTGTACTTTTAGAATAGATAAACAACTTCAAAATATTAAGGAAGCAACTTATCTAAATGATAAAAGAGGGAGACCTATAGTTGATATGGAAATTTGGATTCTCTGGTTTATTTAGAAAGTAAGAAACAAAAAAGTATTCAAAAATCATGATTTTTGCCCCTATTTGACTGTTAAAAATGCTTATCAACTTATGACGCGTTTGTAAAACATAAAAATTTCAACTTTGAAGTTGAAGCAAATCAACTCTTAAATAGTTCGATCTTCAACATAAAATCAACATAAAGTATAGTAATGATACTTAACTTATATTCACGCAGATGCATCTTATATTAAAGATTCTAATAAAGCAGATGTGAGTTGTATTTTTTGTGATCAAAAGGGCCTACTTTTGGAAGGAAAAGCATGGAGTTGTAGCGTAGAATCCCTTGAAGAAGCAGAAGTAGAAGCAATTGATATAAGTAATACGATTAAAGATGCGGCTGCTCAACCAAACCAAAAATATATTTTGAAGAATAATTGTTTTAACCTAATGAAGTCATTCAAGAATCACGAAGTTTGAAAATCGTTATTTATCCCACATATTTGAGGATATCCAAACATTGTTGTATTCAGTTAAGATTAATTTTTTAGTTCCAAATATTGTCGTATTCAATTAAAATCAATCAAGCTGCAGATTGGATCACAAAAAACACAGTTTCTCGATCCCCCTTTGCAATTGGCCTCATTTTGCATTTTCTTCACCTTTTTGAGATGGTCTTACTACCTATACCCTTATTTAAGTTTCTAACAACATAAAAGAAAAGAACCCCCAAACAATTTCACTCTACCCTGATATCAAAACAAAAATATTAAAAGAAACCAAAATTAGGATCTGGAAATGAAACTGAATAGTTCAATAATTGGGTGGAATCTGATTTGCTATATATCGTCTCGTTCTTTCTTCAACAAAATTGGCAAACCTTTTTCCCAATTCTGTTATACTTCATTTTCATCTTATTCTTATTCTCATGATTTCACGAAAGATGTTGATGTCTCCTATTTTGTTTTATTTATATGCCTTTAGGAGACATCAAATTTGGTGATTAATTGACTAATCCGATAGACTTTGAGCTATAATTTGTTATATTTTATTTTCTCTCCTTAGATTGTAGTATTTTTAGTTTATTAAGATTTCGCACGTAAAATGGTTTGTTTTAGTGAAAAGATTGTAGGTTTCTAATACTAGCAAGGAGAGGAATCAAGAATAGAAGTCTTAGATCGTGTAAAGAATTCAAAAGCTAGAAGAAATATCCCGAGGAGTTGACAAGTTTGAGCTACAAAATCTGGAAGGCTGATGGTAATTTCTGATTTCGAGCCACTTAAATATGGATTCAGCCTCTGAGTTATGAAGAAGATTCGTGCCTTATCGAGTTACGAAGAATTAGCAAGTTCTACGAGTCAATTCGGAGTTAAATTGAGAAAGTTACAGCCGTTTTAGTGGATGATGTACAACAGTTACGAGATTTGGACTTGAAAAGTGGACTTGGTCCATTCAATATTTATTTAATTCATTTAAAATAACCCACGTCCGAATTTAATAGTATAAATAGGATTTTTTACTTTATTTTTACACACAATTCATTTTTACAAAAGTCGGAGCGTTAGAGAAAAGAGTAGAAGCAAGGAAGAAGGAAGAAGTCAAGAGCTGGAGAATTCAACATCTCCAATTCAATAGCCAAATCCAACATCCTAATTAGGTCTTTTATTTAATTATCTTTCTGTTAAACATGAATGCCCTTATTTTTATTTCTTTCATTTCAATTTCAATTATGAGCTAAGTTTTTCTTTGTACTTGAGAATCGCAACGTGGGTTGAACCCATTCTTGAATAATTAGTGTTTTCCCAACTTGGGATTGAATAATTTAATTTGAGTTTTTATTTTAAGTTGGCTTTTACTTTATGCTTATTTATTATCCATAGAGTCATGAACTAGGGATAAGTTTTAGTACCTATGCTATTCCACATAGTGGCATATGGATCACCTTGACGGGGGGTTTGAGTATAGAACTAAGTATTTGTCGTTGGTATTCGCCAATGTCCTTGACAGGCTTGACTAGCCAATAGCCAAAGTGGTAAGTTTTAATCATCCGAAAGTGGTTTTAATCATCCTACCGGGGTTTAGAAGACCGTAGGAGAGCTTTTAGGTCCACCCTGACGGGGGCTAAGAGATTTCAGAATCCCAACTAGCATAATAATATTAATTCAACCCTTAAAAGAAAACATTAATTAAGAAAGTTTGCGGTGAAACCCTAGTGTGACTCAAGTACTCCTTTTCTCTCGCGTCTACCTCATTTACTTATGTGATTTCTATTCTAGTTTAATTAATTTAGTATTTAAATTACTTTTGCACTTTAGTTGTTAATCAAAAACCCCAACAAACATCATATCTTTTACTTTTTCGTATTTTTTAATTATTCCACTATTTGATAACATTAGAGTCAACCTATTCCGTCCCTGAGAACGAACTTGTTTATCATATATTACTTGGGACAACTGTACACTTGCAGTTAGTGGTTCCTCTACTTTATCCGCATTATTTTATAACACACAAGGACCTACCAGATGTCAACAATGTTGCATTGTATCGAATGGCTCGAATGCGACATAAGCCTTCTATTATAAACTACAATAAGCTATTAGGAGTCGTTGTAAAGATGAAACAACACTCTGGCGTTGTTTCTCTTTTCAAAGAAATGCACAGGTTAGGTGTTCTAATAAATGACTATACGATGAATATTACTTTGAACTGTTACTGTTCTTTGAAATGCATCGATTCGGGTTTTCCGATTTTAGTTTGTTTCTTCAAGTGTGGGTTTGACCCTGATGTGGTTACCAATACCAACGTGATAAAGGGCCTCTTTGGTAAAGATAGAGGAGTTGAGGCTGTAGAATTGTTTGAAAGGTTAACCAGAGAAAAACTTTGCGAGCCAAGTGAAGTTACTTTTGGAATCGTGCTAAACGGGATTTGTAAACTTGGACATACACTCAAGGCTCTCGAATGGCTACCTGTATTTGAAAAGGGAAGCTGTAAAGCGGACATCCAATCTTATAGCACCATTCTTGATTGTCTATGCAAGGATCGCATGGTTGATGATACCGTTAAGTTATTCTTTGAGATGAAAGATAAGGGTATAACCCCAGATGTTGTCACTTATTCTTCGTTGATCCATAGATTCTGTAATTTTGATAGGAAAGAAGAGGCTAAAATGTTGTTGATTGAGATGTTGGATTATAAGTTGTTCCAGATGTACGTACATTTAGTATATTAGTCGATTCACATGGAAAGGAAGGAAAAGTGGAAGATGCAAACAGATTCATAGAGATCATGATTGAAAGAGGCCTGAAATCCAATGTAGTTACTTATACTTCATTGCTAGATGTATATTGTCTGAGGGGTGAAATTGAGGAAGCTATGTAGGTATTAATTACCATGGTAGCTATAGAATTAAAGCCTAATATTATAACATATAGCAATCTAATCAATGGTTTGGTGAAGAAAGGGTGGGTTGATAAGGCTTTTCAACTTTTTCATGATATTCCTTCAAAGAGACTGATGCCTAATAATGTTACATACTGCAGTATGATACAAGGGTTGTTTCAAAAGGGTAGATGTGTTACTGCGCATAAATTATCCACGAAGATGAAATCTGAGGGTGAGGGAGTAAGTCCTGACTTTGTTACATATAATATCATGTTAAACGGATTGTGCGATAATGGACGTGTAACTGAGGGTATGTCTTTATTATACTCTATGCAAAGTAGAAATATAACTCCTACCATTGTGACATATAATACTATTATTCATAGATTATGTAAAGATGATCAACTTGATGTTGCAATCGACATTTTTTACAAGCTACTATCGAAAGGTTTGCAGCCTGATATATATATACCCATAATATCATTATAGGTGGACTTTATGGAGAAGGACTGTTTAAAGATGCAAAAGAGTGGGTTTCAAGTATGAAGAAAAATGGTTTCTCGCCAAATAGTGTGACTTACAACGTTATTATCCAAGGGTTTCTAAAGAAAGAAAAGTATGAAGAGGCAATCGAATCTGTGAAGAAAATGAGAAAACATGGTTTCTCAGTGGATGCAACTACTTATGAAATCATATTTAAACATCCTAAGCTTCTTGATATGATTCAAGAGATGTAAAATTTTAAAAATCACGAGTCTCTGCATGGCTGTATCAATCTGAAATAACTGATATTTAGGCTCCACTCCTCGTCAAAGAAAGATTTTATCCAGGGGGATTCAAATCGGGATGAAATTTTTTTAATGATCAGATTTTAGTTTCTATAATGTGTGAGAGAGATGGTCACGTAACAATGAAGCATGTTAAGGCCCATTGTTAGTATCACTATATTGACTTGAGTTAAATAATTGTTGTTGTGAATTAGTTATGTCCTTGATATTTGTTTTAAAGCAACTTTTAGCATTTCAATTGAGAAATATTATGCTATAGATTAATAATGTGGTGTGTAATATATCTACATAGTGTGTTGTTACTACTCAGAAAGTACATAATTTGAAAAAAAAACCAAAATCGCAAAGAAAGATTTGTAGCGAACACAAGTCCACGGGGTTCAAGGATTTTCATACTCAAAACCTTGCGCTTCTTGCATCAAATGCGTGGAAATTTCTTAAAAATGAAGATTCATTACTTCACAAAGTTTTTAAAGGGAAATACTTCCCTGATACAGATTTTTTAGATGCCTCTTTAAAATGTAATTGCTCTTGGAGGTGGAAAAGTTTAATTGAAGGCAGAAACTGTTTTCTTGATTTACGCTGGACTATTGGTGATGGTAAGAAAATTTCAATTTGGAAAGATAAATGGATCCTTTCTGATCCCCACATTTCTAAACCAATGGTGTGTGAATTGGAATTTGTTTCTGAATGAATTGTTCCTTCTAAGGAATGGAATATTAGTTTACTACAGGAATTATTTGAGGATAAAGTTGTAACAACAATCTGTTCTTTAGACATTCCTTTATTCTATTGCATTGACACTCCCTTTTGGTCTTGTTCATTTAGTGGAGATGTAAAAGTAAAGGATTGTTATAACCAGATTTGGAAGGCTTGACATATCCTTGAAATTAAAAAAAAACAGTAAGAAAGGCTCAAGTTCATTTAAATTGGAAACAATTGACTGGAATTTTATTTGGCAGTTGAATATCATGCCAAAAATTAAAAAATTTGTGTGGAAATGCTGGAAATGGCCTTGCTACAAACCAAAATAGATACAAAAGGAGGTCCTCTCCTTCCCCTTTTTGTGAACTATGTTGTATTCATGATGAAACAGTTGAGCATTTATTATTTCAATGCTCTTGGGCTAGAGCTGTGTGGCTTGCTAGTCCCTTATCTTTTGTATCAAGTGTTGAACCCTCGCATAATTTTATTAAATGGATATCTTTTCTCAGATTGTGTTCCATTGAAAAAGCTGATATACTACCCGACTTAAGTAAGATTGATATGTATATATGCTGGTTTATTTGGAAAGGAAGAAACGAATACTTGTTTAAAGGAACATCTCCCGACCCTCTGAATACAGTGCATAAATGTATTAAATCCTATGATGAGTATAAAAGTGCTAACTTTAAAACTAATGAGGCTACTCAAAACAATACCTCTGGTAATTTTTTTTGGAGAGAATGACTTGGGAGGTGATAATTTGAATTGCCTTTATCTCAATGATGCTTCAGAAATAGCGAGTACTACTAATAACTATTGGTCCCCCCTCTATTTGGGAAGTATAAAATTAATTGTGATGCTTCTGTTTTATTAGATACTAACAAAGCCTCTTTTGCGTGTGTACTAAGGGATTCTAAAGGACAAATGCTTGAAGGTTTTACGAAAGATATCAACACTTATTCAATAGAGGATGCTGAAGGTAGAGGGATTCTTGCAACTTGTGATATGGCCTCAAGATACCCAATTGGAAGTGTCCATATTGAATGTGATATTAGTAGAATAGTTGATAAAGTTAATGCTAAATGTAATATGTCTAGTTTAACTAAGGTTTTGGTTAAAAATATTATGTTTTGCAAGGAGCTTTATAAGATCGATATCACTTATGTTAGCAGAGCTAAAAATAGGACAGCGGATTGGATGGCCAAACAAAAACTCAAAGGAGAATTGTTTCGTCTTTGGAGCCTTTTCCCTCTTTCCCAATTAGCTACACTTTTAAGGCTAGACTTTGAACAAACTGGCATTGGCTGACTTGTAATATTTTGAGTACTAATGAAGGGTTATTTTCGACTAAAAAGAAAGAACACAAGTCCACACTATCGGACCCTGTTATTGCTATAGAAAGGATTCACCGAGAAAATTTTCAGCGGTGGTTTAAGGAGAATGTATATATCATCTAATTATAAACATAAACACGACTATATTAAAACAAATAAGTGTTCTTGTTGGTAGATTTACTTAATGCACATGGTTGGTGATGCATTAGCTACCCCGGAGTATTTCATTAGCGAACATGTCTCGTGGTCCGGTATATAGATACATTAATGTGTTTTGAACGGTGTCAAACATATTACTCGTGAAATGAGATAAAAAAGGGTGACTCGGAATTACAGATTAAGTACCATCACAGATGGAGTAGCTTATTACGGTGACCTAGTCAGGATTGTGGAAGTTCTATTTGATTGTGTTTGTTCAGTTGTGTTGTTCGAGTGTAAGTGGTATAACAAGTATGAAGATATACCATGGGGTAATGAGTATCAATACCACTTCTTTTATGGAGCCAAGAGTCTTAAATTTTAGCCACCAAGCCAAAAAAGTATTTTTCATCGATGAAATAAATGTAAGGAAAACAGAAAAGGGGTGGAAAATCGTGTGAGAAGATAATGATTGGCACGGATGAAGTCTCAGTTATGAGGTACAAAATCAGTATCTGTAGTCACATATTCCACCACCATTCCTTTGGCTGGGATTAACACATCAACAGATTAATCCCAACTAAGTTTGACAATTGGAGAAGAGACCAAAGTTGATCAAGCTCTGTTGGGAGCTGGTTTTTTTAGATAACGTCAAAAGATAACACATGTAAAGTAAATTTTTTAAGAAGTATTAAATGAAGAAAGAATGTTGTAAGGGAGTTGCAGGGAGCATGAATCTTACTTATTGAAAAAGTAAAGTAAGTTGGACAAACTAAATTCTAAATTAGGGACTTTATTAGAACTTTTATTAGAATGAGCTTTATAATATAAATTCTTTATGTATTGGTTTAAAATAGTATTTCTTTTCCTGTTAGAGTAATGTATTAGATTCATTCCTTTGGCTATTGCTCTTATTTTAGAGTAACGTATTAGATTCACTCCTTTGGCTATTGGTCTTATTTTACGGGGTATTTATTCAGAAAGCCCAAAGCCTATACAAAATACTTACAGATCTCTACCTTAACTAATCACTGAAACCAAACTAAAAATAAGAAAAAACCCGAAACACCCGCCTTCTTCTTATCTGTAAATAGTGAAATTTTTTATTACAAAAAAACCCTATTAGGGTTTCGAAACCCCCTCTCTCTTCAGACCAAATCTCACCTTCCCATTTCTATACATGAAGCCATTCTCCAGTGCCTCACCTGCCAAAGAAAGCCGCTCTACCACTGCAAGCTCTCCAACATAAGAAAACAGGTGGCGCTACTCTCCACCCAGTGAAGCCACTCTCCACCTGTGGCTGAGCGCCGCCGTTCGTGGACCCTCTCCATCTTCAGCAAGTCTCGTTGTCGCCACCGCCTCCTTCGTGGACCGTTCTCCACAATCAGCAAGCCTCACCGTTCGTGGACCGTCGCCGCCATCAGCAAGCCTCGCCGCCGCTTGCAGTGGTGAACGTGAATATATATATTATATATATTTTTTTTAAAATCTGTGAACATGCATAAATTTCTTTTTGTTCCAATGGTGGGAGTTTTTTTCTTTTTCTTTTTAGTTCCAATGCCGAGTTTGAAGAGATTGATTTTTTTATTGTTTTTTTTAATTCAGTTCCAATGTAGAGTGTGAAGAGATGGTTTTTTAATATATTTTTTTATTTAGTTCCAATGCCGAGGGTGAAGAGATTGAGTTTTGTTTTTTGATTTTTTTTTTAATTTTGTTCAAAATAATATTTTTCTTTTCTTTTTAGTTCCAATGTCAAGTCTAAAGAGATTTCTCTTTGCTTTTTGTTTCAGAGAGTGTGAATAGATTTCTGGTTGTTTTTGTTTAGATCTAGATCTAGATCTATTTGGTACGTACCAATTAGATTTTAATCGTGAAAAGGTTACCGTGAATAGATTTTTGAATTGTTTTTCCGGAAAAACCTTTGTTTGACACGTACCAATGCTTGGACCTTGACACGGTAGCTTGGATTAGGTTATCTAAATAAGTCCAAGCATGATATTATTGTTTGGATGTCATTGAGGGAAAGACTTAAAACGAAAGATAGAATTACTTATATGGAGCTAGATCCGCTTTGTAAGTTGTGTGGGGAAGATTTTGAATCGAATAAGCATCTCTATTTCGATTGTTCTTATGCAAGGTCAATTTGGTATGAGATTAAATCATGGCTAGGATTGAATAAGGAGATGAATACGATTCTTAATGCTTTGAAATGGCTTAAAAAGCTTAAAGCTAGAGAAATTTGGAGGAGAAAAGCATGGAAAATTGGGTTTGGAGCAACCGTTTATTGCATTTGGAAAACGAGAAATCACCTAGCTATGAGAGGTGATTTGATGACACGAGAAACAATTACCAAGGAAATAAAATGGTGTGTATTTTCCATTTTATTTTCCTTGTTCCCTCGTCATTCCTTTATGGATGAGAGTGGGAAACTAGCTTGTATTAGTTTAGTATGAGTTAGTTGTATTTTGCTTCTTTGTTGCTACCTTAAGCTTTCGGGCCTAGGTAGGTAACTCCTTTGTATAGTGTACAGTTTTCTTTTTAATACAACTGTTTACCCAACCCAAAAAATAGTAGGGACATTAACCATGATATGGACAAAAAACATTTGAGTTTATGAAAAATGTTATTAGGGACCTATTATGCAATTATATAAAAATTGATCGTATAACAATCGTAAAACGAACATGAGGTATAGAAATTTAATTATTATGTACCAAACAAACAAAATTGGTACGTACGAAACATAAAATATTGATACATACCAATCAATAAACTGAATAAAAGTATAAGGGTAAAAATACTAACCAAAAAAATCAAATTAGGCCTTATAAAAAAAATTTAGTTTAAATTTTATAGGTAACAAATTTGATTTCTAGACCTTTATTTGTAAATTCTTTTTATTATACTATTATATTTTCTAAATTTTTCTTCCTCTGATGTATGAGGACAAATAATGTGTAGATTGGATATGGAATTGTATCTCCACGGTTACTTTTCAACTTACTTTCAATGGGAAACGCCTACCACAGTTCACACCAGGATGGGGACTTCGGCAGGGAGATCCACTTTCCCTTCTTTTATTCTCTTTGCTTACGGAGTCTCTTATTACACTTATTGAACATAAAGTGGAAGTAGGTCGTATTAAAGGAATTCAGATCACACGCAACTGCCCGGTCATATCTCACCTATTTTTTGCCGATGACTCCTTTTTTTTGTCTCTCTAGATGGACAGGATATTCAAGAGCTTCAGGAATGTATTGACATGTACTGCAGAGGCTCGCGACAAAGGGTGAACTTTCAGAAATCAGCTATCACTTTTAGCAAACAAACACCGGATACCTTAAGACAACAGGTAACGAGTACACTACATATACAAGAAGCGAATGACTTAGGAAAATACCTTGGGATACCATTATGTCACAAACGATTGAAAATTGACACGCTGCAATGGATTGCGGATAAGGTGTTTAATAAAGCACAAGGCTGGGTGGCTAAATTGCTATCAGAAGGCGGCCGAGAAGTTCTAATAAAGGCAGTTTTACAAGCGATACCAACCTATGCTATGTCAATTTTTTCCTTTCCACTTGGTTTTTGCTGGAAACTTACGACGATTATTGCGCGGTTCTGGTGGAACTCGCTGGAACGTAGACAGATACATTGGATGGAGTGGGAAAAGATGACGATAGCCAAGGTGATTGGGGGATGGGATTTCGAGATTTAAAGCGAGCAAATACTGCTTTGCTGGGACGACAGGCTTGGAGACTAATATAACACCCTAACTCACTGGCCGCAAGGTTACTGAAAGGTATATATTATCCACTTCAAGACTTTTACAGGTCAAGCTCAGACAAAGCCGACCATGGTCATGGGCGAGTTTGATCGAAGGAAGGGATCTATTATTTGAACACGGTATCATCCAAATAGGAAGCGGGGAAAACACTAGAATTTGGGACGATAAATGGCTTATGTCTGGAAGAATTAAAGATAAACCGACAAATTCTGCACTTGAGACGGTTGACCAATTAATGCACACTGAGGAAAACAGCTGGAATCGGGATCTGATTGACTCCAATGTGCCAAAGCCTGTTAAAGAAGAGATCTACAGATACCAATATTGGATAGAGCTGCACAGGACACCTTTCTGTGGCCTTACAACAAGAATGGAACATATACTACCAAATCAGGGTACGCTACACTAACAAAGGAGCACTTAGGGAGGAGTACACAGTCGTCAGCATAAGCACATATCCGAGAATCAAAATTATGGACAACAGTTTGGAAGTCAAACGTACCCGCAAAAGTTTGAAACTTCGTCTGGAAAGCTTGTTGGGACATCCTCCCAACCAAGCTAAACTTATTCCACAAAAAATGCAATGACGATTATCATTGTACATGGTGCGGGGAGGTAACGGAAACAGTTTCACATTTACTACTAACTTGTACGTTCTGCAAACAGGTTTGGGCGGGATCCGCAATACAAATACGAATATCTGAAGATGAGCCCGGTAATATGGGCGACTGGATTATAAAAATACTCGACAATATTGATAAAGCCATTTGGGACCAACAAACTGCGACACCATACATTTTACTATTATTATGGAACATATGGAAACAGAAAATGAAATGTTTATATGAAACAAGCACACCGAACGTTAACACGATTTTACATTTAATTCACATCACTATGACTGAACTTTTTGGACAGGATTGGGCCCAAGATCACTCCACATTACCAGCAAGTGAGGAGCGGAGAACTCAGGTGACTGAGCCCCCAGTAGTACCACCGGATATACAAGTAATTTACACTTGAGATGCCTCCTTTAAATCAACAACGGAGCACAGTGGAATCAGGATAGTTCGAAGAGACTGTAGTTTGGGAAATCGACAGGTTTTCTCTGCACCCATATGGGTGAACTCAGCAACCGAGGCTGAAGCAAAGGCGGTACATGAGACGACTAAAATGGCATACCAAGAGACGGTTCGGAAGATCCTTATCTACTCAGATAACTTTGAAGTTATTCAAGGTATCCAGCAGATGCCAGCAACATGGTGGAAGATTAGGCCGTACGTTGGGCAGATTCAGCAGCTCGCGGAATCCCATGGACAGATGTCTTTCAGACATTTCCCGCGACGCCTTAACGGATGGGCTGACAGAGCCGCGCGTAATGCTGGGCATCGACACCATGATCATTCCCACAATCATTCATTGGTACAGGACTTTGGGAGACTTGGAATCGGCTAATGTTGATATGTAATATGTTTTATCCGAACAAAAAAAAAACCATGTACTTCTTAAAAAAAGAAAAAAAAAATAAACCCTAAAATGAAACAATAGGTAACCCTACTTTTTGATTTTACTCTACCTTTTGATTTCAAAACATAAAAATAAAAAACTAACAGGAATTGAAGATGAAGTTGAATAATTCTTCAATTGGGTGGTTTCAGATCTGCTTTCTATCTTCTCCTTCTTCCTTGAACGAAATTGGTAATCCTTTTTCCCAATTTTGTAACTGTTCAAAATCATCTTATTCTTCAATTTCGTCCGATTTTTCAAAAGATATTATTTATGGATTATGTAAAGATGGCCAGGTTGACGCTGCAATATACATTTTTAACAAGAGTAATGCTGGGTATCACCCAAAAAGGCATCACCTAAATATCACACATGATGTGGCGATTAGGTTTACCAATCATGGAATTTCTCTTTCCAGATTTACTTTTTTCTCTCTCCTCTATGATTGGTACACCTAATCGCCACATCATGGGTGATTTTTAGGTGATACCTTTTTGGGTGATACCCAGCATTACTCTTTTAACAACTTATCCTCAAAAGGTTTGCAGTCTAATATATACACGCATACTATCATGATAGGTGGACTTTGTCAAGAAGGACGGTTTAAAGATGCAAAAGAGTGGGTTTCAAGTATGAAGAAAAATGGTTTCTCGCCGAATAGTGTGACCTACAATGTTATTATCCAAGGGTTTATGAAGAAACAAAAGTATGAAGAAGCAATTGAATGGGTGAAGGAAATGAGAAAACATGGATTCTCAGTGGATGCAACTACTTATGAAATCATATTTCAACATCCTAAGTTTCTTACTATGATTCAAAAGATGTAAACTTTAAAAAATCAAGAGTCTCTGCATGGCTGTACCAATCTGAAATCACTGATATTTAAGTTCCAATCCTCGTTAAAGAAAGATTTTATCCAGGGGGTTTCAAATCGGGATGAAGAATGTTTGAATGATCAGATTTTAGTTTCTATAATGTGAGAGAGAGATGGTCACGTAACAATATAGCATGTTAAGGGCCATTGGTAGTATTTATATATTGACTTGAGTTAATTAATTGTTGTTGTGAATTAGTTATGTCCTTGATATTTGTTTTAATGCAACTTTTAGCATTTCTATTGAGGAATATTATGCTACAGATTAATAATGTGGTGTGTAATATATCTACATAGTGTGTTGTTACTACTCAGAAAGTACATAATTTGAAAAAAAACCAAAATTGCAAAGAAAGATCTCAGGGTCCACAAGGACTTGAAAGTAATTCAATAAGTAGACTATATCTTTCCTGTTAAGTTATGGAAATTCTTCATAGATTTCTCATTTTGAATGTA
Organism: Nemophila menziesii; assembly: GCA_029959085.1. Taxonomy (NCBI): domain Eukaryota; kingdom Viridiplantae; phylum Streptophyta; class Magnoliopsida; order Boraginales; family Hydrophyllaceae; genus Nemophila; species Nemophila menziesii. Next base: position 2,018,620 of record JARWIR010000091.1, on the reverse strand, counting down.
AAAGTTATAGTACTGTTTAATTGAGAGTTTGGTTGGATAAATTTGTGGGTTTTGGTGGTGTTTGATTAAAATTATGAGGTCATATAGGTAAATATATGTGATATGTGAGTTCATAAGAACCATAGTTTGTTACAGAAACATTCATTTCTTGTTTTTGCCTGTTAGCAATATGGTTCAACTACTCAATCTCTTCACCTACTAAATGATAATCCAAATGACATCCTTAAAATTACGTTTTTGGGCTGGTTCTTTTCATACACTGCTCTTAAATCTGTATTGATAGTCACTCTATTACTGGATATATTATCTTAGTATGTCATAATTTTTCTTTTTTTAGCTTCATTTACATATGTTTTTCAGTTTGGGCAATAAAAACTAATGATTGTCATCAAATTGGACTAGTTTTAAATTTAATTTAATTATCACCTGGAAATCTCTTTCTATCACATATTATACTACACCAGTTTAGTTTTTCATATTATCTCCACCTTTATTGTTCTTGAAATATATATTGCACATACTTATATATTCTTAGGGCCCGTTTGGAAGTGCTTATTTTAGAGTAAAAAAGCGCTTTTAGAATAAAATTTAAAATTTAAAAAAATTATTAAAAATAATTTTAAAATCTAAAATTATTTTAAGTGCTTTTTTTATGAAGCACCTAATAGGTGCTTCTCAAAAAAGTGCTTTTGAAAATAAAAAAAACTCTTAAAATGCTAAAAGCACTTTTAAGTGCTTCTCCAAAAAAGCACTTCCAAACGGGCACTTAGTCTATGTATTGTAAAAAAGCAGTTATGCAAAGGTGTGAATTTCTGTAGGTTAACAAGAACCTTTTGAGCTTGTGCTCACCAATATTTTCTAATTATCTGGACTCTTACCAGATAATGAGTCTGCAGTTTCTCGAAACAAAGTAAGTGATATTAAAGGATTTGAGTTATCCCCTGAAGCAAGAGCGAAGATCAGAAGCCTAAGGCTGCGGGGAATACCATATAGGATCACTATTTATTTACTAACAAATTGGTGAAATGCATTTTAGATTAGGATGATTTAATAAATGTAATATTGTTTCTATATTAGGGAAAAGGTTATCCACCCTATTTATGTTCTAATTATCCTCTCAATGCTAAAAAACTCATTTACGATCGAATGTCCAAGAATTGTGAATTAATCAAATTGTCTAACAAAAAGCTCTCTCTCTAAAAAACTAGCCGTTATCAGCAAAATAGCTTCTCCCTTTGATCCAACGCCGGAGGCACCTACGGACTTACCGGGTATGATGCCGCCAGCGCCGCCTGAGGGTGGTAATAGGGGCGACACCTTAATGGTAGACGATTCATCAACCGTGGCTGGAATGGAAGCTTTTCCGCCATTGGAGACTCAAGCACAAAGAATTAACAAGCGGGCAAGGTCCGTAATTGAAAAAGGAGCGCCAATTGAAGATAAAACTCAAAATCCGGCGGAGGTAAATCAAAAATCACATAATTCTATTCCGATTAGGAAAATTTCAGGTTGGCATTCTGCTCTTATGGGAAATAATTTTGTTATTCCTGAGATAATTGATTTGGAGGAAACTGATTTGAATAAGATTAATGGTATAGATAGTAAATTCATTGATTCTATTAGGGACGATGAACCTTTGCCTAATTGTGAATTTCCCCAAGTTCTTAGGACTAGGGAAGAGATTATTGAAGGAATTAATTTGTGGAATAACACTGTTGTCGTTAGGCTTTTGGGCACTAAAGTAAGTTTTAGCTATCTATCTAATAAGCTTAAACAGATTTGGGCGCCTAAAGGAATGATTGATTTGGTAGATGTGGGTTTCGGATATTTCATGGTAAAATTTGCTAATAGGGATGATTGCGAATTCGCGTTGGCTGGAGGTCCTTGGATGATCTTTGACCATTATTTAATTGTGAGGGAATGGACTCCGGATTTCAGGCCTCAAGTGGACTCAATCACTACTACCATGGCTTGGGTTCGGATTTCTAATGTGGGTATGCATAATTACACGGCCCGTATTCTTCGGAAAATAGGGGATCAAATAGGTAGAACGGTGAGAATTGACCTGTTGACGAAAGCAAGAAAGAAAGGGAATTATGCAAGAATGGCAATTGAACTAGACCTGGGCAAGCCCTTAACTCCTAAGATACATATTGGGGGAGAGGTTTGTTTAGTGGAATATGAGGGATTACATTTGGTTTGTTTTGAATGTGGTAGGTTTGGGCATCAGAAAGATAAATGTGGTAAACTTGAGAATAGTATGGTGTGTGCGGAACCGATAGGGGAAAATATGGAAGCCCCGAATAACATTTCGGATAAGGAGGTTGTGGTGGAGCCTACGTACGGGGAGTGGATGACTGTGAAGAGGAATAACCGGGTGAATAACAGAAATGGTAATAAGTGGAATTCGAATAGTAGCAAAGGAGGTTTCAGTAAAGATTTGGGTTCGCGTTATAATGCCTTATTCGTAGAGGAGGGTGAGTTTAGCGCACCAGGGATTAGTACAAAGAACATGGGCAGTAATAGGGCATCTACGAGTGGGGGAAACAAGGCTAATAAGGGTAACATAGGTGGATCAATGAGTCGTAATAGAAGCCGAGTTACGGGTGGACACAAAGTTATCTCCACACCGGATTTCGAGGTACGTAAGGAGTTGAATTCCACTCCTGAAATAGTGTACTTTGGTGCGATGAATGGTAATAATAAAGGGCAAGATGTGAACGGTTTTACTAGTGCTTTGGAAGATAAGAACAAGGGAAAAGAGCCTGCCACGGAACAAAATGTTACTGTGGGCCGAGTGAGGAATAGTAATATAGTCATTCGAGATGTTGGAACAGAAGGTGCACGAGTTGGAGGAGCCGTTGAGGGGGCTGTAGAGAGGGAACAGCCCGCTGCTGCAGGGCGAGAAGCAGTCACAGAGCCTGTTTTCCAGGCAATAACTGCTGAGGTTACAGCTAGCGAAGGAGAAAAAAAATAAAAAATAAATGGGACAGTTAACAGCAGCGCGGTAGGCCCTACTCCAGGGACCTGCGCTGCAATTTCAGTAGGCCAGGGACTTCGTGACAGCTGGGTCACCACATCTCGCGGACCTGCAGCTGGAGCCGAGGGTATGGAGGGAGTTTCTCTTCCTCCGGAGTTCGGTAATAGCGGCTGGAATGGCGAGCAAGACTCGGGGGAAACACCACGCGAGGTTCCGGATGATCATGACATTTCGACCGTTCCGGAAACACAATTCGAGGACGGTGACGGAGACGCGCTAATGGGACATGCTCCGGATGGATCGGAGGCAAAGGGGCAGGTATCTAGTTGATTTTCCTTACGTACTAATGTTTTTTAATGTGTACAGGTAGTAATTATACTGGGAGTTGGAAAGACATTTCGCTTCCTCTTAATATACTAGTTTGGAATTGCCATGGCGCAGCGCAAGATAATTTTCAAAGGGTGGTCGGGGAAATGCTTCGCATTCACCGAGTCTGGCTTACGGTTATAGTGGAGCCGCGAGTTAGTGGCGCGAAGGCGGATGATATAATTAACAGGTTAGGTAAAGCTATCTCGGTTAGGGTGGAGGCGGAAAATTTCAAAGGCGGAATTTGGTTGTTATGGGATGATACGGAAATAGACGTTCGAGTTTTATCGGCTGGAAAACAGGTAATTAACATTGAGGTTTCTAGGACTAATTATGTACCTTGGTTTTTTTCAGCTATATATGCGCGGCCAGTTGCTAAGGACAGGGAGCCTCTTTGGGAGGCGATTCATCATGCTTTTGGTAGTATTGGTGAGCCGTGGCTAATAGCTGGGGACTTCAACCAGGTTGGTAGCGAAGAGGATAAAAAAGGAGGGGTATTAGGCATTACACGGAGAATGGAAAAGTTTGAAAATTGAAGAGATAGCTGCGATCCACTGATTTGGGTTTTGAGGGTCCGAGGTTTACTTGGTGCGATTCTTGGAATACAGGTCAGAAAATTCTTAGAAGGTTGGACAGGGCTTATGGTAATACAGGGTTGCTCGAGTTATTTCCTTCCGCTAAGGTAATACACTTAGACCGCCGTCATTCGGATCACGCGCCTATATTAATTCAGCTAAGTCAAGGGGTCCAGCGACCCCCTCCTAGATTCCGTTTTGAGGCCGCGTGGTGTCTTCATAAGGGGTTTAACGATTCAGTTAGAGAAAATTGGGAGAGTAGCAATGCAGATTTGGGGGACCGCCTCGCGTCTATGAAGGAGCATCTAATGGTTTGGAAAAGAGATGTTTTTGGTGACTTGAATAAAAAGAAGAGAACCTTACTTGCGCGTCTTAGAGGGATTCAGTGTTCGCTCCAGCGTGTCTATAATTCATACTTGTTTAGGTTGGGGAAGCGTCTTCGAAGCGAATACTTAAGTGTTCTTGATGAGGAAGAACAGTTGTGGTTTGAGAGGTCGAAAGAGAAGTGGATTCGGTCAGGAGAAAGAAATACTAGATATTACCACTTAGCTACCATGAAGAAACGGAAGAAGGTGAAAATTCAAAAACTCTACAATGCGAATGGGGAATGGGTCGAGGACGAGTTAGAGTTAGGAGAGATGGTTCGAAATTTTTACGTGGAATTATATACAGATACGAATAGTTTCGTGGGTCCTTTTGCTTTACCCCACGGTGCGAATTTAGGAGCATTGGAACGGGTTTTGTTGGAGGAGGAATTCACGGATGAGGAAATTCGAATTGCGGTTTTTTAGTCTAGTCCGAATAAAGCGGCGGGTCCGGATGGTATGGCGACTTCCTTTTATCAGAAATATTGGGAAGTAGTTGGTCAAGAAGTTTGTGGTATGGTTCGGAAGGCGGTTCGGGATGGCAGAATCTCAGAAAAACTTAATGGGACACTGATTCATTTAATTCCGAAAGTCACGGAACCCACGAGAGTTGGGGAGTTGAGGCCTATAAGCCTTATCAATGTTCCGGTAAAGGTAATTATGAAGGCCATGGTTAATCGGGTGCGGCCTCTCCTTGCGGAACGAATAAGCCATAATCAAAGCAGTTTTCTCCCGGGTAGATCGACTATTGATAATATTGTACTCGTGCAAGAAATAGATCACCGTATGCAAAAGATTACCGCAAAATCGGGGTATATGGCTATTAAGATCGATTTAGCAAAAGCCTACGATAAGTTGAGTTGGAGGTTCATTGAGGATACGATTGACTTTTTTGGGTTTCCGAAAGCATGGACTCGTGTGATTATGGATGCAATGGCGACTAACAGAATGCGTGTCTTATGGAATGGTACTCAGCTGGAGGAGTTCACCCCCCAACGGGGCATTCGGCAGGGAGATCCTCTGTCCCCTTATTTATTTGTCCTTTGTATGGAGCGTTTGTCTGTTTTAATTCAGGAACTTTGTGAGGGGGACGAATGGGTTCCTATTCGCCTTCATCGTCAAGGTCCAGGTATTTCCCATGTTTTTTTCGCAGATGATTTAATGTTGTTTGCGGAAGCGGAGGTTCGTCAAATTGAGCTCATTAAGGAGGTCCTTCGTGTGTTTTGTGATGAGGCGGGACAGACCGTGAGTGAAGAGAAATCGCTTATTTATTTCTCTAGAAACGTAGAAAGGGAAGTGGCTTTAGACCTTGCGGAAAGGAGCGGATTTGTGGTTAACGATTCTCTGGGGGAATACCTTGGGACCCCCATTAGATTGCAACGGCTTCCGCGGGGCTTTTTTCGAAGAGTTACGAATAGTATGAAGAACAAGCTTCCTAATTGGAAGGCTCAGAATCTCTCTATGGCGGGCAGGATAACGTTAGCACAATCGGTGCTTTCGACAATTCCTACGTATCTTATGCAAACAATGAAGTTCCCTATTTATGTTTGTGAGGAGATTGACCGGATTATTAGGAATTTCATTTGGGGGTCGTCGGAGGATGAGAGAAAAATCCATTGGTTGTCTTGGGATAAGCTTTGTTGGCCTAAGAAACGGGGTGGATTGGGCCTTCGTAAGGCTAGCGATTATAATAAGGCGCTCTTGGCAAAGTTGGGGTGGAAGGTTCTACAAGGATATTTGGCTTTGTGGGTAGTGGCTTTGAATCAAAAATACTTCCGTGGTGGATTACTTGAGAAGGAAGTGAGGCCTTCGGACTCTAGAATGTGTAAAAATATACTAGCGGGTTGTGAGGTGTTAAAGCGTGGTATTGTGGAAGTTATGAATGGAGAGGAGAAGAGTTACAAGTGGACATTGGAATCTTCGGGAAGCTTCTCCGTTAAATCGGCGTATAATGACTTGAATCGGATGGAGGGGAGCCCGTGGTTCAATTGGGACTTGGTTTGGAAGCTTAAATGTCCACAAAAGATCAAGGTGTTGCTGTGGAGGTGTATATGGGATAGACTCCCTACGCGCGGTAATCTAGTTAAACGAGGATTAATTGATGATGCTAGTTGCCCGGGGTGTGGAGTTGGGGTTGAATCGGCAATACATTTGTTTCAGGAGTGTAATGTATACAGGGGAGTGTTCTTTTCTTGCACAGGGACTAGTTTGCAATATTCAGAAACTTATGTTTCTTCTTTGTTTGCAGGGGCTGTTGCGCGAAGGGGCTTAAGGGATGCTGGTTCGAGGGCTGGAGCAGCTGCTATACATCATGCTGCCGCGGAATCACTGGATTACATGGACTGGAGGCTGCGGCAGACTTCAAGACCGGCGAGAGAGCAGCTGCGGCAGGAGGTTCCGGCGAGTGACCTGTTGCAGCAGAACCGAGAAACATCAGACCAGGTGCTGGGAGCAGAATATGCAGTGCAATGGTGGTCCAAGATGCTGTCCGCGACAACAGTTTTCAATGGAATCGAGAGGCGAATTTGGCTAGCAGCGTTCGTTTGGGCTGTTTGGACAAATCGCAACGCAAAGCTTTTCGAGAACCAAGCGCGTATTAAAAACTCGGCCGAATTAGTAGCGATTATAAGCAACGCAGCTAGAAATTATATTAAGGCATGGGGTGTGGAGCGAGATGGTGGTCTTATTACGTCTTCGCGAAGTACCCTTGTCAAATGGTCCAAGCCGGTAATAGGGATCAAAATTAATATTGATGGGGCGTTTGATCCAAGGAACAATTCGGCAGGCATAGGTGGAGTATTCCACAACAGTAATGGAGATTATATCGTGGGGTTCGCGGGTAGTTGTGAGGCAGGTACACCTATTGAGGCGGAGGGTTTAGCGCTTCTTTTTGGCTTACGGTTAGCAATTTCACGAGGTGATAACATTGTAGCCATTGAAACGGACTCGAGTGAGTTGCACGCGCTAGTGAAGGGCGGTGCGAACTCAAGGGGAAGTTTAAGTGGCATCTTTCGTGAATGTGTGGATATCTTACGCAATAATGCACAATTTGAGCTCAATTGGAACTTCCGAGAAGCAAATAATTGTGCGGATTGGCTATCTAAGAGCGGGTTACGGACTATGGATGGTCCGATGGTATATGAAGATCCGCCTGATGGACTTTGGAGACTCCTAGAGCGTGACCGTTGTGGTTGGGCGATACCTAGGATAGTTGTGGATGTTTAAGTTGTATTTGCTATTTTAGAAGAGTAATTCTTCAAGGTCTTTGACCTCATGTGTAACAAAAAAAAAATATTGTTTCTATATTTCCTACAACTGAGGTGTTTTCATCTTTTTTATCTCCTTAGAAATGATTTAACTCTGTAGTAGTTGTTGACAAAAAAAAAAAAAACTCTGTGGTAGTTATAATTTATTAAAATAATTGTAACACCCCCTGTTCACTACATATTGCAGGAAAAATCTATTCTATAAAATTACCAGGAAATCCTAAGCTTGGACAATCAAAATCTTCTCAAGGAATTCTATCAAGTTTACTGAAAACTACAGGCTTTATGCCCGTAGTCATTTTGTGAAAGGGTCTCTTCTCTCTCTTTCTCTATATCTATGATCTGTCTATGTGATATAAAGATTAAAATTAATATTTTAATATCTTCAGTTTTAGCAGTTGGTTCATGGCTCTTTCTTGGGTTTATGCTCCATATTTGTTCAATCCATCTGGATATGAGTGGCACTAAGTAAGTATTGCTTTTTTATTTTTGGGATAATTAGAGATAAATGCCTTCTTAATTAGGTTTTTAATTTTTTTATGGGATTATTGTTGAAAACATCCTCCTTAAACTCTCTAATTGTTTTTTTATGCCTTCAATAATCTTATTTATAAAAAAATGCCTAATGAAGTAATTATTTATAGAAAACATCCCCTTTATATTTTCTATACCTTTACTAATTCCATCACATGCGCGCGTCCGTGAAATTTTTTTAAAATCGTCATAACTAATTTAAAAAAAATCAGAAAATTAAAAAAAAAATTATTTTTGAATAAATCTAATTAATATTTACGTCTATGAATTTTTTTGATTTTTTTTGAATTTTTTGAATTTTTTCGATTTTTTTTAATTTTTTTTTCGCAGACACGGAATTCCATGTTTTAAACATGGAATTCCATGTTTTAAACCGTGAAATAAACATGAAATTCCATGTTTTAAACATGAAATTTCGTGTCTGCGAAAAAAAAAATTAAAAAAATAAAAAAAAATAAAAAAATTCAGAAAATTCCGAAAAAAATCATAGACGTAAATATTAATTTGATTTATCCAAATATAATTTTTTTTGATTTTTTTGATTTTTTTTGAATTAGTTATGACGATTTTAAAAAAATTTCACGGACGCGCGCGTGTTTATTAGTTTTTTTCTTATTTTTTAATTGTTAATTATAAGGAGGCTGTTTTCAATAAATACTTTTTTCTAGGCACCTTTTTCTAAATAAGTTTTTTAATAGGCATCAATCAACAATTGGCTCTTTTTTTATTTAGAGATAAATGCCTCCTTAATTAAGTAATTATAGAAAACTTTTCCTTTATATTTTTTATACCTTTATTATCCTTATTATTAAATATATTATTTTATTTTTAATACAATATTTTTAAATATTAAACAAATAATAAGGTACTTCTACCACCACCACCAACAACAACAACAACCACCACCACCACCACCATAACCACCACCACCACCACTACAGCCACCACAACCATCACCACCTCCACCACCACAACCACCACCACCTACTACTACTAATTTCATCACACGCGCGCGTCCGTAATTTTGCATTTTTGGATAAAGCAAATTAATATTTACGTCTATGATTTTTTTTGTTTTTTTTTTTGAATTTTTTGATTTTTTTAATTTTTTTCCGCAGACACGAAATTCCATGTTTAAAACAGTGAATTTCGTGTCTGCGGAAAACAAATTCAGTATTTCAAAACATGGAATTTCATGTTTAAAATATGGAATTCCGTGTCTGCGAATTAAAAAATTCAAAAAAATAAAAAAATTAAAAAAACTCCGAAAAAAATCATAGACGTAAATATTAATTTGCTTTATCCAAATATATATATAATTTTTATTTTTTTGATTTTTTTTAGAATTAGTTATGACGATTTTAAAAAAAGTTTCACGGACACGCGCGTGTGTTTATTAGTTTTTGTTTGTTTTTTCTAATTTTTTTTTAATTTTTAATTATAGGGGTAGTTTGGGATGGGGCTGTTTTCTATAAAGAATTTTATTCTAAGCAACTTTTTTTAAATAAGTTTTTTAATAGGCATTAATTTATAATTGGTTTTTTTTTACTTCAATAAGTATTGCTTTCCCATAGTATACTACTAGCTTTCTAATTTAAATTTGGCTTAGTAATTCTTAATCTCTTGTCTTATTGTCTTTAGGATAGTAGATTACTTCTCTATCGAGGTGGAATTGGAGTTAAAAGGGAAGGAGAGCTGGGATGAAGAATTGGTAGGCCACACCATCCATCCTAATCATCTTTTCTTGTCCCCAAAATAGTGTTTGCAATAATATTTTGTATGCTATGTTTTAAAACAGTCTCATATTAGAACTTTTGGAGGGAGAGTTATGGAAACCATATTAAGTCGAGGAAAATACAATTTAAGGCCTAAAATTTACCAATTTTCTATTTTAAATTTCAACTAAAAAAAGAATGCTATTAAAGTCCTAATTGTAATGTTCTGGTTTTAATTTTTATGTTTTTACCCTTGTTCTTGATGGGTAGGGACATATGTGCCGCTTTTTTAGTTTTCTAACTAATTCCTTTATTAATTGTCATTAAGTCAATTGGGCTATATGTACAAGTTTACGTCCATGTGTGTACGGACTCATCCAGAACAATTGCTAGATGGATCTGGACCCATCTCGACTATTAGCACACTAACAAACACATTCACGTTTTTGGGATGTACCCTACACGAATAAAAAATTAATTAACATCTATTGGAGTTGTACCCTTCACGAATAAAAACCAATTTACACGATCTAAGGGGTTGTATCCTTCACGCACAAAAACCAGACCAAACACATTTGAAAACCACAATTCACGCATTGGTACACAACACATTATTTTTGGGTTGTACAAAAATATCTATTCACACACACTAAACAATACAAACAAATTGAAAACCATAATGGGCTAGCCCCATCAGGAACAACAAAATAACTTGGGGCTGGCCCTATCAGAAACAATATACAGCTTCAGTTGGCCCCATGAAGAACAACAAACACATTGGGCTGGCCCCATCACGAAGGAAATGGATCTACGAACGGCAGTCTCCACGGTGGCGGGGAAGGCGACGCCTTCCCGGGGGCTGTACCATCCCTGCAGACCAATAACAAACAATGAAACATGATCCTGCCTTACACTCGATCGAGTAGGAACAAAAAAATTGAAAAGAAACTTGAACAAATTTGAAGTTGGCATACCTGAATATGGTGGATCTGAACGGTGAAGAGAATGGCTTCTTGGCGCAGATCCGGCGAGGACTGGTCGGGCTTCGTGTGTAGGACAGCGGAGGCGTTAATGATTTCGGCAGAGGGTGATGTTGGCGGCGGTGGGTTTCTTGCGCTGGAGAATGGTGCTCGATGGCGGCGGTTTTCTTGGCCATTAATGCCAATGGCTTGCTGGCGCGGGCGAGCGATGGTTATTTGGTTCTAGATCGAGGGGGAATGTTGATGAAGATAGCGGGTTTCTGTTGCTATAGAGCGGCGGCGGGGGGTTGGGGGGTCCGATTGGATGGTGATAGAAGAGAGATGAAGGGTTGGTGGCCATGATAGGGGTGGTCCTTGAGCAACGTAGGGTTGGTTGTGGGTAGGGGGTCCGGTGGGATGGTGATAGAAGAGAGAGGGAATGGAGGGGGCGGGAGGGGAATTGACAGCGGGTAGTTTAGGTTAGAGAAAAGAGTGAGTGAGGAGTGGGGAGATCCTATATGGGTTTTGTGTTTTGATCTTTTGGGTTTCCATGTAGTATCAGTGAAGAGGCAGGGTGTTTTGGGTTTTTACACCATTTAGTTGGGCTCTATCTAGTAATTAGGAGCTGGAATTTATATTAGAAAATAGCATGGCCTTTGGGCCTTATAAAGTAAATGACCCTATTAAGTCTAAGATCTTTGCATGGTAACCGGTTACATAGAGTGACGTTTTACAGGTGACGGAGATGGTGTCTTAACAATGAAGCAACTCAAGGATATTCTTTTTTGTGAATTAGTCATGTTTTTCATTTTTATTATGGAACTTTAACATTTTTATTGAGGAATATTCTGCTTCCAACTATTGAACTTGTAATTCTTTTGTAGCAAATGTTTCCTGGTATCCAAATGAGGAGCTAATAGAGACATGGAAATTCGGTTTTCTCAGTTTTAGTGAAAAATGTTTTCATTGTGTAGGATCACATAATATAGAGTACAACAACAAGATTCAAAAGTATAACGAGTACAACATTGTATAATAGAATCTCTTAATTAAAGTTTGACATCATTAATCCCACAAATTATGCAAAAACATGCTTTTCAAAAGGCTCGAAAATTTCTTTTATCTCGAAAATTCTAGCAACATTGATCTTTTATACTCCCTTTGATGGATCACAAATCTTCCTTCATATATGGTTTCCAAAAAAGTACTTTAAGATGGTAGTAACTAATTTCTTTCACCATAATCTCCCTAATTAATGTATCGCTCATATTCACAACAATATTAAGATCCAAAGGATATTGAGATGCATTGAAATTCCGATGATCATAAAATGATGACATGTAGGGGTAACGAAGAAATTTTGTAACCAGAATTCTCTTAGCTAGATCGAATGTGAGCATATCGAAACAAATCTATGGCTATTGGATCTGACGATAAGTAGAATGTTAAAATTGATTTCTCTTGAAATAAGGAAGCGCTCTTATGAACACTTTAGCTTTAGGGTTATCAATAAACTCAACGGCAAAGCAAATCTGTCTATTGCATACAGAAGACCAATAGGGGCAAAAGGCAATGAATATTGTCTTAGTTAGATCAGGTTCTTCCTGAGTTTCCCTATTAGATTAGTAACGAATTGAAGGCGCTTTTAAGCCTTAGCGCTATCAGAACTATCTATTACCGGACTTGTAGGTTTAAGTACTAGGTTTCTAAGACGAACTCTGATAATAAATTTAAGTTGATTTAGGAAAATGGGTAGGGCTGGAAAGAGTGGATTACACCCTAAAAATTTCACCAAAGATACACCCAACCGACCAAACATCCACTGAAGTTTTGCATTTTTTTCAGCCAACAAGCAACTCCGGTGCACTATACCAGCGAGTGACTACGTATTCTGTCATAAACTCCCCGTTTCCACTTTTTGTTCTTGCAAATCCAAAGTCCTCGATTTTTAGTTCGCAATTATTAGTATTAACAAAAATATTTTCAGGCTTTAAATCGTGATGAAAAATGTTTGTTGAGTGTAGATATTCCAGTCTTCGTAGAAGCTAGTTTTCAAAAATAAAAATATGAATAGAACAATATTAATATATTTTTAATATACACTTAAAACATGATCCGTTTACTCCCAAGGCCGAGTGCGTTTTATTCCGAACCCAAGATGCAATTAGGAAAAATATACATTAACCCAAATCTAAATATAAGATATTTAACATTTCTCAAACAAAGAATTTATCCTTTTTTTTCTGGGACTGTTCTAATTTTTAGTTATCCATTGAAAAATATGGATACGCCGCTATTACTCCCATAATCATATAAATGTAAATAAAAAATTAATTATTAAATTAAAAAATGAGTACCTGAAGTATGTAAATCTTCCAGTGATCATTCGACAACGGTTGAGGAGACCTAATAATCTCATGAAGATTCATATCTATCAACTCGGAAACCAAATACGATTTTGTTTTAAAAACTCTTATAGTTTTAGTTTGGAAGATTGTTTGAATTAAAGAACAAATACATAAGTAAGTGCAAAAAATAAGGAACACAAAAATCTTATCGTGGTTCCGCCAAAAACTTGAACTACATCCACGTTGAGCTCCAATAAGAGTAGATCAATCACTATAACACCTTGGGTAACAAGTTTCAATAAAAATCTCAATCTATCAACCGCATTCACCGTATGATTATGCCTCTAATAAGAAATCTGTAACCTAACAACAAAGCTGAAAGCTATCGAGTGAAGAATCAAGATGATTATCTTAACTCCGAATTGACTTCCATCACTTCCCACGCGACACTGACTTCAAGCTCTCTCTAAATCAAAAGGAATCATGTCTAAAACTCTTATCAATATCTACTAGTGGCTGAAACGCTAATGCACAAAGATTTCTCCAGCAAACGCTCCAACTTCCCAAAGTTACTTTAAGCTCAAATTCTGCTTTGACTTGGGGTTTAACTTGACTTTTTGACTTCTTCTTCTGATATTGGAACCTTGTATCAAGAAGTTACGTATAATCTACACACTTAACTAACAATTAAGGCACAAAAGCACTATAAAGAGTAATATGTCCAAAACTAGAAGCAAAAGTACAATATAGCAAATAATAGGGAAAAATCTCTCACTTAGGACAAATAAACTCCCAAATTAATATATCATGAATGGATTAATCCATCACAAAAAAGAGACATCAAACACATAAAGTAAAGTAATAGGGATAGAGAGTACACGAGTATTTGAAGTGGTTCGAACTCCCGAAGTCATAGTCCTCTACCTAAGGTTACACCTTAGGATTCTAACTAATTTCCACTAAACTTTTTCGTTTTAATTATAATGAGATTTTCCTGAGATAAATCACATCCTAAACTCGATCAACATGAACCTTTTCTTGTGTAATCACCAACCCAAAAATCAACCTAGTTCACAAAGGAAGCTTTCTCTTCTTCAAAGGGTAATAAACCTCTTCTTCAATCTCATATATATATATATATATATATATATATATATATATATATATATATATATATATATATATATATTCTTAATCTAGAGCAAGAGTATAAGTTTTTAAGATTGATTACAATGAATTCTAAAACTCTTGATAATGTGGATATAACAATGAAGTGTATCAAGCTAATGAATATAATATTAGAGTTTGAAATTGATATCTAGAGTTCTATTGATTAATTCTTGGAAGATAGGAGTAAAGATATTGTAAATGGTCCAAATGATTTTCCATTTATTAATTAAATATCATGTTATGCAACAATGGTGGAGTATTTACAAGACATGAATCCTTCTCACATTGTGCACATATGCTATCAACCTAAGTAGTGCAATATATCAAATGATAGCACATATGGAGTTTTTACAAAGCATGACTCCCCCTTACATAATGCATATATCACATGACAATAACAAGAAGTAAAAAATACATATCAACAAATAACAAAAGTTATCATAACTCTTACCACCTTACCATTCTTAAGAAATACTCTATTCCTTCTCCTAATTTATCTTCATCAAAATTTATAGACATCGGCGATAATTATAATAATAAAAAATAAGCACAAGTAACTGCACAATAATCATCCCAATCTCGCATATACTAACTTTAAATTAATCTTGTGGAAGAGGTTCAGTGAGTATATTGACTAATTGGTTCGAGAAATATACAAATTCTAACACGATGTCACCCTCTAAAGTATGAATCCTAATGAAGTGATTCCTAATCTCTATATGTTTGATTCTATAGTGTTGAAGCGGGTAAATTGTAAGGTTTATGGCACAAGTGTGACATCGAGCAATATACTGAATCTATAATTTTCCATATTCATACCAGGGTGAAACCCACTAGAAGCCCTTGATCTTTACCCAAAGTGTACTAGCCGCCCTCTATCTTTAAAATCCCCCTAGTGGCCCTCCAACTACGTTTTTTGTCACCGTAAGCCCTTTTTCAAATTTATGTTAGTTGATCGTTAGTAATGCTACTTGACGCCATGTCATTGACACCTCACCGCCACGTCCGCTCCACGTCATCGGTATTTACACATCATTAACTATTTTAAACCCGTCTTCTTCTTCTTCTTCTTCACTCTCTCGCATAAAAAATCGTCGCCGCTCGTTACCATTCTCCAGCTTCATCAACCGGCTTTGCTACTCCATCAACAATCGAATCACCCGCTACTTAGATTTTGAAAATCGCATTAAGTGTAGCTCATGTGTGGTGAAAACCGGGTTGTACACCTACCCAATCGAATAATTTTAAGCAAGAGAGAATATCTTGATGGGGTTTTTTGGTAATTTAGGACTTGTAAAATGAGTGACTCGGTGAGTCGGAGATTTTATGAGAGTAAATCTGAATTAATTGACTCGTTACTAGCTTGGTATCGAAGAATATCGAATATGCGCTCGAAAAATGGGATTTTTCAAGATGAAAACTATTTGTTTGAAGGAGGAAACTATTTAGTTTGAGTGTAGAGCGTGTAGATGAGAAAATGTGAGTGTTAAGTTTTTAGGTTTGAGTTTCTAGGGTTGTGCTTTAATGGTGAAAAGAAAGGTGTGGCGACTAATGAGGTGGATGATGATGTGGCGGTGGTGAATGTGGTGGTGGAGAAGAGGTTCGTGGTGGTGGTGGTGAAAGGTGTAACATGATGTCTGTTTCTTACAGATCGGAGTGTTTGCATATTTTTTAAAGTTTTTAGAATCGAAATGATTAATGTGATCCGGTAGATTGTTACATCTCCAATAGTTGATGAAAATCCTAATTTCCTGCAAAAAATGGAATTTAAGAGTCTGGAATTTAATTTTTGAGTTAAATTGCACTATAGGTCCCTATATTATGCAAAGGAATCACTATTTTTGAGATCTACAGTATTTTGGCATCTACAAATACATCAATTCCTTAAATAGTTGAAGGGTTTAATTAGCGTGCATTTCTAGAAATACTAAAGTGTTTGAGCAAGGTCTCACTGAAAGTTCTTCATGAAGATTCTTCGAGTTTAACCATTTCACAAAAGCAGACTTCGAGACCACAAAATGGGCAATTAGAGCTTTATTAATCTAATATGGTTACAGACTACAATTTACTATAAGGACCTATAGTGCAATTTATGTATAATATAAAAGAAATAGTGGAATTAAATGTATTATAAAGACAGATAGTGCGGGATTGTTGATGGAGTAGCAAAGCCGGTTGATGATGGTGGAGAATGGTAACGAGCGGCGGCTATTTTGTTGTGCGGGGGAGTGAAGAAGAAGAAGGCGTGTTTAAAAAAAAGAGTTAATTATGTGTAAATACCAATGACATGGAGTGGACGTGGCAGTGAGGTATCAATGACATGGCACCAAGTGGCATTGACTAACGGTCAACTAACAGAAATTTGAAAAAAGGACTAACGGTGACAAAAAAAACGTAGTTGGTGGGCCAATAGGGGGAATTCTAAAGATAGAGGGCGGCTAATGCACTTTGGGTAAAAATCAAAGGCTTTCCATAGGCTTCACGCTTCATACTAACCTATTGATTCCCACTGAATATCTTAAAGGAATTTTTATATCGGCATCTAAAGAAAGAGCAACGATATTTGTTGAATGCGTATCACCTCTTTTCACCAAAGGGTTTGTTGTTCAAACAAAACAAACTTTTATCCCTGAAATTCATAGAATCTATTCGTATTATTGTTATAGTACAAGTGCATCCAAAACTAGAAATTTGATAAGAAAAGTTGCAAAATTGATAAGATTTCAATAAAACAGTGAAAAACTTTGTTTATCACCTCAAATTTTCTAGATTGAGAAGTCAACATCAACACACACATATTATCATTTAAATATGCATAACAAACGACTTTATAATTTTTGTTTATTGTTAAAGTAGCACGATACATATATTTTCAGTTAAAATATATTGAAAAATTTAATATTACTATATTTATGGGTTAGTCTTTAATTAAAGAGTTATAACTATGGGTTATCAGGTAGCTAACACATTTTTCTTTTTAATCAACATACATAAAAATAAAGCCATATATACACAAAATAATATAAGGGGTTCACCCAACCCTGGACAGATCAGAATCACAAGACAAGATTTTAGCCAATTGAGATGGGGGATAAGTCATCTAATGGCTAATCTAAAGTCGTATAGTTTTTGTTTTACCAGCAACTGATTACACAGTTTTTCTTTCTATATACAAAAGCAAAAAGAATACTGTACAAATATTTATAGAAATTTATCTCGACTAAACTATTACAAATTCTTCTATAACTTTTAAAAATCGGGTCCTTAACTACTTGTATAACATTGATGCAATCGTTCTCCACAGGGATGGTCCCTTTTGGATAATATTATCCAATTTACATGCAAACACGACACCAAAGGTTTTCTCTTTCACCGAATTACGCGTGTTAACGATGACCAGTCAACAACGGTCAATGGTCAACTCTGGAAAGGAGTTGCCACGTGTTAACTCTAGCTGTCAACGTCAGTCAACTTCAACGAGTTTTCTTTTACAACTTTTGTATAAAAATCTTTTTCATGATTTTTTTAGAATTTTTCAAATTTTAATTTTTTTTCAGTTTCGGCAAACCCCAACGAATAATTGTACCAAACTTACAACTAAAATACTAGAATTTTACATCCTCAATATTATACTTACACAATTACAATGTTATAGTTGTAGAATTTGTATAATTACATAAAACTATAGCTTTATAATTGAACAACTACAAAAATTACCAAAAATACAATAATAATGCACAAAACTCACAATACACAATAGCTCACAATATTTTACCCTATCAATACACAAAGCTAACAGATATATTAAATCATCTCAACATGCTAATACCATAAGAAAATCATCGAAAAATGTAAAGATAGTTAAGCACCAAATAATCAAAAAAGTGAATAAGCTCTACTAGCTGCAATAAGAAGTTTTTCTACAAACCTTTATGGGGGTACTTATTGTATAAGGCACAAAGCATATATGGGTTTATATTATAAGACCCCCACCTAACTAACCCCTAACCAACTGATGTCTCCCTAATTGTTCTTATTTTCGACCCTTGGGAGACATCATTTTTGGTGTTTATTTGATTATTTTAATAGACTTTTGAGTTAAAAATGTAATAATCCGGAATTTCCATTTTATTTCTAGCAATTTTGATTTATTAAACTTTTGCGCGTAATCTTGTCTGTTTTAGTGAAAAGTTTGTAGGTTTTAACTATTAGCTAGGAATGGAATCCGAGAAGAGAGTCAAAGATCGTGATATGGAGTCAAGACTTGAAGATAAATCCCGAAAGAATTGTTTTTAGAGCTGAAAATCTGTTTTCCAGGCCAAAGATTGCTGATTTCAAGGCACTTAAGAGATGATTTAGCCGCTGACCTTTGAAGAGAAAACATTCCTTATCGAGTTACGGAATTTTAGCAACTGGAATCAAGTCAATCGGAGTCATAACGAAGCGGGAAAATCCGTTTTAGTGGAGGTACATCAGCAGTTACGGGATTTTGGGCTAAGTTAGTGGACTTGGGCCTTCAATATTTCATTTAATTAAAAGCCTAGGTCCAAGTCCGAATTTGAGCTTATAAAGGGAGCTCTTGACTTCTATTTTTCAAACAATTCACATTCTACAAGATTAAACATCAGAGAGAAGCAACAAAAGGAAGAAAGAAGAAGCTGCAAGAGCTGGAGAGGGTCTATATCTCCGTTCTCAGTCATTCCAATTCCGGAAATTAGGTTTCTTTTATCTTTAATTTTGTAAAACAATATGAATTCCATTTTATTTAATTTAGTTTTCTTTTTAATTAATATGAGCTAAACACATTTTAGTGCTTGAGAATGCTTTATGGGTAATTCCTAATCGTATTGAATTTCATATGTTGAATTTGGGTTTCTGTTAAATTAAATTAGATTGCGTCTTTTACTCTTTTCGATAAATTGAGAATATTTACTGTTTTTAGAGTCATGAACTAGGAACAGGTGTTAGTATCTAGGCTATTCCAATTAGTGGCGATTGGATCATCCTGACGGAGGGTTTAGGTACAGAATTATTTATTCAATCTAGAATATAAGCTATTGATTCTGACGAACTTAGTTAATTCTAGGGCCAATGAGGTAATTAACTTAAACATCCAAAAGTGGATCATATTTACCCTGACGGGACTAGTGACACTCTAGGATAGTCTTATAGTCCACCCTGACGGGGTATAAGGAATTTAGAATCCCGAACATTGTAATTGACCAATTTAACCCTTAAACAACATAGGTTACGAAATAGGATTAGGAAAACCCCTTGCGTTCTCAAGTGCTATCTTCTCATACTTGCGTTTTATATCATTTTACTTGCGTCTTAGCTTTATATTGCATTTTCCATTTAGTCTTTTATTACTTAGGATTAACACAAAAATCAATCAAACATATTATCTTTATTTGCTTTCATAAGTGCAATCATTCATTATTGGATAAGAATTGTGATTAACCAAACCGTCCCTGCGAACGATCCTAGATCATTATTACTACTTGGGACAACCGTACACTTGCGGTTGTGGTTCAATTACTTATTGCATTATTTTTAGAACACACAAATAACCTTTGTGAGCCGTGTGAATTTACTTTTGGAATCGTGCTAAATGGCCTTTGTAAACTTGGACATACACTCAAGGCTCTTGAATGTATACGTGTATTTGAAAAGGGGAGCTGTAAACCTGGCATCCAATCTTATAGCACCATTGTTGATTGTCTATGCAAGGATCGCATGGTTGATGATGCCGTTATTCTGTGAGATGAAAGATAAGGGTATAACCCCAGATGTTGTCACTTATTCTTCGTTGATCCATGGATTCTGTAACTTTGATCGGAAGGAAGAGGCTAAGATGTTGTTGATTGAGATGTTAGATTATAAAGTTGTTCCAGATGTACATACATTCAATATATTGGTTGATTCACATGGAAAGGAAGGAAAAGTAGAAGACGCAAAAAGATTCATAGAGATCATGATTGATAGAGGCCTGAAACCAAATGTTGTTACTTATACTTCATTGCTAGATGCATATTGTTTGAGGGGTGAGATTGAAGAAGCTATGGGGGTATTAAGTACCATGGTAGCTAAAGGATGCAAGCCTGATATTCGAACATATAGCAGTTTAATCAATGGTTTGGTAAAGAAAGGGTGGGTTAATAAGGCTTTTCAACTTTTTCAAGATATTCCTTCCAAGGGACTGCATCCTGATACTGTTACATACAACATTATGATACAAGGGTTGTTTCAAAAGGGTAGATGTGTCGCTGCGCAGAAATTATTCACGAAGATGAAATCTGAGGGTGAGGGAGTAAGTCCTAACTTTGTTACATATGGAATAATGATAAACGGACTGTGCAACAATGGACGTGTTACCGAGGCTATGTCGTTATTAGACTCTATGCAAAGTAGCAATATAACTCCAAACATTGTGATATATAGTACAATTATTCATGGATTATGTACGGATGGACAGGTTGAAGCTGCAATACACATTTTTAACAACTTAGCGTCCAAAGGTTTGCAGCCTGATATATATACCCATACTGGACTTTGTCGAGAAGGACGGTTCAAAGATGCAAAAGAGTGGGTTTCAAGTATGAAGAAAAATGGTTTCTTGCCAGATAGAGTGACCTACAACGTTATTATCCAAGGGTTTTTGAAGAAACAAAAGTATGAAGAAGCAATTGAATCGGTGAAGGAAATGAGAAAACATGGATTCTCAGTGGATGCAACTACTTATGAAATCATATCTCAACATCCTAAGTTTCTTACTATGATTCAAAAGATGTAAACTTTAAAAAATCAAGAGTCTCTGCATGGCTGTACCAATCTGAAATCACTGATATTTAGGGTCCACACCTCGTTAAAGAAAGATTTTATCCAGGGGTGTCAAATCGGGATGAAGAATGTTTGCACGATCATGGGTTACAAGGAGATTTTAGTTTCTATAATGAAGCAAGTCAAGGATCTGTATTGAATTGAGTTGATTAATTGTTTTTGTGAATTAGTTATGTCCTTGATATTCGTTTTAATGCAACTTTTAGCATTTCTATTGAGTAATATTATGCTACAGATTAGTAATGTGGTGTGTAATATATCTACACAGTGTGTTGTTACTACTCAGAAAGTACATATTTTGAAACATGATTTCTCTTATGTCTTAAAAAAAACCAAAATCGCGAAGAAAGATTTCAGGGTCCACAAGGACTTGAAAGTAATTCCAAGAAGTAGACTATATCTTTCCTGTTAAGTTGTGGAAATTCTTCATGGATTTTGCATTTTGAATATACAATTAAAATGTAAAAAATATACTAGTTTAATTGCGAGTTTGGTTGGATAAATTTGTGGGTTTGGGTGGTGTTTGATTAATATTATGAGGTCATATAGCAAAATATATGTGATATGTCAGTTAATAAGAACCATGGTTTGTTTTAGAAACATTCATTTCATCTTTTTGCCTGTTAGCCATATGGTTCAACTACTCAATCTCTTCAAATCCAAATGACATCCTTAAATTACGTTTTTGGGCTGGTTCTTTTCATACACTGCTCTTAAATCTGTATTGATAGGCAATCTATTACTGGATAAACCATCTTAGTATGTCATAATTTTTCTTTTTCTATCTTCATTTACACATGTTTGTCAGTTTAGGCACTAAAAACTAATGATTGTCAGCAAATTGGACTACCTTATAAGTAGTTTTAAATCTAATTCTTGCTACACATACCTTACTTATAACCTGGATTTCTCTTTCTATCACAAATTATACTACACCAGTTTAGTTTTCATATTGTGTCCACATCTATTGTTCTTCAAATATATTTTGCTCATACTTATATATTCTTCGTCCAAACTTATCTCGATGTACTATAGAAAAGCACTTATGCTTCAAAGCTACTTAGAAAAGATGTGTGAAGGTGTAAATTTCTGTTGGTTAACAAGAAAACTTTTGAGCTTGCGCTCACTAATAATTTCTAATTATCTGGACTCTTACCAGATACTGATTTGGCAGTTTCTCGAAATAAAGTAGATAATATTAAAGGATTTGAGTTATCCCCTAAAGCAAGAGGTCAGGCAGATCTGAAGTTAAGGTACCAAAATGTGATTGTTGTGGTGCATCATTTTTTTTTGTCCAAAATCTTTCTATTAAAAACCGATAACTATTACAAAATTTAGCCTACCCCTACACTTGGGGAATCAGCTTTGATTA
This sequence comes from Nemophila menziesii, assembly GCA_029959085.1. NCBI lineage: Eukaryota > Viridiplantae > Streptophyta > Magnoliopsida > Boraginales > Hydrophyllaceae > Nemophila > Nemophila menziesii. The sequence goes on along the minus strand of JARWIR010000091.1, from coordinate 1,996,130 downwards.
ATTCAGCTAATTTAGGTGGGATTAACCCTCTATCTAACTCAAAACATATGCCATTCGGCGTGTTTTTAGTTAGCCAATCCGCTACTACATTGCATCTTCCCGAGACATAAGAGAAAGATGGATTACAAGACTCACTAATAAAATAAATACTTCGTACTATGTTCTTAATACAATCATTAATAATGGGGGAATTGGAAGCTAAAGGCCCTATGATATCTAAATAATCATTCTCTATAATGCATCTTATGGTCTTGAAATCTCTAGCCCATAGACACGCTTTCAAAATTCCAAGTGCTTCAGCTTCAATAGGGCCAGCAGCTCCAACCTCCCAAGAATTAAGCTTGATAACCTTTCCTGAACAGTCCCTGATCACACAAGATATAATAGATTTATTAATTTTAAAAGATGCATCCGAATTAATTTTGTACCAATTCATAGGGGGTGGTTGCCATTTAAGTTTAGAATCCTTACAGATTGGATTATTTTCTTTATCATTCTTAATAATCTTGCTCGCATTTTCTTCCTTACCAGATGGAGATATACAATTATCCTTTTTTTCTCTCAGACTTTTAAAGTCATCCTTGAGAAAATTATTTCCACAAGAGTTCATTTCATATTTATTTATTTCTTCCTTCAGATTTAAACAATCATCCTTAGGATTTAAGCTTTCAAATTGTTCCTGCCAATGTATACCAGCTTGAAATATGGTTTTTTTGGGACAAACCTTAATATTTCTGAAAATAAACTCATTTCTAGCCTTCCAAATGTGCCACATAATAGTAGCAAATTTTTCGAGAATATTGGCCTCTTTGTCACCCTCCTTATGGGTCTTGTATAAAACAGTAGCCATCCAAGCATCCACTTTACATGGTTGCTGGTTGCTAACTTTAAAACCCATGGAAGATGAAAACCATACAGCTTTTGCCCAAGGGCATTCAAAAAATACGTGTTCTGTTATAATTCAAATTCTCCGTACATGCTCGTACTCCTTTGGCTTTTAGTAGTCATAAATAAACAATTTAGCGCCTGAAAGTGGATCAGTTCTTCTCTAGCAAGTTTTTCAGCGCTCTCTTTCTTTTTATGTAGTCTGAAGGGATTATTTAACTCCACTCGATCCTGTTATTCCTCTGTGTCGGCTCTTTGATATCTTTAGAATGTTATACTGTTACTTCACCACTGTTGGATACTAGTTCTGTACCATGGTGAGAAATCTTCATTTGAATACCTAAACTTGTTTTGTTGACATTTTTCCATATAGTGTAGTAAAAATTCCTTATAATTGGGTTTTTGACTATGCAGTTTCAGCTACCTTTTCTTTGGGCACAAGAACGCATCTTCACGGTCTCAATTATCCTAATCTCTCTATTTGGTAAAGCTGGTGCTTAAAAATGTTGCATTTTTCAATGCAGTACCAAGCAACTGGTAAAGGATTTATCATTCAACACATCAAGTTTACTGAAAACTACAGGCTTTATGCCCGTAGTCATTCGGTTTTAGTGAGGGTAGTTTGTCCTACATTCTTCTTACTATTAGCAGTTGGTTCATGGCTCTTTCTTGGGTTTATGCTCCATATTTGTTCAATCCATATGGATTTGAGTGGCACAAGTAAGTATTGCTTTCTCATAGTATACTACTAGCTTTTCTAATTTTAAATTTGGCTTAATAATTCTTAATCTCTTGTCTTATTGTCTTTAGGACAGTAGAAGACTTCTTTATCGAGGTGGAATTGGAGTTAAAAGGGAGGCTTGGTGAAATGAAGAATTGGTAGGCCCCACCATCAATCCTAATCATCTTTTCTTTTCCCCAAAATAGTGTTAGTAATAATATTTTGTATGTTATGTTTTAAACAGGCTCATATTACAACTTTTGGAGGGAGAGTTTGGAGACCATATCAAGTCCAGTACGAGATTGTATACAAGCTGAAAGTAAAAGGAAACCAGGGCCGACCCGAGCCCAAGGCAACCAAGGCGGTCGCCTAGGTCCTCAAATTATTGAGGGCCCCAAAAAAATATAGTATATATATTATTTAAATATAGTTCGCAGTTCTTACTATGTTAACACAGAATTACAAGTTAGCTTAGCGATAAGGTGAGTTATATCTTATAAGTGAGTCAAACGTAAACTAGTCATGTAATTTTTTTATATAATTTAAGATTAAATTATAGTGTCATTAGATTAATAAGTTAGTTATTTTGTAAGTTTAAAACATGGGTTATGTGTATTAATATTATTGGTGTAAGATCATCCAATATTGGATGGAAGAATTTTTCTAAATTATATTATTTTTAATAGAATCTACCAGAAAATATAAACAAATTTTGAAAACAAAATTCGAAACGAAGAATTATTAGGAGGAAGGTCGTCAAAAATCCAGGTTTAATTGTTCTACAATTATTTTATCAATTATCATGATTCGTAAGTAAGAATCGGGTTATTCTAAAAAGTTAAAAAAGAAAAAGGTAGATGAATTTATTAGTTCTCAAAAAGGAGCTTTTCACAAATTCCTTAAACCTAAAGAGACGAAGCATTCAAATATAGAAAATATTAATGAAGATATTGATAATATGTATGTTGATAGAGATACCGAATATGTGAATGTTGATATGCAATTTGAAAATATAAATGATGATTAGATAGTTGAAAATGTGAACTTTGATGATCATCAAGAAGGCGGGGATATGAATGTTAATGCGACACTTGATGATGCCATTTATGATCCAGGAAATTGGAAAAAAATTGATCAACCATTACGAGATTTATTAGTCAAAAAAGGTCCTATAAGGATCACTCGAGATAAGGATTATGATTTCCAAAAGATGGTGAAGGACGACACTTCTGTTCATCAAATTATGTTCGGATTTTGCGCAATGGAGAAAAAGAAGATAGGACTTGGCTTGTGTTTTCGAGAGCGGTTAATAAGGTCTTCTATTTTTGTTGCAAGTTATTCAAACAAAATCATATGGCTAACTATTTAGCAGAACAAGGAGTTGATGATTGGAGTAATCTTAGTGCTAAACTAAGGGAACATGAAATCGGGTTGCACATATTACGAATTTGAGTGCCTTTGTTGAGTTGCAAACAAGATTGAAAAAAAAACACAACAATTGATCAAAGTGTGCAAGATCAAATCAACAGAGAAAAAGAACATTGGGAGCAAGTATTAGTGAGAATTATTTTTGTTGTCAAACTACGTGCTAGTAATAATTTAGCTTTGCGTGGGACAAATGAGAAGATTTACGATCGTAAATGGATTATTTTGCAATTTGGTTGAAATGATTGCAGAGTTTGATCCAGTAATGAAAGAACATCTTCATCGTATTCAAAATACAGAAACTCATATTCATTACCTTGGTCATAAAATTCAGAATGAATTGATACTCACATTAGCATGCGAGATCAAAGGTGAAATTCTGCGGAAAATCAAAAAAGCTAGGTAGTTTTCAGTCTTACTTGATTGTACTCCCGATATAAGTGGTCTCGAACAAATGTCTCTTATTATACGATGTGTGGATGTGTTTACTACACCCATAAAGGTAGAAGAATTCTTTATTAAATTTTTAATAAGTGAACGATACTACATGATTTAGACTTTTCAATAAATTGAAAGATACATTGAAAATTCTTGAACTTGATATTCAAGATATAAGAGGACAGGGATATGACAATGGATCTAATATGAAAGGAAAAAATAAAAGGGTTCAACAAAGAGTATTAGAATTCAACTCTAGAGCTTTTTATACTTCATGTGGTTGTTATAGCCTTAACCTTACACTTTGTGATATGGCAAAATCTTGTTCTAAAGCATCAAGTTTTTTTTGGGGTGATTTAACGAATATATACTTTATTTTCCTCTTCTCCTCAACGTTAGGAAGTTTTTAAAAAACATGTGAAGGGTTATACATTGAAACCGATATCACACGTTGAGAAAGTCATGTTGAAGCAGCGAAAGCCATTAGATATCAATGTGAAGAGATTAGAGATGCATTAGTAGATTTGGAAAATACTACTAAGGATTCCATGGCTCAAAGTGAGGCAAAGAGTTTGGTAACTAATAAGATTGAAAATATTGAATTCTTATTTAGTTTATGTATTTGGTTTAACATATTAAACATTGTTAATGGTGTTAGCAAATTCCTTCAAAATGAAGACATGCAAATAGATGTTGCTATTACTCGATTGGATGAACTTATCAAGTTCTTTGAAAATTTTAGAGAAAATGGATTTGTTTCCACCATGTTTGATGCTAAAGTAATTGCAGAGTCTCTTGATGTTGAACCAATATTTCATAAGAAAAAAAAGTTCGAAGAAAAAGAAATTTTGATGAAGATGTCAACGATGAAGAATCTATGTCACAATCGCCTGAAGAATCATTCAGGATCAATTACTTCTTATTTATTGTTGACCAAGCTCTTCTATCTCTTAAGGTACGATTTTCACAATTTCAGGAATATGAAGAAAAATTTGGATTTTTGTTTGATGTGAAAAGGCTTAAATGTGCCAGTGAGGAAGAATTGAAAAGCTTTTGCTTGAAAATTGAAAGTTATTTGGAACAAGACATGAAATCAAATATTAACGGAAATGAGTTGTTGTTAGAACTAAAGGTGTTGAAAGTAGAAAATAATTTCAAGTGCTTGATTTTATCAGTTCTTGCTCAAGAGAAGTAAATTTTACTAATGCTTGGATTGCTTATAGAGTTTTGTTAACAATACCCGTTACCGTTGCATCTGCCGAAAGAAGTTTTTCAAAATTGAAATTAATTAAGAATTATCTTTGATCAACGATGTTACAAGAAAGATTGAATGGATTGGCTATGATGTCGATTGAACAAGATATGGTAGACGGACTCGAACACAAAAATCTGATCAATAACTTTGTATCTCAAAAAGTAAGGAAGGTGTTTTTAAAGTGAATAAGTTTTTAGATAAAAAATTTATTCATAAGTTTTTTTATGTAATTGTTAAGATATATTATTACGATTTTTAATAAATGCTTATTTCATAAATTTTATTATAAAATTATTTATATATGATTGTTTGGTCAAAATAGGATAATTTTTTATTATACTCTAAAAGGCCTCATTTTTTTTTCGCCTTAGGAACCCGAGTTGCTCGGGCCGACCCTCAAGGAAACGATACTTCATTGACTTGGAAATATAATGGATTGTCTCATCTCCATTATTCTCATGTGTTGTAGGTATATGGATTTTCATGGATTGTTTTTGCGGGGCTTATACTCCTTTTCAGGTGTGTATTATAATATAAAGTGTAGAGAGTTGTAAGAATATAGTGATTAATAAATATTTTGAGTTTGTAAATGTGTTCACTTTCAGCGAAAACTGATCAGTAAATTTCCAGATGTAAATTGCATTTTATACAAGGGCTATTCTGTATGCTTGCTCTAGCTGGAGTAGTTACTAATCTGACGATGGTGGATATATTTTCTTGCATTCTAGCATTTATTCCTACTGTCTGGGGAATTCTTTCTGTAAGTCAAATTAATACTTATTTATTAACTCAATTTCTTCACCTACTAAAAGGATCTTTGCATGGTCATAGGTTATATAGAGTGATGGTTTACAAGTGACAGGGATGGTAACTTAACAATGAAGCAAGTCAAGGATATTCTTTTTTGTGAATTAGTCATGTTCTTCATTTTTATTATGGAACTTTAGCATTTCTATTGAGGAATATTCTGCCATAGATCCAACTATTGAACTTGTAATTCTTTTGTAGCAAATGTTTTCTGGTATCCAAATGAGGAGTTAATAGAGACATGAAAATTTTGTTTTCTTACTTTTAGTGAATAATGTTTTGATGGTGTAGGATCACATTTGCTTGCCTTATCTTCTCTTACTACGTTATAAGCGAAAATAAATAAGAAGGAAAAAACAACTTAATAATAACAAAAACGAAAAAACCGTGGACAAATTAAATATACAAATTACTTACACGCATATTGAGTATAACAACAAGATTAAAAAGTATAACGAGTACAATATTGTATAATAGAATCTCAAATGTAAAGTTTGGTATCATTAATCCCACATATTATGCAAAAACATGCTTTTCAAAAGGCTCGAAAAATTATTATACCTTGAAATTCTAGCAACAATGATCTTTTATACTCCCTTTGATAGATCACAATTCACAACTTCTTCCTTCATATATGATTTCCACAAAGGTGCTTTGGAATGGTAATAACTAATTTCTTTTACCACAATCTCCCTAATTAATGAATCGCTTATTATTCACATCAATATTAAGATCTAAAGAATATTGAGATGCATTGAAATTCCAATGATCATGAAATAATGACATATAGGGGTGACGAAGAGCTTCTGTAACCGTGATTCTCTTTGCTGGATCGAATGTGAGCATATTGCAACAAATATATGGCTATTAGTACTAACAACAAGTATAATTGAGAAAATTGAATTCTCTTGGAATAAGGAAGTGCTCTTATTAACGCTTTAGCTTTAGGGTTATCAATAAACTCAACATCTTCAGATTGAGTTCCGAGAACTTTGATAGTAAATTTAAGCTGATTTAGGAGATTGGGTAAAGCTGGAAAGAGTGGATTTCGCCCTAGAATTTCACCAAAGATACACCCAACCGACCAAACATCCACTGAAGTTCTACATTTTTTCAGCCAACAAGCAGCTCTGGTGCATTATACTAGCGAATGACTACGTATTCCATCATAAACTTCCCGTTTTCACCTTTTGTTCTTGCCTATCCCAAGTCCCCAATTTTTAGTTTGCATTTATTAGTATTAACAAAAATATTTTCAGGCTTTTAATCGCGATGAAGAATATTTGTTGAGTGTAGATATTTTAATCCTCGTAGAAGCTAGTTATCAAGAATAAAAAACATGATATTAATGTATTTTCAATATACACTTAAAACATGATCTGATTACTCCCACGGCCGGGTGCGTTTCATTCCGGACCCATGATGTAATTAGGAAAAATATACGTTAACCCAAATCTATATATAAGATTTTTTACCCTTCTCAAACCGAGAATTTATTCTTTTTTTTCTAGGATTGTTCTGATTATTAGTTATCCATTGAAAAACCATGGATACGCCCCATTACTACCAAAATCATATAACTATAAATAAAAAATAATTACCAAATTAATAAATGAGTACCGGAAACATATAAAACTTGTAGTGATCGGCTGAAGAGACCTAATAATCTCATGAAGATTCATATCTATCAACTCGTAAACCAAATACAATTCTGTTTAAAAACTCTTATAGTTTTGGTTTGAAAGATTGTTTGAATTAAAGAACGAATACATAAATAAGTGCACAAAATAAAGAACACATAATACTTATCGTCTTCCAGCCAATAACTTGAACTACATCCACATTGAACTCCAATGATAGTAGCTCGATCACTATAACACCTCAGGTAACAAGTTTCAGTACAATTTCAATCTATTAACCACATTCACCGTATGAGTATGCTTCTAATTAGAAGTCTCCAACCTAACAACTAAGCTGAAAGCTTCCGAGTGAAGAATCAAGATGATTATCACTTATTACAAGAGATATTACAAAATAGTGGATAAAACTATCACAGATCAAATGCTAAGATCTGAAACCAATTGTTTCACAACTCAGAAGAACTAGGGTTTGAGAGCGAGATAGAGAGAGAGAGAGAGAGAGAGAGAGAGAGAGAGAGAGAGGGTTCCAAAATACTAGAGAATGAAGTAAACTACATCGACAAACAAAAGACGCTATATAAATGAGATAAACAACAAGGTTAATCGGGAGCGTTGATGGAGCGCAAGATCAAGGGTCAAGAATGAGCCACGTCGTCAAGCCGACTTAAGGGAACGAGGTTCATTTGAGTTTCAAATTGTTTGTCACAACATAATACACTTAACAACAGTATATATAAATCCATATAATATATTTCATAATCTCCACCTTGGAGTGTATACCTCTACCTCCACCTGAAACTGCATATCAACAAGGACATCATAGTGAATAGGCCAATTCTTAGCTCAAAAACCCTGCAAAATACTTAACCAAGAAATAACAAGTCCAAGCAATGCTTGAACTTGGTACTAGTAACAGTTTTAGTACCAAAATCTGTATTACCCTCAGTTGCAATTTTGAGCAACTTTACATCACCACTAGAAAGAACATCTCTAATATAATGAAATTTTACATCAATATGCTTAGTTCTTTCATGATATACATGGGTTTTACTTAACTGAATTGCACTTCGAATATCATAAAATATAGAAACATTACCCTTTAACAGACTTGCTCAAGATAGTAAGTTTTGTACCCAAATAGCTTCTTTTGTTGAGTTAGTTATAGCCGCATTCTCATCCTTAATAGTTGACAAGACAACCAAGGGCTGACGTTGAGACTTCCAAGAGATACAATTGCCCCAACTATAAAGCAGTAGGAGGTGTTAGATTTTCTTGAATCTCTATCACCTGCAAAGTCAGAATCCACATAACCAACAAATTAAAAAGAGATATTATGATTACCATAGCACAATCCAACTCCCAATGTACTGCTAACATAATCCAGTACATGTTTTAGTACAAACCAATGATCAATCCCTGGATTTGACATATCTTGCTAAGAAGTGATATAACAAACAAATCTGGCCTAGTAATGATCATTGCATACATCAAAAAACCAATAACATTTGCATAAGGGACTGAGGTCATTTTTACCATTTCTGACTTAGACTGTTGCTTAGACAAGAAAAGTGACCAGCCAAAGGGACATTACCTGTTTGCACTTTAAGCAACCAAATTTAGAAACTACTTTTCTCAAATAAGGCTCTTGGTGAAGCTTAATCATGCATTGTTTTCTATTTCTGTTAATAACCATGCCAAGTATATTTTTAGTCTCACCTAAATCCTTCATGTCAAACTCATTACTCAGTTTATTTTTCAGCTCAGTGATGCACTTAAGATATTTAGACATAATGAACATATCATCCACATATAGCAATACAAAGACATGAACTTCAGTTTTAACAAAAATATAGAAACAGGAATCATACTCAGATTTGGCAAAGTCACATTTCAACATAAAACAGTCAAATTTCTTATACCATTACCTAGGGGATTATTTCTGACCATATAAAGAATTTTTCAACAAACATACATATTCAGGATGCTTCTTATCAACAAGTCATTCAGGCTGCCTCATATATATAGTCTCATCTAAATCACCATGTAAAAAAGCAGATTTTACATCTGATTGTTCAATTTCAAGATCAAAACAGGCAGTATAAGCAAGAGATTGATTGGGTGGTACTCGGGTAGGTATGGGTGAGTGTGTAAATGAGTTTGAGGTTATCTTAAAAAAAGATTTAAAAAGTCCAAATCATCCTTGTTGACGTTTTAAATTTGTCCACGTGGCGCCTAGTTAGCTCCCACAACATTGGTTATTGGTTGAGTAACCAAAAACTCAAAAAAAGGCTAAATGTGACACATTTTTAGAAGACAGAGGACCGTATCAAAAAAATTCATAGAATGGGGGCAAAAAACATTAAGGAACGAGATAAAAGGTGTTTGGAAAGTTTCACCCATTTTAATTAATATCAACAATGTGCATCCTAAAAATGACATAGTTGTACAATATGTGCTTATCAACAATCCATTTACATGTTATTAGGGTTAGGGGACCGTAAAGTTTTTGTTTCCAGTTAATCTATATTATAACTTAAATTTGTTTGAATTTTTTTAAGGATAAAAATGTGAAGAGAAAAAACAATATAGATTTTGTAGGAAAATTATTTATCCTTTCAATTTACTCTTTGGTGATTTTAGAGTAACATATGTCTTAAAATTAATTTTTTAAGGAAAATTGGAAATGATGTTGTGAACCAAAATATTTAGATAAGTTTATTAAAATTATCTATTTTTTTATTTTTATTGATTAGTTATGGAAAAATAGAAACGACGTTTCATGGATTAGTTTAATTTTTACTTTTTAATTAATCTATATCAGTTTGTCATGATATACGTACAATTGATACGTGGTAATGGTCTTAGGAATGGAGTACTAATACTTACGAAATTTCAGATTTATACTTGGTATAAGTTAAAAGGTGTGGGATTTTTATTACTATGGGAAACATAACCTCAATAAGATAATACACATGTCATTCACCCCATGGTATTAGTCTATATTTATAATAAGAAATGAATTTTTTATTAATTAATTTATCTCTTTTCTGGTAAATACACGAATACACATTATTTTTTCATGTACAACAACGTTTTGCAAAAAAAAAAATAGCATATTGAGAAAAAAAGTACAACAACATTATTTTTAGTTTTAATTTAATTTATAAGTCTTATGAAGCCAGATAACATTCAAATATCACAGTACACTTGCATCATTGATTGGTTTCTCTTTCTAAATAATTATATATATATATATATATATATATATTATATAATAAGATAATCATAATAATATTCAATATAAAGTAAATTGCACAATAAATATTAGATAAACTAGTCACAAACATCATAAATAGTAAAATATATAATTTCCAATCAAACAAATTAAATTGAAAGTTTTAAGAAAGATTCATTCAAACTTTTGTAAATGTTAAATTTTATAAAAAAAAATTAAATTTTTTTAATTATTAATTTTTGATTTTTTCTTACTTCTATACATATTATATACAAATCATGATATAATAATTCCCAAAGTTATTCAATTCCTATAATAATTTGATTACTTTACTTATTTAATTACTAGCCAAATTCATTTATGTGACCAATACAGTAATTCCTTATGTAATCTAGTTTTGTAATATAATTTTTTCTAAAGAATTTACCTTATCTATTTCTTGACTCTTGTGTAGTTCATAAGAATTTTGATTCCAGCACTTCTTTTTTGTTCCAAATTTGTTTCCAACACTAGATCAAAAGAGATTTGTCATTTTTTTACATTTTTTTTCCTATAAAATTGTAATTTGCCATTACCTTCACAGCATTTGTGCCATACCAGCATGTCGAATTGTTAAGAAAATGAACAGAGATTTGACAGATAATATATTTTGAGCCACATGCATGCATGGTCCTTCATTGGCGGGAATGAATGATAAAAACAAATGCTTTCTCACGCACATGGAGTGTAATATATGTTTTTGGTCAAAAAGGTCCCATGATCAATAATTTATGCCTTGCCTTGCCTTGCCTCGCCTCACTTTGTTTGATAATTAATGGCTACCCATTTCCGACCCAAAAAAAAAAGACAACGATACCCATTTCCATTTGGGCAGGTTTATTAGGGGCCTTTTTGGCAGCAGAAAACGATGCAGTCGGGGGCTGATCCGGGAAGTAGGGTTGCAATTTTTTTTTTTTTTTTGCATACAAATGAGGCGTAATGCCGGAGTTGATTAGACTAACTAACCAAATACACTCTCACAGAGAGTTAATAACTAGTCTAGGAATCGCGCACCCACTTCTATCCCTAGTCAAACTATCCCATAAATAATCTGGTGGATCCTCCAGAACACGAGGACCTTCGCTCGATTCCGCACCCTTCTTCGCAAGAATATCCGCACAATTGTTCGCTTCCCGGTAAACCAACCTTATTTCGAATCCGGAGTGAGTTCTTAACATCTCTTGGCAATCCCGTCCAATGTGGCAATTCCAATTCTTTGAGCTACCACCGCCCTTCACTAGCGCGTGAAGCTCACTCGAATCAGTTTCGACCACAACGTTTTTTATTCCGCGATCGATTGCCCACTTCAAACCATAGTGCAAGGCTAGAACCTCCGATCGAAACGACGAACCTGCCACACATGAGCCAGAGAAACCCGCTATATAATCAGGGTTGCAATTTTCAAATACACTGGAATTTGTCTCTTTTTTTTTTTTGGGACAAAACACTGGAATTAGTCCGAAAATAATATTATTTCACAAAAATATGAGTTAAAAATGAATAATATAGGACATAAGTATATATATTTATGACCTAAGGGGTCTTGAACACTAATCCTCTAATCCTAACCTAACCCTTTCCTTTTAATCTTTTTACTATGAATCTCAATAAAATTTTAATATTACAATTCAAAAACCCAATTATCTATTTACTTCCTTTTGTTTTATTTTTCTTATATATATATACTAATTTTTATTATAATTTATCTCAATATTCTCTCTTAAACCTAATGTTAATGCTCTCATTTCTCTCTCCTAAAACCGATTAACTATTTCTCCTCCTTCCTCACAGTTCCGCGAGCTGCCATGGGCGCCGCCTTCACTGTCTCACCACCAGCAACCACCAAGCAAGTAGGTCCATGGCTAGAGAAACGAGATCGAGATCTGAGATCTGAGAAGAGAAGCCATGATCTGAGAAGAGAAGCCATGGTCTGAGAAGAGAAGCTGCGAGATCCAAGCCACTCCGACAAGACCAATGCTGTTGTTCCCGTTCGCCATTCGAGATCCAAGCTGTTCTCCGGCGAAGACCACTGCTATTGCATCCAAGCCGTTATCCTGCTTTTCGAGATCCAACCTGTTCCAGTTCGAATCCAAGTTGTTCACCTTCTTCGCGGAGGTGCAGACATGGAGGTTGTTCGAGATCCAAGCCACTCCAGCGAAGACCACTGTTGCTGCATCCAATCCGCTCTCCTGTTGTTCGAGATCCAACCTGTTCCAGTTCGAAACCAAATTGTCCTCCTTCTTCGCGGAGGTGCAGCAATGGGGTTTGTTTGAGGTTGTTCGTTTCCTGTGAGGTTCGAGCTCTGCTTCTTCTCTGATCTAGTTCGAGTAGCAGGAAGAGACCTCCGATATTTGTGGCTTTTGAAAGTCCTAGAGGGGGGGGGGGGGGTGAATAGGATTACTAATAAGATTAATGCCTAATTAAAAATATTTTGGATAATTATAAGTTTAAGTGAAAACTTCTAAGTCAACTTAATATATCAAACACTTAGGATCATGCAAAGGGTAAGTAGGAGGTATGATATATAAGTAAAACAAGTAAATCGACAATCCAATATCTTACTACTCTAGAAGACTATATGTTAGATAAACTAGATAAACAATATCACAATAATCATGCTAGCAAATTATCAAACATATAAAGTGCGGAAAGTAAATAGAGTAGGGATAGAAAGATACACACGATTTATAGTGGTTCGGTTTCCCTACATCCACTACCTAAGGAAGCCTCCTTAGGATTTCAAGCTTTTCACTAAGCTCCCGTGTCTCTCTTAACCGGGTCGAGAACACAATAACCCTTACAACTTCTTCGATAACACGAAGGACAAACACTTGTGTAATCACAACACAAGGATACCAAGTATACTCCCTATACTTGAATTCTCTCTTAATCTATCTATTACAAGACCTAGACTTAAGAGGATAGAAACAAAGTGTTTAAAGGGTTGCTTATAAAAGCTTGTAACTAAACTCCTAAAAGAGTGGATATGAACTATAAAGCTTGTGAACTCCTCTTGAGTAGATAGAACCTTGTGGCTTATTTGATTAACTCCTTGAAAGGACTTATAAGCTCACTAAGATTGATTTTTACTATGTATATCTCTTGACACCTTCTTGAATGATAACAATTAAGCCTCTTAATGTTTGTAATTAGTTGGTGTAGTTGTAGCCTTCAAAGAGCTTCAATTTATAGTAGAAAATGGCTTCCAACGGTCATAAGGCTTGGGTCCAACGGATCTATTAATCTCCCAACGGATATATTCTTTATGACTTAAACTTTGTGCAGAAAAACCTTCCTTGCGGTGTACCGCAAGTTTTCGTGCGGTGTACCGCACCTCAACGGTTTGATTTTCTAACTCTCTGACGGGCTAGCCTATGCACCGCGCCCTGGTCCGCATTCTTGGTCCGGTGTACCGCGCCTTTCGTCCGGTGTACCGCGCCAAGTAACTTTGAAAGAAAATGACTTATGCTATGATGCTTGGATCAATAAATCTTCTTCACGAAAGTTTGTTGGAAACATCATTCTAAGAAACTTTGAAGTTGATCACTAAAGCTAATTCTCAATGTACACAAGGATAAGGTTAAACGTATTGTATGAGAATTAGTTTCATAACATATAACAATAAAGCTATGATCTACATGATAAAGATGTGCTTTTTGATGAAATAGAGTGCAAGATAGAATATGTATAACAAGAGTAATTAGCACACTAAACACAAGAGGATTTGTCACATTAAAACATCATATTAAGGGAGGCTATATGCCAACAGCTTTCGTGGTGGCGCTAGATCCATGCGAAGGTCGGTGGTGACCAGATATTTTTTGCGATCGTGATAACTTGCTCGATGGAGACTTTTTTTGAATTGTGCGTACTGTGTACGCTGAATTAGATTCTTTGTTGACCAGATCTGGTCAACCAGTATTAGTTGTTAGTATCTTTATTTTTTTTGTTTTCCTTTGTAATTAATTTGAAATGCAATGAAATACTCATCATTTTTACAGTATACTTATCGTTTTTACAGAGTACTCATCATTTGTTTTACAATACTCATCATTTTTTTACAATACTCGACATTTTTTTGCAATACTCAACACTTTTTATAGAATACTCATCACTTTTACAGCGTACTCATAATTTATTTACAGTACTCATCATTTTTGTAGAATACTTGTCATTTTTTCTGGTGATCGGAGTTCGGTGATCGGAGGCCGGAGGTCGGTGGTTGAAGATCGGAGGTAGGTGGATTGTGGAGAGAGATGAACAGTGACATCACTTTTTTTGTTTTTTAGTGTTAGTAAGGGTATTTAGTATTTGTCATTTTTTAGGCAAAAAATCTAGTCTCTAAGATCCTATAGGTCAATCACCCTATATACTAGACCTTTTCCTAAGAGTATAAATTTATTTATGGTGTTTTTTAATCCATTCAAATATTAATCATACAACATTAATAAAAAAACAAATTATCTAAGATAAATTAACTTAGGTGTCTAATTTTAGCTCCCATCAATGTAGAAACAAACCTAATCCATGAATATAGTCTCCTTAAATTTTAAAAAAAAAATAAGAAAAACTCACTTGTAGTTTTTACATATACTTTTTATGGACGAAAAATAAGTTTGAGAGACAATATAGTTTTGTCATAAAAAATATTTGTTGAAAATAAATTATTGTATAGATTAGATGACTAATTAAATATTAACCACATAAATGGTAAACATATAACTTAGGCAGAATAAACCCATAAATTTATCAAAATCCCTCCTCCATAAAACTCCCTTTCCTTAAATATTTGTTACCATCATTGAATACACACTCGTTTATAATGCGGTCTCCAACATATACGATCAAGGACTCCAAACCATGATACATTTTCTAAGTAAATTGAGAATTAAATTAGTTATAAAGTATTATGACAATTAAAAAATAAAGACTCAAGTTTTAATACATGGGTTGGATCAAGAATTATATTCCCTAGGCTTTCTTGCTCACAAATTCTTATAGATAAGAAAATAATGTATTATAAGTCAAATTAGAATATTATTCGAGTTCTATTATTAACAAGGAATTTTTTCTTAATCATACAATAGAACAAATTGTTTTCTCAAGACAACAACTCGAATTAAGAAGATTATTGAGAAGACAAAAATTTAGAAGGATGACAACCATGATAAAGGTACATAAAACAATAATCAACCATCCACCTTAACAGGGTGCTTTAGCTGAACTGCCCAAGTAATCTATGGGGCTCAATTTTTTTAACCCCTCCCATTATTATTGTATTTTATCTATGTACTTTTTCTTTTTACATGAACACATATTCAGTTACCCAACTCGTAGGTCTATAAAAGTTAACCGACTATATTTAGTCATTCCAATGGAAATGGGATCAACTCCTTTTTTAAATAACTGTAATATATCCTTGAGAATTATAAAATTGTACAGTGTTAAAAAATATTAATCGAAACTAATAATAAAAATAAATTTAATAAATAAGTAAAAATAACAAAAAAAAAAAAAAAGTCAAATGAGAGTCACCACTAGGGAAAATCCTCTCTAGCCATTCATCCCACCTAACTTTTATTCTACTAAATTTTTTCCTTTTTCCACCATTTTCAGCCATAAACACACATTTTTTGCTTTTCTTTTTTCTGATTTGGTGTTTTACCCAAAATCTAGGATCTATCACTAAGTCAAATTCATAAAAAAAACATTATCCATTCATCATTATCCTGTTCAACCGACCACCACTTAAAACAAAATCCTACCATTAACCTTCACCTCTCTCGTGTTCATATCTCAAAATGACCAAAATGATAAACTCAAACAAAGTGAATCAAAATGGAAAGTCGATCCCGAGAACAAAGACAAAATATAGCAATATCACACGGGAAATCTTCTCTCCAAGTAGCTCGAATGAAGTAAATGATGTCGTTGAAAGATCTCAAACTCAGATATCAGTTGAAGCTCAATCACCGACTCAAAGATCTAAAATCCATACTCCGGTTAACACTCCGATACAAGTAGTAGAAGAGACACCAGAACAAAATGTCAACAAAGAGCCCACTATGTGGTCAACTCTCTTCAAAAAAGGAGTTGACAAGACTTTCAAACTTGATTTTCACTTGACGGAAAAACAAGGAGCGAAGAAAGTTATAAAACCACCAAAGGATGTGTTCGAAGAAGGAGATGAACAATGGGTTAATTGTCTAGTAGGTCAATTTCTCGATAACCCTCCAAATTTCTACGCTATCACCAATTTCGTTAAATTTCAATGGCAGAAATTAGGGAAAGTAGAGGTAAAATCGAGTGGTAAAGGGCTATATGTGTTCAAGTTTGAAAATCAACAAAATTGTGACAGAGCTATGGAACAATTTTGGCACATAAACGGTAAACCTCTGTTATTGAGACCTTGGACACCAAATGTTCAATTTGAAGCGATAGATGTTACAAGAATTCCGGTATGGGCTAAACTTATAAATGTACCAATGAATTTATGGACACAACGTGGTCTAGGTTATGTAGCAAGTGGAATTGGAGTCCCTTTGCAGATAGATTCGATCACAGAGTAAAAAACGAGGTTAGGATACGCTAGAGTATGCGTTGAGATTGATACTAAAGAAGAATTACCAGAGACAGTTTATGTAGATGTTGGTAAAGAAGATTTACATGAAGTGAAAGTTGAATACGATTGGAAACCGATCTTGTGCTTGAAGTGTAATAAATTTGGTCAAGTTGAAGCTAAATGCAACAACATTCAGAAAGTATGGAGGCCTAAACGTATTCAAACTAATGATCAAGGAAGAAATGATGATAAAGTAAGTGAATGGAAAAATGCGCGAGGAAAACAAGTAACATATCAAGGTGAAACAAGTGCAAAAGGAAACAATACAGTTATATCAACTAATAACAAGTATAAAGACTTACAAGCTGATGAAGATGATATTGATAGAGATGTCCTTCAATTCATAAAACAAGGAGGTAAAGAAATAACAAGACCCCCAAATATATGATATTAGCTACATGGAACGTACGGGGTATAAATAATGTCTTGCGTCAATCAGATGTTAAAGACTTTCTAGTACATAATAAAGTCAGTTTAGTTGGACTACTAGAAACAAAAGTTAAAGTTAGTAATGCCTCAGCTATAATAAAAGCCCATTTCTCAAACTTAGAGATGATTCACAATTACAACAAAGATAACTCGGGTAGAATATGGATTTTGTGGGATAAAAACTGTGTTAAAGTTAATCTTCTTAAAGAGACAGCTCAAGCAATGTTTATAGAGATGGAGACAACTGAAAATAAGGAAATATACTATATAGCCATTGTATATGCCTTTAATGATAAAGACAGAAGAAGCTTATGGAGTGATATTGTGCAGTGGGGTAATGACCATGAGAAAGATAGAGTTTGTGTCCTTGGAGATTTCAATGAGATTTTGAAGATTCAAGATAGGCTTAACTGTGATGAGCTTGAAAATGGAGCCTTAGAATTTGCAGAGTGCCTTGATGATGCAAACTTATATGAACATAACTACTCAGGCCAATATTACACATGGACTAACAAGAGTACAACTGAAATAAGAGCTAGCAAAATAGATAGGGTGTTCATCAATGCAAAATGGATGGATACAAAAGAATCAAAAGTAACTATCATCCCTCCTTCAACTTCAGATCACTGTGCCTTGAAAGTTGAATTTGGTGATCAGAAAAAACACTATCCAAGCTCTTTCAAATTCTTTAATATATAGGCATCCCATGAGAAGTTTATTGAAACTGTTAAGATGGCCTGGAACCAAAACATTGAGGGTAATCAAATGTTCAAATTATGCTATAAGCAGAAGTGTACTAAAGATGCCTTAAAGAAATTCAACAACACATACTTCAGAAGAAACTCAAATAATATAGAGTCTATTAAAAGTCATCTGACAAAAGTGCAAACTCTTATTATGGAAGGTAACACTGATGAAGATGTTCTCAGAGAGGAGAAAATATTGGAGAGGGAATTAGAAGATGCTATGCTAATTCAACACAATATATTGAGACAAAAAGCTAAAGCCACCTTCACAACTGATATGGATTGTAACTCAGCATACTTCTACAAAGTAATCAAAGGAAGATATGCTAGAAATAAAGTCTCAGTTCTCACTAAAGAAAATGGTGAAATAATTACTGATTCTGAACAAATAAAGTCAGAGTTTATTAGTTTTTACAAGACTCTGCTGGGAACAGAAGATATAAATGAAGAAGTATGTGCTATCTCAACATTAAAGAATTTAATACATACTCAGTTAACTGATGAACAAGTTGAGGATTTGATTAAACCTTTCTCAGATAAGGAAATTAAAGAGGCTCTTTTCTCTATAAATGAAAATAAAAGTCCAGGACCTGATGGACTTAATTCATGTTTTTATAAAGCTGCATGGAGCATTATAGGAGATGATTTTATTAAAGCAGTTAGACAATGTTTGGAAAATAATAAACTGCTAAGCCAAGTAAATGCCACAAACTTAGTTCTGCTACCTAAAGAAAAGGATGCCTCAAGCCTAAAAAAGTTCAGACCAATCTCTTGTGTTAATACTATATACACGACAATATCCAGAGCTATCTCAAACAGGCTCAAAAGGGTGTTAAATTCAATTATCTCACCAAATCAGGCTGCTTATGTAGGCAGGAGATTCATAAGTGACAATGTACTAGTTGCACATGAAGTTGTTCTGGATATGAAAAGAAAGATTCAACACCTAAGTGCACTATCAACTTAGACTTACAAAAAGCCTATGATAGTGTAAATTGGAAGTTCCTCATCAGTACACTTCATGCTTTTAACTTCCCAAGAAAGTTCATTGAATGGATAAGAATGTGTATATGTTCACCATCATATTCTATCAGTCTAAATGGTCAATCCTGTGGTTATTTCAAAGGAAAGAGAGGGCTCAGGCAAGGAGACCCTCTCTCCCCATATTTGTTTGCTATATGTATGGAAATTTTCTCAGGGCTCTTCAATCACATGGCTAACAAGAAAGACTTCAGTTATCATCATAAATGTAGGGAAATGAAGTTAAACCACCTGATTTTTGCAGATGATGTTTTAATATTCTTAAAGGCAGATGTTAAATATGCAAGAGTAGTTAAAGAGGCTCTCAATATATTCTCTAGACTCTCAGGGCTCAAAATAAACTTCAACGAAAGTGAATTATATTTTGGTGGAGCAAAACAAACTGTTAGGAATGATATATTTGTAATTCTTGGAATAAAAATTGGATCAATGCCAGTTAGATACCTTGGGGTTCCCCCTAAACTCCAAGAAACTATCTATATCTGATGGGAACAAATTGGTGGAAAATATTTGCAGTAGTATAAATGTTTGGTCATCAAGATTATTACCATATGCTGGAAGAGCCGAATTAGTGAGATGTGTTCTTGTAAGAAAGATTTTGTTTTGGTGAAGGGTATTCCTGTTGCCAAAACAAGTTATATACAAACTTAATCAAAAGATGAGCAGTTTTTTGTGGAAGGGTAATACAGATGGTGCAAGTGGTGCTAAAATTTCTTGGGAAAATATTTATACATGAAAAGAATATGGAGGGCTTGGTATACCTAATTTAGAGGATTTGAATAAAGTGTGTCTCCTATACACCTTTTGGAGAATGTACTCTCAGAAAACAAACTTAATGAGTATATGGGTGCACAAAAATATTATACAAGGGAAGTGTATATGGAGTTTAGACATTAAACAGGCTCACTATTGGATTTGGAAGCAATTGATGAAGATCAGAAACATTGCTTATGAATTTATCTCACATAAAGTAAGAAATGGTAAGTCTACTTATCTATTGTGGGATAATTGGATAGATGGTAAGAATGTGCAAGAATATCTTGGAGTAGAATTTGATAAGTATAACCTTAACAAAGACAGGACACTATACAGCTGCTTTGGTGGTAATAGGTGGAGATTACCTCCTTGTGTAGGTAAACTGTTACCTTATATTAATGATTACAAATTAAAACAAGGAGAGGATGTAATAATTTGGGCTGAGAGTAAAGGAAATTTTTTCTCATTCAAAAAGACTTTGTGCAGAATAAGGGTAAAAATGGATAAAGTAAGTTGGTGCAAAGTGATATGGTCTAAGCTCAATATTCCGAGATGTTCTTTCATCTCTTGGCTTGCTATACAAGACAAGTTACCAACAAAACAGAGGATGATTAGTTGGGGATTACAAGTTGATCCACTTTGTGTATTTTGTGATGCGAAAACTGAGGATATGCAGCATTTAATGGTAACTTGTTCTTTCACTAAGAGAATATTATTTGAGATTTTAAAACCTTGTTCCATTAACTGTAAAACGAGTTTGGATGAGATAGTGGAAAGTGTTTTACAAATTTCAGGTGCAGAAAAGGTAAATATAATGAGTTTTCTAATTACCTCATATATTTACTAGGGGTGTGCATCGGGATAGAAAACCCGCATAACCCGACCAACCCGATTACACTAACCCGAAATAATACGGGTTAGTTTTCAATTGGGTGGGTTACGGTTTACATTTTGGAAAAAGTATACACTTTTTGCGGGTTGCGGATTTTAAACTTGAAACCCGCAAACCCGCATACCCGATTACCATGTAGTATAAATTATTAGAAAAAATTGTATTGCTCATTTTATTCAAATAAATTTGCATGGTCATGTGATTCTCACTCTATATTTCTTTTTTTATTCCTTCCATTTTAATTTTTTTAAATCCCTTGGTATTCAAATATATTTTTTCAAATGAACCTGTTTTCATTTCAGTTATGATATTAACTCAATCTTTTGTTTAATTCATAAATTTATTTTTCTAAAATCTCATTTTATATTTTTTAAAATTAGAGATGATTTAAAATGTATATGAGTATCATAAACTATATTTGTGTTGCAACATGCATTTGTAATATAATCCTGACGAATGATTGTGGATACAATTTCGGCTCATTTATTAAACTAAATCACCCGCAATGCACCCGCAACCCGCTCAACCCGAAACTCAATGGTTTATATAATGGATTGGGCGGATGCGGGTCTCATTTTTCAAAACCCGCACAACAACGGGCGGTTTGTGGGTTGAGTATTTTTCATCCAAAACCGACCCGCGCACACCCCTAATATTTACTGTGTTTGGAATGAAAGAAATGAAAGAATTCATGGAGGGAAATGTCTTAATGAGAGACAGATGATAAAGAAGATTAATGAAATTTTCAATTTTAAAGTGAATAGAAAGAAGTTTAAAACGAAAAAGGCCGAGAAGTTAGTGAGCAAAATTAAAGAAGTTATGGAGGTGGGCTAGATGGGCTACTTAAAACCTGTTTGGGCCGCGTTTTTATTTTAAATAGTCAATTTAAATGTAATAGCCTTAGGGTTTGTTTGGATATAGAGGGGATTAATTATTAAAGTATAGGAAAGGATAGTATATTAAAGGAAAGGAGGGGAGAGTATTAATCTTGTTTGGATTGAGTAGAAAAAGAAAGGAAAATATTAGTAAAGGATTATTTGAATGTTGTGTTTGGATTGTATAAGTAAAGGAAAGGAAATGATTATTTTATAACTAAATTACTTTTATACCCCTAATAAAATATATTTTAAATAGAACATAAGGGTAATAAAGATATTTTACTATTAAAGTTAATCCCTTCCTTCTAATGACTCCAAATTGGAGGGATAGGATATAAAGGATTCGAAGGTATAACTTTAATCCTTTAATAACTTATCCCTTCAAAAATTTATAATACAAACAAAGGAAGGATAACTATTATCCTTTATAATCCCTTCACTCCCCTTCTAATCCCTCAATCCAAACATACCCTTATTGTAATAGGTTAGTTACAAAGTTGGGCCTTAGGCCTCTAGTTTGATAGAAATGGGCTTTTAAAAAGTTTGTAAGGATATTAGAAGTTGATTTTCATTTTAATAAAATTTGATTTAATTAAAAAAAAGTAAAAATAACTAATAGGTTAATAATATTAGCAACATTCAAAATCGAATTTGTACGTGCATAAAGCAAAATATTGTAAAAAATCTAAAAACTAAAACGTAAGTAAAAGGTAATAGTCCGTCAATACAAAAATAGTGGGTTGATAGCTCCCAGTGCCGTGATATAAAATTTCCACTAGAGGAATTACTCCCTACAGGTGTACAAATCGGTAAGTAATTGAAAGGTTTTTTTAGGCAAATTAACTTATATTAAAAGGGATCAAAAGGCATGGAGTAGTTAACCTACTCCAGCAGAGTCAAAAACCATAGCATCATTACAGATAATAGAAGCAAAATCATTCGGTAAAACGCAAAACCAATTAACTGATAATAAATTCCTAGAATAAGCCTTCACAATCCAATCAGCTGCTTTGTTAGCACTTCTTCGTATCCCACGAATCAAAATCTGGGGGTGGGCTTTAGTCATGCTTCTAATATCTTCAAGGATAGGCCTAACCTTCCAATGGAAGGACGCGCTTGAAGAATGCACGGCTTGAAGAACTGCTTCTGCATCAGATTCAATACTGGTGCATGAAGGAACTTGTTCAATGGAAAACAGAAGAGAACTTCGTAGCGCCATTGCTTCAGCTTCAAAACTAGAGCAGGCTGTAGAAGACATGGCAAAGCCAGTTACTACATCACCTGCACTATTACGAGCAACTGCGGCTGAGAATGCTTTTCCAGGAACAAACGAGGCATCCACATTGATTTTTATTTCATTAGAGGGAGGTTTGATCCAAAACAGGGATAGGGACTTCCATGTTGGCAGATGTGGCTGATGAGGGATTAGATTACTATCCTGTTCGGCACAAAAGATATCCCTGCAATTTAAGTTCATAAGAGTTAATCCTGTATCAAAATTAATAGGGACATCTTCAATAACTTTCTTATTTCGCATTATCCATATAGTCCAAAGGCAGGCTATAATGGTGAGAAGGATATTAGATTTTTCTTTTTTATTTTGGCCTTGCTCAATTAAATTTCCAACCCAACAATTAAGACCAGCCATAGAGGATGGATCGACACTACAATGTAGAGGAGATAAACACCACATTCTCCTAACCCAATCACATCTTAAAAACAGATGTTCTATGTTTTCTTCCTCCTTGAGACAGATTTTACACAAATCAGAACTAGAGCAATTTCTAACAAATCTGTCTCTTTCAGTTGAGAGTGCGTTAAGAATAACCCTCCAAAAGAAGAATTTAAATTTGGAAGGAGCTTTAGAAGCCCAACTGAGTGAAAGAAGGTCATGGTTGGGGAATAAGGACGGAGTTGGATGAGTAGGGGGAGGGATATAATTCTCTATCTCGTGTGAATAACCAGATTTACTGGTATATATACCATGGTTAGTATAGGGCCAGATATAATTTATAGGCCCATCAGTCCATGGTATATTGAGCTCAGTAATCATCTTAGTTATTTCGGGGGAAAACAGTGAATTTAACATATCAACCTTCCAAGATTTTGTATTAGTGTTTATCAAATCAGCTACAAATTTGGGGAAAGTGGGCTCTTCACTATAGTGAGGAGGTTTAGGGGGATAAGAACCAGCCCAGTTGTCTTCCCAAATGAAAGTGTAATGCCCATCTCCTATGGGTTTAATAATGTGCTTTTTTAATACTTCTCGACCCTTAGCCATGCTATTCCAGGTCCAAGAGGCACCACGGATCTTAGGAGAATTAAGGAAGTCTTTTTCATTGAAGTAAAGGCCTTTAAGGACAAGGTGTACTAGAGAGTCAGGATTATTAAGGATGGACCATGCCTGTTTAGCTAATAAAGTCAAATTAAAGACTTCCAGATTTTTAATACCGAGTCCACCATGGAATTTTGGTGAGGATAATCTATTCCAACTTAACCAGTGGATGCCTAAGTGTTCCTCTCTACCCCAAAGAAAGTTGCTAGTAAGCGAATTAATTTTTTTAGTAACTCCTTTAGGAATAGCTAGGATGGACATGAAATAAGTAGGGAAAGCGTGAATAGTCGATGATATCAAGGTTGATCTTCCTGCCAGGGATAGGAGAGATTGTTTCCATCCACTAAGTTTATCAACAATTTTAGATACAAGAGTATCCATTGCCTTAGTTTTCGAATTACCCCACTCAGTTGGGATACCTAAATAGAGACCTAAGTCACTAGTAATAGGCATGCGAAATGCATCTTCGAGTTGGATTTTCATATGTGGGGTAGTATTAGGACTAAGAAGGATTGAGGATTTATTACGATTTATTTCCAAACCTGAGGCAAAACAGAATCTATGTAGAGTCTCACGAAAAGCGTGGATTTCAGAAGCAGAGTTTTGAAGAAAGAAAATTGAATCATCTGCAAAAAGCAGATGATGAATTTTGGGGCTTACTCTGCTCAATTTAACTCCTTTAATTAATCCATTCTGGACATCTTTTTCAATCAGGGATGAGAGTAGATTAGAGACTATAGTAAACAAATAAGGGGATAATGGATCACCCTGGCGCAATCCACGAGAAGGTTTGAAGGAACTAGAAGGGTTACCATTCAAAATAATATTAAAACTAACAGAAGTTACACAATTTTTAATGAAGGATACCCAATTCGCAGAAAAGCCCATTTAGCCAATAAGGAGAAAAGAAAGTTCCAGCTTACTCTGTCGTAAGCCTTGTGAATATCAGCTTTTATGATAGAAAAACTATTTATGGAATTAGCTCTAAGATGTTTTAGCTTGTGAATGACTTCGTGTACAATTATAATGTTATCTTGGATCAACCTTCCTTTGATGAAGGCAGATTGGCATGGGGATATAATCCTAGGAATAATAGCACTAAGTCTCAGAACCATTACTTTAGACAAAATTTTGTAGAGGAAATTTGTGCAGGATATTGGTCTAAACTGGTTTATCTTCTGGGGATTTTTACATTTTGGGATAAGGATAATATTAGTTTCATTTATTTTATCCAAAGGGATAGAACCAGCGAGGATCCCATTACAGATGGCTAAGATATCTGATTTGAGTAAATCTCAATGTTGGTGGAAAAAAGCTCCAGGGAGCCCATCAGGACCTGGAGATTTTGAGGGATGTATCTGCCAAGCAGCGAATTTCAATTCATCCAAGGTAATTGGCCTCATAAGAGAGATATTCGCTTCTTCAGTTATGAGGGGTTGAATATGACTCAAAATGGGGTCAATAGCCCTAAGCCCAGGATCTTGATAAAGATCATTGAAAAACTCAGTAACATGATCTTTTAACTCAGAAAAACCAACTGTCCATGAATTGTCTTCTTTGCGAAGACTGATAATACGGTTAGAGGCTCTCCTAATTTTTGTAGAAAGATGGAAAAATTTGGAGTTTTTATCCCCCAATTTCAGCCATCTAATACGAGACCTCGTGGCCCAGAATTTCTCCTCTAAGGACCAATATTTCTCAATTTCAGAAGAAATTGAGGAGAAAAGATCAGACAAGGATTCATTGGGTTTAAGAGGGGGAGGATTAGAGGACATAAGCTTTTCAAGTTTATTGGTTAAAAGATTAATCATAGTAGCATTGTTCTTCAAATTGATTTTTTTCCATCTAAGAATGGTTTTTTACATCTAATCAAACGTTTAGCTAATTTAATATGAGGAGCACCACTAAAATTAACTGAATTAGATAGGCAAGTATTAATAGCAGTTCTACAAGTTGGGATTATTAGCCAATTAGGATCAATTTTTAAATTCTTTCTTATATTTGAAGCAGAGGGATCATATAGATGAAGGATCATAGGGGAATGATCCGAGCCTATAGGGGGGGCATTGTGGATCCAGGCTTCAGGGAATGTATTAATCCAAGTAGGGGAACCTAAAGCTCTATCCAATTTTTGAATTATAAGATCTTCATTATCTCTATTATTTCTCCAGGTGAAAGAACAACCTTTAACAGGGATTTCAGATAGCTTATTCAGGGAAATATAGTTATTGAAGGTTCGCATTTCAGATAAAGTTTTAGGATTACCCCCAATTTTTTCCTGTTGGTGTCTAATATCATTAAAATCTCCTATAAATAAGTTAGGGGATTCAGGGTTTGCATTTGTTTTAGAATTAATCAAGGCCCATAACTTATCTTTATTTGCCTTATCAGGGATTGTATAGATAAAATTTAAAGACCAAATAATGCCTTCAGGGCTCAAAAAAGAAGCAGAAATATGATTATCATCAGAAGAAGTTACCTCGCAATCAACGTTGTCCATGCCGAACAAGGCTAGTCCTCCAGAAAGTCCAACAAGATCAACACTCCATAATAGTTTTATTTTTAGCTTCTTCGCAAGTAGTAGCAGCTTTTTTCTTTTAGTCTTAGTCTCCGAAAGACCAAGAACCTGGGGTTTTCCCCTAGAGATAAGCTCCCTAAGGTTTTGGACCGTCAAGGGGGACCCCGTCCCTTGACAGTTCCAAAATACCCCTATCATTTATCTTGTGGGGGTTGCGGTTCGCAACCACCCACGTCCACGGGAGCTATCATTTGAAGAGGAGGGATATTCGCAGCAATCTCTAAGAGGGGAACTTCAACCAGCGTATCTTTATCCTCACTATAACCTACCATTTCTTCATGAGTAATCTTTCTCTTCTTCGCGCTTTGACTCATCTTCGAATTAGAAGGACCAATCATACCAACAGCTATGTCCACCAACTTAGGTTCACTTCCCGGTTTAATCATCTCTTCTATCGTATGAGGGTTAGGAGTTTGCATAGTAGGAGTAGGGATAGTTGATTGAGCAGTAGCTGTAGGCGAGATAGCCATTGGGGATTTAGGTTCATTTGGGTTCTCATTAATCGGAGGTGGGATACCAGAAGGTAGAGTGGGAGAGATAGATGGGGATTTTTGATTATCATTTGAGATGTTCTGATTAGGGGTATGAAAGATAGTGGGACTATTTGGGATTTCCCCCTCGCTCACATTTGGGCTCTTAGGATTTGGGTTAACCCATTGGAAGCTGGTCTTACCTTTAGTTGGGTTTTCTTTTGACCAAGTGCGAATGGACCATCTCTTGCCAAACGAAGGATTTGGGCTGGTATTTTCTTGAATCTTATTGGGCCATGGAGTCCATTCTTCATCTGCATTATAGTTCTTGCGCTTGGAGCCTGATGCTTTATAACCTTTTGGCCCAATAATACCCTTCGTGGGCCTCTGATTACCTTTAATGGACCCACGAGTAGAGATGAGTCTTGCTGACTCAGCCTTATCTTCTAACTTAGCAGTAGGGGTAATATCGATATTTTCCAAAGTAAGGGGATTAGGCACCATAACGATACCTTGTTCAGGTACAGAGGGACAGTCCTTATTTTGGCCCGTTATAGCTTTTCCTTTTCCAGTGTCAAAGGACCCTGCGTCGTTTTTGTCTCTTCTGTCACTTGGACCAATGTTCGTACGAGGTTGACTCGTGTATTCCGCCGACCAGCTCTGTCTTGAATCGCCGCTATCAGTGAACAACTTAGATGGATCATCAAGATCATCCATGATTTGGACCTTAGCACCTCGCCCTTTAACTGGATCTACTGAAAGCCAATCTCCGAATCTGAGTCTGACCATGCCTCTCACACGCTTAGCTTCTTCCTTGAATAAACCACAGTCACTAGTGACATGATTGAGCATACCACAGTAGTGGCAGAACTTACTGAGCTTTTCATATCTCATACGAATCGTAGCATCTGGTAGGGATGGTCTTTCGAGCTTAAAAATGAATAATAAGGGATTTTTCACTTTCCATAGGACTCGAATCCTCAACTGTTTTTTAGTTTCTATGGAGTCTTCTATATCGTAAGCAAGAAGGGTACAGTCGAGATTTTTGCTTATATTAACAGCGTTATCCGGTGTAACAAAAGCCGGAGGGAGATCAAGCAGCTGGATCCAGAGGGTAGCCATTGAAAAATCAGCTTCTGCTAGCGACATCTCAGGATGCCATGCATGGAGGATTAGCATATGACCATTCACTGACCAAGGGCGGAAATGCCAAGTATTGAGCATATCCTCCTTAGTTTCGAATGCCAAAAGGAAGGTATTAAACTCTGCTGGGAGCACATGCATCGGTTTTCTGAGCCCCCAGGAGCGATTAGCAGCTATTTCCACCGTGTAGGGATTGATTTCTTGGGGTGTGAGGATTTTAGCTAATAGCATGTTTCGATGATTATATACTTCGTGGTCTTGAAATTTTGGGGTAAGTTTCATGGTTTTCACAGGAAAATCCGCCATTGTTGCAGAGAGAGAGATGGGGTAGCTGAGAGGTTAGAAGTGAGAGGAGAAGATGAAATGAGAGTAGAGGGGAGAGTAAAGTAAGTAAGGTTATAAACTTGGGTTTCCAATAAGGTTAAAAAGCTTTGTTCCTTTTCGAGACCACTAGATAGGATTTATAGAACCAATAAACTAGGGATTAAAGCTAGAGATACACTAATACGGCTAAACTAGGGATGAACAAGAGGATAGACAGAACAAAAAAAATAGAAATGAAAGGTGAATAAAGTAAGTTAGAGGATTAATCTATTAAAAATGGGATAACCAAGGGGAGAACAATCATTAAGGTGGGAGAGGATCAAGACCATGCGTGAATAGGCATAAGGATTAGCTAGGGAACCAAGATCTCTTGCATTGGGAAAGAGGAAACTCCATTTTTGCTGAAAAAACCTTTCTAGAGAGAGAAAGTTTTAGAGAGAAGGGAGAGCATCTTTCCAAATATTTGCCACTGCCACACAAATATTCAATATTAAATTTAGTAATTGAAAGGTAAGTAAAGTTTGATCAGCACAGGGATTGAAATGTTGATGTTATAATTTTAACTAATGTTGAGGATATTCGTTATGTTAAAAGAAATACAATAAAATATATGATTTTATTTATTAAATAAGACTAAATTACGAAATAACTGAAATCAAGATAAAGTAAACTAAACTAAAAGGGTTTAACTTAAGTAAAGAATCTAGTTTGAAATGTCTATACTCACCAAATCAACAACAGTAATAATTAATTAAAGAGAAAATTAATAATTTCACATTAACCAGGATTTTAAATTTCACCTAAGTACAATCAGGGTAACTAAGTGGTTACCTTCTAAATCTAGGAGTTCCTTTTGGATAAACCTACACATTTTATAAGGTGTTTTCTAAAGAAAATCACATATCATTTATATAAACTATCTAGATCTTCCGATTCTTAAGGTAAATTTATACGATTATTATTTAGATTCACCTATCGAATTCCCTTATGAGATTAATTCATAAGCTAAGGTAATTTAGATTACAAGCAACATAATTAAATTCAAATACAAAGCAAAATAATAATCAATAGAAATTTAACACAATTTATTTCAACCTAAAAGATCCCAATAATTATAAATAATCAAATAGTTGTCAATAGGGTTGAAAAATTAGACATCCTAAACTAATATAGAGTTTAGCTCATGCCTAAAATAAAAATAAAAATAAAATAAAGACATAACTTAGGAGTTTAAGGGATGAAGATCCAACGGTTTATGGTATTGTTTTCCTTGATCTCCTTACCACTCTATTGCTCCATAAGTTAATCATAAGTAAATTGTGTCTAAAAAACATAAAAACTACTAAAATATACTAGGATATTAAGAGGTTTAAGTGATGTTCCCAGAAAATAGGTCAAAAGTTGCACATGGACTTCGCTTTTTACTGTTAGTTTCTCAAGTATTGCCTTGTTTTGGAGGTTTGTTACTTTTTAGGCATTTTTGGTGTAATTTGTGCGTTAAATGGGAAGCTCTTAGGTACAATGATTATATTAGATGCCAAAACAATATTAAGGAGTTGAGGAAAGAAGATTCAAGATGAAATCAAGAGTTAAAAAGGCAGAAGAAGCTGTTTTAGAAAGTGCAAAAGCTGCCAAAATTTGTTGGCCCAATTTAGAACGTGTAGAGTTTTCAATTCTACATACAAGAATTAAAGAATTTTAAGGAGTCATTTTAAATCAAGAAAGTTATTTAAATTGATGTCGCGTGTCAACTGGTTTCAATTTATTTGGAGCTACAACGAAGTAGTTGGGAATTTTACAAGCTTTATCGGCCGACCAGACCACTTATTAAGGAAAACGAGTTTGAGTTGGATTAGACTCATCCATGACCTAGATTTTGTTCCTACACCTATATATATATGGTTATTTACCTTTACAAATACGTCCTTTCTCATTCCCTAATCATAATTACACTTAGAGATCTCGAAAGGAAGCAAGTTGACTTGTAGATAAAGACAAGAAGCTGGAGAGTCACACACTCTTCTTTTCCATCCTTCCACTCTACCATTAGGGTAATTTCTCTTAGATACTTGTCTAAAACATTTTTGTAAGGTATTTACTCTTTAGTTTTATTTTTCTTAGCACTATGAACTAATTTTTCTGTAGTTTGGGTTTGTAATATGTTTAATCTATGAATTTTATTTTACTATTTTATTATATTCGGGATTATGTTTAATTGATTTGATATTTTACTTTATAATTGTATTTTGTGTTGGCCTTATCCCAGCCCTAATCTTGATCACATTAGGACTGTTCCTAGTAGTTCGGTCGTCACCCTGGCGAGGGTATCAATTTTATAGAAAACAACACTTAATCGTCTAGTGTGTGGTAGTGATCATAGCGGGCTTGCTTAACTAGATAGTCAATTGGGTTTATATTTTCACCACCGATCTCTGCACAAGGTTCCCTTACCCTAGTCCCTTGGTATTGTTGATGTTTCCTTCTTAGTTACCCTGACAGGAGTTAGAGGGATTACAAAATCCGTCTACTTATATATTCTCAATTTACCCTTATATGAACGGTAAATTCTCTGAGTAAGCTCCAAAATTTTGTGAGTATGCTTAGAAATTATCTAAGTATGTTAAAAAACATCAAGTAATTGAACAAAATTTTAAAAAAATACATACTAATTTTTTATTAATACACAAAAATTAAAATATTATATTTACACTTAAATTACATGGAAAAAAAATTTCAAAACCTAAAAATAAATATCACGCGTTACTAATTAAAAAGACCAAGTTCGATTTATTTTAAATAAAAATTAATCAAACAATTGATGATGACATGGCATGATAACGACACTGACGTCGTTTTTTCTCCCCCAACGCGTTTTTTCAATTTTTTAATTGCAATATCAAATCCAACTTTGCAGCCATGGACATGAATCTCAACTCAAAAAGTTTTGTAGATTCAAGCTTTTAATAGATCTCAACAGAAAAAGCCTTGCAGCCATGGGTGAGACTTAGCAGGTTCGCAGCGGCCATGGATTTTTTGGAAATCTTTTGTAGCCCATGGATCTTGACTGCATTTAGGGTGTGTTGGAAAACTTAGAAAGTCATAAGAGAGTATTTTGGACACTTTAACTTCTCCCACATCGGTAGGAGAAAAGGCTTTTCGCTTTCTTTTATAAGGTGTAATATTAACAATGTCCAAATAGCCAATAACCATGCACATAGCAAGCCAATAACCATGCACATAGCAAAGCAATGAGTTAGCCCACCCGCCCGGCCCGGCACCGGCGTGGGTCGTTGGGGAGTTTGGGGAGTCAAAAAATGAAAAATGAAATGGATTTTGTACCAGCTCTTATAGTAGTCTACTCCACTTAAACGTGGAGACGGATATTGAAACGTGGGGGTTACAAGGCAATCAAATCCGGGAGAGAATCATGGGACTTAATGGGGACGTTTCTGAAGGCTTGGGTCTTCCTCTCCTCACCCCTATATATAGAGCTCCCACTCCACTCTCTACAGCTACGAATTACAAAGGAAAAAAAGAAAACTCTGACTAAGCCAGTAGTTAGTTTTTTCAGTTCCGTTAGGGATACCGGGTTCCGCCGGAATATCTTTTTAAAGACCGAGGATTAGGCTCGTTTTTCTTTTCCGTGTAAGTTTGTTTTCGTAACTATTTCCGTGTAATTTTTAATTCGATTTTGTAATCGCATTTCCGTGTATTGTTATTCGATTTTTGTAATCGCATTTCAGTTTTATCGTAATAGTTAGATTACTTCAAAACTTTTTTTCTTTTCAGTCGTTTTTCGGAAACCATTTTCTTTTGCACAACTGATGGTTATTTCTAATAACAATTTAAAAAGGTATTCATTTTCTTTTCCACCGGTTATTTTTGAAAATGGCTCCTCCTATTTCGGCGGTTGGTTCTTCTTTGAACACTAAGCCTCTTCTCGACGCAAATAAGTTGGAACCCCTTAATGGTTCTAACTATAAGCGTTGGGCGCAAAAAATAATGATATGCCTTGAACAGTATGAACTCGACTTTGCTATAGTCGAGGCTCCTCCATTTTTGGAAATTGGAGCCCATACTGAACAAGAGCTAGCAAGGCATGCTGCCCTCGAATCTAGGTTCAAAAGAGCCAACACCATGGCTCGGGGCTGGATGTTGAACAACGTTACTAATCCCATTTTTGACCTCCTTGCCAAAGAGAAATCGGCAAAGGTCATATGGGAAACTCTTGAGAAGAAGTATGGGCTTGATGATTTGGGTAAGAAAAAGTACGTGACTGGGAATTGGTATAACTTTAGACTTACGGATCAGAAACCCATGACTGAACAACTCCATGTGTACGAGAACCTATGCGCGGAGGTTATCGCCGAAGGCATGAAGATGTGTGAAATTCTTCAAGCCAACATTTTGCTTGAGAAATTTCCCCCATCTTGGAGTGAATACCGCAACCACCTCAAGCACAAAAAGAAAGAAATGACCCTCCAAGAGCTCATCAGCCACATCCAAGTCGAAGAAGCGAATCGACTCAAGGATAAGTCAATATCATTCCCTTCTCATTCCTCCAAAGCTAATCTAGTCGAAGTTTCTGGCCAAGGTAACAAAGACAGGTTCAAAGGGAAGGGAAAGCAACAAGGGTCCAACAAATCTAAGTCTGGGGGAAACAAGAATCGCGGAAACTCCAACAAACAAGGTGGAGGATTCAAAACCTCTGGTAAGATTCAAAAACCTAAAGGGGCATGTTATTGTTGTGGTAAGGAAGGACATAGGGCCTTCGAATGTACCCTTAGAGCTGCCCAGGGTCCCAAAGCTTCCGCTAATCTGACTGAGACCGAAGAAATAATCGCCGCGGTAATGGTTGAGGTAAACTTGGTAGAGAATAAGAGCGAGTGGATCCTTGACACTGGAGCTTCTCGCCATTTCTGCGCAAACGAAGCCTTGTTCAAGAAATTCGAAAAGGAAACTGATGGTGAGTGTGTGTACTTGGGTGACTCTTCCACTGCTACTGTTCTCGGGAAAGGCCAGGTTCCCCTTAAACTCACCTCTGGTAAGACTCTTGAACTAAATGATGTTCGCTTCGTCCCCTCTCTCCGTAGGAACTTAGTTTCCGGGGCTCTCCTTAACAAAGTTAGTCTCAAAATTGTCTTCGAGGGGGGAAAAGTCATTATCACTAAAAATGATGAATTCGTGGGGAAAGGGTACCTTAATAATGGCTTGTTTGTTTTAAACACTGTAACCCTTAATGAGAATGCATCTAATTCCGCTTATATTGTTGAGTCCGTTCAAACGTGGCATGGTAGACTAGGCCATTTAAATGTTGCGTCTATTAAAAGGCTTAAAAAACTTGTACTAATACCCGTTAACAACGTGGATGACTTTGAAAAATGTCAAATATGTGTAGAGTCCAAACTTACGAAAAAACCTTTTAAACCCGTTACGACGAGACAAACTAAACTACTTGAATTAGTTCATTCAGACTTAGCTGATTTTAAAAACTCCGCTAGTAGAGGTGGAAAACTTTATTACATAACCTTCGTAGATGACTACTCTAGGTTTACTAAAGTGTATCTTCTTAAAACTAAAGATGAGGCGGAAAATGCGTTTTTAAAATATAAAGCCAAAGTTGAAAACCAACTAGACTGTAAAATCAAACGACTTAGGTCCGATAGAGGAGGCGAGTATAGTTCTAATTCCCTTAAAGAGTTTTGTGAAACAAATGGGATTATCCACGAACTTAGTGCCCCTTATACACCCCAACAAAACGGCATAGCAGAAAGAAAGAATAGGTCCCTTAAAGAGACTATGAATGCCATGTTAATAAGTTCAGGTTTACCAAACAACATGTGGGGGGAAGCTGTCTTGTCAGCATGTTATGTACTTAATAGGGTACCACATAAATCCCTAGAAAAAACCCCTTATGAGATGTGGAAGGGTTTTCCACCAAACCTGAAATTTTTAAAAGTGTGGGGGTGCCTAGCCAAAGTCAAACTACCTGATTTTAAAACTGTCACCGTTGGACCCAAAACCGTTGACTCAATTTTCATAGGGTACGCTCAGAATAGTGCGGCATACATATTCTTGTCATTAGAAGATAACTCTATTTGTGAATCTAGAGACGCTGAGTTCTTTGAACATATTTTCCCTTTGAAAGATTTAAATACTGTCAATGCTTCTTTACCTGTTGATAACTTATCTACTAATGATTTTGTACCTCTTTGTGATGTTTTTCCTAACCCCTCCACTTCTATGGAGCCTAGTAGTATTCCCGAGGAAGAACCTAGGAGAAGTAAGAGGCGCAGGATCGAGTCTAGCTTCGGCCCTGACTTTATAACAGCCTTTATAACAGAAGGTGCTCACATTGATCTATTAGACGAACATGTAGTCAATTGCTTCCTCATGGAGGATGACCCAAAAACTTATGATGATGCTTTAAAATCTATAGATGCTAGTTTTTGGAAAGAAGCTATTAATAGTGAACTTGAGTCAATTAAAAGTAACCATACATGGGAATTAACCGACTTACCTAGGGGTAGCAAAGCGATTAGTAGCAAATGGATTTTTAAGAAAAAGTTGAGACCCGATGGCTCAATAGAAAAATTCAAGGCCAGACTTGTTGTTAAGGGCTTCACCCAAAAGAAAGGACAAGATTACTTTGACACCTATTCCCCAGTGACCAAAATTGCCACGATAAGAACCCTTATTGCTTTAGCCGTCATTCACGAACTTGTAATACATCAAATGGATGTCAAAACCGCGTTCTTGAACGGAGATCTAGATGAAGAGATCTACATGGCTCAACCTGAAGGGTGTGTGGTCCCTGGTCAAGGGGACAAAGTGTGTAAGTTGAAAAAATCCTTGATGGTTTGAAACAGGAACCGAAAAAATGGTATGAAAAACTAGATAGTACTCTCATTTCATATGGGTTTATAGCTAACACTTCTGACTCATGTGTTTACTCCAAGGTAACAAATTCAGAGTGTGTTATCATCTGCCTTTATGTAGATGACATGCTCATCTTCGGTACTACTATTCATATTATAAATGAGACTAAACGCTTCTTGTCTTCCAGATTTGACCTGAAAGATATGGGAGAAGCTGATGTAATACTTGGGGTAAAAATCATTAGAAGCAGTAATGGTATTACCCTGAATCAGTCTCATTACGTAGAAAGGATGCTGAAGAAGTTCAATTCCTTTGAGGTAACGCCTGTAAATACTCCTTATGATTCTAGCATTAATTTATCCAAACATGTTGGGATGCTGTATCCCAAAATGAATATGCTAAAATCATAGGAAGTGTAATGTTCTTAATGAACCATACTCGACCCGATATTGCCTATGCCGTGAGTAGACTTAGCCGCTATACTCATAACCCGAGTAGTGACCACTGGGTTGCACTTCGCCGTCTATTGAAATACTTGAGGGGTACCATCGATCTAGGCTTGCACTATAACAAATTCCCTACAGTCCTTGAGGGTTTTTGTGATGCAAACTGGATCTTTGACAATGACGAAGTAAACTCCACCAGTGGTTATGTGTTCTCCTTAGGGGGAGGTGTTGTATCGTGGAAGTCTTCCAAACAGACTTGTATAGCACGCTCCACCATGGAGTCTGAGTTCATAGCACTAGAGTTAGCTGGGCAAGAAGCTGAGTGGTTGAGAAGTCTCTTATCGGATGTGCCACTTTGGGAAGGAAGTGCCACACCTGTATGTATCCACTGTGATTCACAAGCAGCCATTGGAGTCGCTCATAATAGCGCCTATAATGGGAAGAAGAGACATATTCGTATCAGACATGGGTCAGTAAGACAATTACTGAAGAATGGTGTGATAGCCTTGGAATTTGTACGATCAGAGGAGAATCTAGCTGATCCGTTCACCAAAGGCTTGACCAGGAGACTAGTCCTGGAGACGTCGAGGGGGATGGGTCTAAAACCCATTAAGTGGGAACATGTGACTAATGAGTCAATGTGATTTCCCCACCCCTAAGGCTCAAAACCAAATCGTCTTATTCATAGCCACTTGTGGTGGTCCTTTTGAGAAGGACTTGATGAAAAAGGCGTACCGAGTGTTGAAACTCACATTTGAATTCATAGCCTTTATGGTGGTCCTTTTGAGAAGGACTTGATGAATTCAAGGGTAACTTTGAAACCCAAATATTCATGGTAGAGTGTTGAGGAGACGTCCTTACACCACTCTGAAATGAATAAATCCACCAAGTTCATAGCCCTTAAAGGGCGGTCCTTAGAGAAGGACTTGATGAACCAAAAGGTGATGTTAGAGGGAACCATAACCTTGAATCGGGTAGAGTATCTGCTGTGAGGGTCTCGATCGATAACCGTTAAAGTTTAAGAGTAAGTTCACTTAAACGGAATTCGGTGGTTGCCTCACTTCACTACGTGTCGATTCAAATCGCAAGATATTGACACTTAAGTACAATTCACCCATTCTTCTTTTTGGAACCTTCTCTCCAAACCTTTTGTTGACATTCAAGTGTGTTGGGGATTGTTGGAAAACTTGAAAGTCATAAGAGAGTATTTTGGACACTTTAACTTCTCCCACATCGGGAGGAGAAAAGGCTTTTTGCCTTCTTTTATAAGGTGTAATATTAACAATGTCCAAATAGCCAATAACCATGCACATAGCAAAACAATGGGTTAGCCCACACGCGCACCACCACCACCACCCACCCACCCGCCCGGCCCGGCACCGGCGTGGGTCGTGGGGTCGTTGGGGAGTTTGGGGAGTTTGGGGAGTAAAAAAATGAAAAATGAAATGGATTTTGTACCAGCTCTTATAGTAGTCTACTCCACTTAAACGTGGAGACAAGACTCCACCAATCTCGCACGCGTCAAAAGAAAATAATATTCCACCAAGTCAAACACGTGGGAATATCAAAGGTCAACAAAGCTGTTACAGAATATCAGGATATTGAAACGTGGGGGTTACAAGGCAATCAAAAACGTCAACCCAATCAAGTCAAATCCGGGAGAGAATCATGGGACTTAATGGGGACGTTTCTGAAGGCTTGGGTCTTCCTCTCCTCACCCCTATATATAGAGCTCCCACTCCACTCTCTACAGCTACGAATTACAAAGGAAGAAAAGAAAACTCAGCCTCTTCTCTCACTCTCTAAAATACTAAGCCAGTAGTTAGTTTTTTCAGTTCCGTTAGGGATACCGGGTTCCGCCGGAATATCTTTTTAAATACCAAGGATTAGGCTCGTTTTTCTTTACCGTGTAAGTTTGTTTTCGTAACTATTTCCGTGTAATTTTTAATTCGATTTTGTAATCGCATTTCCGTGTATTGTTATTCGATTTTTGTAATCGCATTTCAGTTTTATTGTAATAGTTAGATTACTTCAAAACTTTTTTTCTTTTCAGTCGTTTTTCGGAAACCATTTTCTTTTGTACAACTGGTGGTTATTTCTAATAACAGGGTGAAGCAGCCAATAACTATGTCGTGAAGCTCAAACCATTAACACCGCCATGAAGCTCGAACCATTAACATTGGAGCCACCATGAACCATTAATGCACCCATGGATCTCTGATGTACTCTAGGAACACGTTGCACCTACAAAGCTTTCCATTAAAATCGTTGCCATGATATCAGTCATGAACCTAGGGTTCCGATGAACTAAGCCGTCAAATATCGTTGTTATTGCTTGCTCTGCCATCGTATTATTAGAGATGGGGGGTTGGAATATTTATTTGAAATTGGTAGGGTTTGCGGCATAATAAATTATATATAAGGTTATAAATAGACATATATAGGAGTAGTTAAGGGATAAATATCAAGATTGTTGTTTTGATTTAATTTTATTAGGTTTTATTCTATTTTGGCTTCTTTTGGAGAAAAATATCATATGTTATGGTGTTTGGGTATTGAAGAAGAGTTTCTAAAACCCGTTAGATCAAATTATCATATATTTATTGATCATTGAGATATAAAAATCTCATACATTTATATACTACAATGAATTGGAATCGTCAGCCTCAGTTTCTCCTATGTTTTATATATCAAACGCTCACATAACATTCTCTGCACCTAAAATGGCAATTTAGCCTCTCCTTCATCATCAAATCATGGCTTCCTTTAACCCTAACATTATTTACAATCCCTAATCTAGTTCTTTTTTTTTGGGTTACATGGGTTCCGGGGTAGTTTTTGCGCGCATCCGACTAATCCCACGGAGATATACACGCCTCTCTATATATATTCTCATAGTAAATCAGAACTAGGTTACCCATGTTTAGGGTGGGGTTCGAGCCTTGTACCTCTCACTTTACCCATGCCCCCCTAATCTAGTTCTTACACCTTGAAGGCTCTCTTAGGACTTTTTGTACAACTTTGTTTGTTTTTCCTTCCGCTTTTTGTCATCTCATCTTTTCGTCAAGATCCTTTCTTTATCTTGACATGCAACAGTATCAATCTCTATGCCTTAACTTTGGGACTAAGTCTTATCGCCCTCTCATATTATGCATGGATTTCTATTGGTGTTTCAACCACATGCAAATGGTTTCTTCGCACGCTTCCATTTTCTTGGAGTCTTACAGCATTTTGGCGGCGAAGTCAGCAAATCTGTAAAGGTTTTCATCTATTTTGGACTTATACTCTTTTCCAAATTTATTTGTAACTTCAAAAGGTTTTCTACTTTATTTATTTCTTACCACCGATGTATTGGAATCTATCATGGAGGATCTTTGTTCTTTATCTTGGATATACTATCGGCTTCATTTTTACATAGTTGGTTTTCCCATATGCTTTACAAGGTTACTAGTTTCCCTACTTCTTACACATTGTTGCAAACCTTAGATACTAACTGGAGTGTTTTCGTCCAAAATGTACTTTTAACGATTGTCACGCATTTTCTCATTGGAAATGCGACTTCTTGCCATTTGCCACTCATGCATTACATATGTGTTCTTCATGTTTTGATTATGCTTCACAACACTTATAACTCATGCAACCGCTATATATTCACCCTGGAATCAATACTTTATGCTATATTATCCACCCCTGCATATATACTATACCGCTCTCTCTTATCTGGCCCATCTCTATCATGTCTAACACAAACAACCACGATCTCCCACTTGCTAAAACAAAAAATGTGGCGTTGAAAAAGTTTGTTGTTCTATCTCTTTCCATGAAAGCTAATGTTATCTAAAACAAGTAATGATGACTTTGTTTTCATTGCTAAAGTCATTCCTACTCGCATTTTCCCTCAGGGAAGTTTTCGCAAAGCTGTCTTGGACTCTTAAGGCATCAACTGCATAATTTTGTTTGAAGAACTTGCCAACAATACTTTCAAAATTACTCTTGAAGAGGCTAAAAATTAAGTCGAGAGGCTTTTGTTTCTTCATCCTTGTTTAGTTCAATCGATGCACGTTCTTATCTCCAAATGGGATATTCCTAATACTTATGAAGAACTTGACCCGATCAACTCATACACTTGGATTAGAGTAAATGGTCTCGCAAGCTCTCAAACATGCATAAATACGATGGAAACTCTAGTCAATTTCATTGGGGAACTAGTCTAAATTGATCATCCAATCAATGACGCTGGGGTAACCGACTTTATTCGCTTTAGAGTTAAATTTGATACTCGTAACCTTATCAAAAATTGAGTTAACAAAATGATGGTGTTGCATGGGTAGCCTTCACATATGACTCTCTGGGATTATTTTGCTATAACTGTGCTATTTTGGGACCTAACAGGGGTAGTTGTACTGTTGGTATGGTGAGACCAAAGTTGAATGATGATTCTACAATATTTTTTAATTGGAATCGAGATACTACCATTTGTAATGATGATAAGGTTTTCCATATTATAGGAAAAAAGGGATCTCTGGTGAGTTTTTGATGAAGTTATTATATTTTTTGCTTTCAAAAGAAATAATGGTGATGATGACAAAGATGATAGAAATTCATTTGATGGAGGAGGAGGAACTGCTAACACAAGTTTCAATGTGGGTTCATTTATATTTCTGTTCCAGCTCAAGGCAATAAGGATGATGATAATAAGAATAACAAAGAAGGTAGCGAGTCCTCTAAGAGAAAGAGAGAAAACTCTTGAATATGGGCAAAATAGTTAGTGATTTGTACAACGCTTTTGATGCTACTAAAATTACTATGAACAAATATACAGGCTTGTATAAAATATTCCAAGATGAAATTGGTGATATTGGCAAGTGCATCATCGTAAACAACAATCATATAAATTCTCAATGCTTGCGAAGTGGATATTGAGGCAATGTACATGAGTTTCACCTCTGATGGTGCCTATGATAAGCCACAAATCTTTGGTAATCAAGCGAAAGATAACAGGAAAGGCAACGCTGCTTCTGAGGGAGTGGTTATTCACATCAATCGTTTAGGGTTGAATGGAAACATTCTAGGTGATAAACATATTCAGACAATGTGAAATCGAGGTAATCCTTTCATGAGAAATTTTTGTGACTCTGAGGAGATTAACTCGAAGGGTAAAAATATTGACGACTTTGGTAACAAATTTAATGAATATTATGAACCAGAGGAAGAGTCTCTTAACTCCCTGGTGGGGGCAAAGGTGTGATAAAATAATAGATAAATAAAGATAATAATAATAAAGAGAACGCACCCTTGAGAACCACGGAACTCACTGCAAGTATCACAGATCGTTTGCAAGTTTTAATGATAAGTCAAGTTCGTTCGCAGGGATTGTATCCGTTAGATCTACTTATATTTAACAAGCGTAGATGAATTTAGATGTTTTAGAATAAAATATAAAAAGATAAAATAATATGGATAACTATCTGATATGAATAAATACTAAATAAGAATGCAGATAAATAAATATGAATGTAAGTCTAATAGATTAGGGTCACTAATATGAGTCTATTTTACTAAGTTGTTATTCTAAATTGTCACAGATTAAGCATTATATATTACTCAGGATTTTAAATTCTACCTAGCCTCTATTAGGCTTAGGAGCAACCTCTCCACTACCAAGGATTCCTGAGTAATGATTGGTGATTAAATCAAACCTTTATGGCTATCTAGTTAGGAAAGGGATCAAAACTAGACGATTATGTGGTGTTGTCAATAACTAAGAATAATCCTAAGATTGGCCAAATCTAGGGTTGTAAAAATAAGTCAAAACACATAATAACAATATACGCCAAACTCAAATCAATTAAAATAACAAATAGTATTATGAATTTAAGACAAAATAATAACCCAACAATTAAAAGTAAAACTTACAGAATAAAAGCTTAGAAATACGGTTGAGCATAAATCTATAGCTAAATATAAGCTGATTTGTGGTCGTAGGTGGTGAAATTCAGATTTAAGGGAGCTTTTCCTTTTCCATATTTTTAGCTTTTCTTTCCTTATCTCCAATTACCATGCTTATCTCTTTCCATATCTCTTAGTCTTTGACTTGGAATCTAATTAATCTCCATAATTATCTTTAAAACTTCACACTAAATAAATAATTAAACCCAATATACTCTAAAAATAATAATTTACTAAATCAAGACTCAAAATAGGAAAGTGTAGCAATTTATGGGAAAATTGACTCAAAGACTTCCTAAATCACTAAAAATGATGTCTCCAACTAATATTAATTCATCACAAATAGGGAGACATCAAGACCCCCAACTCAAAGTTGTATCATCCCGATACAATAAAGATAAAAACAAAGGGAAGTCTCTAAATACCCACCTAGGTCAATTAAGCACAGAGGGAAGAAAGATAGCAGAATATGGATAATAGACTCAAAGCAACTACTCAGAAAATTTCATGTAATAATATTTATAAACTACATACCTGTACACTTCTCATATCTACCATCAACACGGTTTGAATTCAAGGTTAGATTAGCTTCCCAATGTAAGATGGAGAGGAACTTTACTCAGTTCACCAAGGAAGCTATATAGATTGTTCATCGAACCTTACTAGTATCAAAAGATCCACTTAACTACTCTCTATTGGTTTAATCACTTCTCGATTACATAGCAAAGAATCAAAAGGTCTTCAAGGTTGTAATGTAGGCTTA
This sequence comes from Nemophila menziesii, assembly GCA_029959085.1. Classification (NCBI taxonomy): domain Eukaryota; kingdom Viridiplantae; phylum Streptophyta; class Magnoliopsida; order Boraginales; family Hydrophyllaceae; genus Nemophila; species Nemophila menziesii. Next base: position 1,953,434 of record JARWIR010000091.1, on the reverse strand, counting down.
GGGACGGTATGATAAGTATATTTGGATAATTTAGAGTGAGCTTTTGGCTCTCTCCTCACTAGCCATCAACGAGTCTCCCTAGAGCTTGAGTTACTCTCATAAAACGTTTCTCACTCAACCCAATGACTTCTTTGATGCACAATTTAGCATCCCCAATAACCCAATTAAAGCATAAAGATGTTCACATAAAAATTCCTCTTTGCCGGTCCGAATATATATATTTTCTTTTCAAATCAATTTCTTCAGCTATGACTCTCTTTTTAATGTTGAGATATCACGCTATTTTTTCATATATATATATTTTTTTCTTTTCTTTTTATTCCCTTGTTGGCAATTTTAGCTCGTAGCTTCTTTTTTTATTCACTATTACCCCGGCAAAGGGTTACAATATAAACTTGTAAAACATCATCAATATAATAACAGAGCACAATTAATGAGATAAAAAATCCCATCCCAATAACAATTCCCATAATGGTGAACCCACCACCCCAAACTCAAGCTCTAAAACAACTGTCTATGCATCGCGATTCGAGTGCGGGTCATATGGAAAAGTCCTAAATTCTAAAGGGATATGGCTTATAACGTGGCTAAATAAAAAGGCTTTAGAAAGGCTAGAAGGGGCTGAGAAGGATATAGCATATAAAATCAAATAACAAGGTGAGAAGGTATAAAAAGGCTTCAAGTGGCTTCAATATTAAAGAACTGCCTTAATCACTTTCTACACTATGTAATTTTGTTATTTTCTTACCTTTAGCACTTTCATCAAATGGTTTTGTCAACTAGCTTGGATCTCACGACCTACACACCACTCATGGCTCCCTGAGATCGAACATACTTTCTATCGCATTGCTAACTAATCTTCTCTTTACTATCAATGTGTGTTTTCCTGCAAATACTTCAAAGCATACAAAATAAAATTGCTCATAAACATACTACTTACTATCATTAACTTACTGAGCTTATGCTTTCAAGCTATTAAACACACTCTACATACATCTAAACCTTCTCATAAAAATTTTAAATTTACCTAAAAACAGAAAATTGAGATGAGAGACAACGAATCCCCACACCCCCAACTAAAAAATGAGTCGTGTCCCCACGACTCTAAAAGACTCAAAAATAAAATAAAATAAAATTAAAATTTTACAGATATTGCACATATAGAAATGGTAAGGAAGAAATAAAACATACTCTTCGAGGCTGTTTATCTCGCCTGATCAATACCCGGAATAGGTTGCAGTGCTTTCCATGTATGTAAATTTCATGTATCACCAATTTCGCTTTCCCTTACATCTTCTTATGCTCCATCCCAATCAATTACACTCTAGAAATCTCTTGTTTATCTTCTTCCAACTTTGCTCTCGAATACTTTCTCATGTGACAGTGTTTATCCAGGAACATGTTTTGAACCCAGCTACTAGCGTCCGAGAAGCTTTGTTCATCTCCGATATAGGAATATTTGATTAGAAGAGGTATTGGCATCTTCTGCTCCCTAATCACAATTGCTTGCTTTTTAGGATTTGAATCTACCAAAAACTGGTTCCTCTCTAATTGCTTGACTCGAATTATCTTGTAATTAATTCTCGAACTAGTACCCGTCTCAATTGATTTTTTCTAGAACTTACCCAATACCTTGCTTTGATTCTTCATATCCCATAACACTTGATAATTTCTCTATTCTCTTCATCATCTCTTTTGACCCCAACTCAAAGCTTTGAGCACTCTTGAAATTTGTAACTCTTGATCATAGGTGGAACAAGCTTTATTTGGGTTAGAAAAGGTGTTAGGATGACAAATCTCCATGTGGGTGTGATGGAATCAAGTTTTGATGATGTGGGTTTAAGGAATTGTTGATGAATTTTGATATTTATGGTTTTGATTCTTGATTTCTAGGTGTTTTGATATCATTTGGGTGCTTGAATCTCCTTTGTAATGGTGTAGGTAAGGATTTGGATGTGAATTCATGGTTATTTGGTAGTGTTTTGATGTTCGGTGAAGGTTTGTTGAAGCTCTAATGGAGTTGGGAGAGGTTTGGGGAAGCAGGAGAAGCTTAAGGATTGAAAAATTCGTAATAGAGCAACCTGCTCACCCTTATAACCTGAAAAACGCGAAAATTTCCTCTCTCCAGCAGTGTCGGGCGGTATACCGGCCGTAGGGCCCGGTATACCGGAGTTGCTTGCTTTCGAAAGGTACCTCTCGACATAGAACCCGTGGTGACACCCCGTGGGCACGTGTTTTCTGGCCGGCATACCGGAGTTCTGGCCGTCATACCGGTCGAGAACGACAACCTCTCCAATAGCTAGATCTCAAAAAGTTATGCAGTTTAGGCTCAAAGATCACCTGATTTCGACATCCGAGCGCAAAGATATGACTTGCCGAAGTTTTCTCAGATTGTGTCCAGAATTATTTTTTTCTTTACACAGCGGGTGTGGGCGGCATACCGGCCATAGGGCCCGGTATACCGGAGCTGTTGTTCTTCCAGGTCGAGTTACGTCAAAATACCCGAGTCCTCTACACGTGGGCACGAGTTTTCTTCTGGCTGGCATACCGGTGGTGAAATTTCTCGATTCTGGACCTCTCGGCAATGAACGCGTGGCTTACCCCGTTGGCTCGGGTTTCCTGCTCGCTGGTATACCTGAAGACTCAGCAGGTATGCCGGTGAGGTAGTCTGAATATTCCATAAACTTGTGTTTTTCCTCCCGAACTCGATTTTTCTAACACCTAAACATCAAAAATACTAATACCTTCCTCAAATATGCAATATCAACTAAAAATAACTAAACTAAACATAAACTAAAAACATAAAAAAAAACTACTATGGGATGTCACCCAAAGGGCACTTTTGTTTAACGTCTTTCAAAGTTAGACGAGTTACCTCAGTTATTTCTTTTTATAGCCTCCCCAACAGTGAGTGAGATGATTAACACTTACCAACTTGAGCTTGCAACCTTCGATAACTTTTATTTCGACCACTCCTTCTGAGATGATTTGCGTGATAATGTATGGCCCTTTCCAAGGACTGTTATGTTTGGGATTGGGAGGTTTCCATGCCACCTTGTCTCCTACCCCAAACTCAATCTTTTTCTCCATGGTTTCTTGGGGGGCTTATGGGTTCTGGCTTCTTGGCTACAACTCTGATTGGGTATAGTTCTTTTGACTCATTTTTCTTTTTCTTCTTCCCCGAAACATAGAATGTTTCAGAGTTATTTTCAATACGGAGAGTCACGGTTCCTTCATTCACATTCACTATTGTATCGCTGGTGGCTAGGAATGGACGCCCAAGAATGAATGGGACGTTCTTATCTGCTTTATAGTCAAGAATAATAAAGTCTGTTGGAATAACAAGGTTACCTACTTGAACGAGTACATCCTCTATTACTCCCCACGGCTTTGTTGTTGATTGATCCGCAAGTTGTAAGGTTACGGATGTCGGTTATACCAATCTTCTTGAATATACTTTTGGGCATGATATTTACACTTAACCCTAAATCACACATGGATTTTCCATGAAATATTCCGCCTATTTTGATGGGGAGGTTGAAACTTCCAGGATCTTTAAGCTTTGGTTGTAATCTTTGCTGAACTTGTGCTGATATCCCTTCATTTAGTGTCACAGATTTGGATCTTGTGAACCTTTTTTTATTGAAGAGTGCCTCCATGAAGAACCAGTCATAGTTTCGCCTTCCTTCCATAGCTTCGAGTAAAGGGACGTTAATTTTCACTTGTTTTAACGCCTCTATACACTTCTATTGTTGCTCCTTTGGATAAGCGGGATAGTGGCAATGTATGGGTGGCTGCCTTGCTCTACTTCTCTCTTCAATTCTTGGTTCCTAAACCACTCTTGGCATCTTAATCTCACCTTGTTCAACTTCTTCAACCCAATCTTCAACAATTATCTCATCTAAGTTCATCTGAATTACGTTTGACTTGTTTGGTAGAACATCCCCTTTTGAGGGAGATGGTAGCGTTTCGGTGATTATCTCACCGTGTTATTTTATCTTTTGAGCTTGAAGACTAATAGTCTTAACCTTGTCGTCAACGTATTGGATCTTCTTCATGTTAGACGTTGTCTCTTGGGTCAATTGTAGGAGTTGACTTTGCATTTGTTCTATGATTGTAGTGAGCCGCATTACATTATTCTCTAAAAGTTGTTTATGATGTTTCAGATCTTGATTCTGTTGTTGCAGGCTTTGCACTACTGATGCATCGATCTTTGATTCAAGTCTGCTCATATTATCCTTTGAGAAGTTGATGAATTGACTAATAGACTCTTTTAACTCAGTGATTTCTTCTTGAGGACGTGATTGAGCTTGACTTACATTATGCACATTGCAGCTCGGTGGTTGATTAGCTTGATTTTCATAGGCTTGTTCTTGCAGGTATAACTGTTGAGGTGGCTTTGGGATGCTTTCCTTAACTATTACAGAGAGTTGTTGTATTTGTTCTTGCAAGCTTGAAATCCTCGCTTCTTCTTCTTCTTTTGTGGTAGGAGTTTGTTCTTGTGGCCAACTCATGTTGTTCTCAATGATTGTTTCCATACCACTCTTTGCTTCGTTTGGATCCATAGAGACAAAATTACCACGACCCATATTATATGCTCTCAGCCTTGACTCTCTATCGAGTCCATTATAGAACATGGATAATTGTAATTGTGGCGTGTATCCATGTGGTGGACATCTTGCCAACATCTTTTGAAATCTCGTCCATGCTTCGCCAACACTCTCTCCGACTTCTTGTAAGAAATTCATAGGCTCCAATAGTTCCTTAACTCGCATACTTGTAGGATAAAATTTATCAAGGAATCTTTTTTGAAGCTTGTCCCAATTGGTTATTAGCTCGGGAGGTTGATCATCGAACTAATCGCTTGCTTTTCCGGTCAAGAAAAATTGAAACATTAAATAATACATCTGTTCTTGCGTAACACCTTCATTAATGTAGGCATCACAGAATTGCATGAATTTCTGAACAGATCTGACCGGATCTTGATTTGTATCACCATTAAATTTCCCATAGCTCGCGAATTGATTAATTAAATCAGGATCAGGCTTGAATCTAACAGCTTGAATGGCTGGGACGCGAATCCCAATGCGTTGAACTCGAAATTTACTAGGGAAACCTAGCTCTGACCGTTGATTATCCATCTACAATCCTGAGAAAGACTAAAACAAAAAGAAAGCGTAAAACTGAAAACAAATAAAAACTTCTACACTAAATAAACGCAAGATAGATTTAACTTAAAGATAAATCCCCGGCAGCGGCGCCAAAAACTTGGTGGGGGCAAAGGTGTGATAAAATAATAGATAAATAAAGATAATAATAAAGAGCACACACCCTTGAGAACCATGGAACTCACTGCAAGTATCACAGATCATTTGCAAGTTTTAATGATAAGTCAAGTTTGTTCGCAGGGATTGTATCTGTTAGATCTACTTATATTTAACAAGCGTAGATGAATTTAGACGTTTTAGAATAAAATATAAAAAGATAAAATAATATGGATAACTATCTGATATGAATAAATACTAAATAAGAATGCAATAAATAAATATGAATGTAAGTCTAATAGAATAGGGTCACTAATATGAGTCTATTTTACTAAGTTGTTATTATAGCCTGTCACAAATTAAGCATTATATATTAACCAGGATTCTAAATTCTACCTAGCCTCTATTAGGCTTAGGAGCAACCTCTCCACTACAAAGGATTCCTGAGTAATGATTGGTGATTAAATCAAACCTTTATGGCTATCTAGTTAGGCAAAGGATCAAAACTAGACAATTATGTGGTGTTGTCAATAACTAAGAATAATCATAAGTTTGGACAAATCTAGGGTTGTAAAAATAAGTCAAAACACATAATAACAATATACGCCAAGCTCAAATCAATTAAAATACGTATTATGAATTTAAGACAAAATAATAACCCAACAATTAAAAGTAAAACTTACAGAATAAAAGCTTAGAAATATGGTTGAGCATAAATCTATAGCTAAATACCCTAAATATAGAGAAGGTGAGATGTAGAAGAGGAGTTTGTCACTCTCCAACTTCTTCTTCTTGTCTTCCTCTATAGGTCAGTTTGCTTCTTGAATGAATAGCTTGATTCTAAGGATGAATAATAAATATAAAGACTAAGCTATTATTCAAAACTGAGAAAATACAAGTAAGGACTAAGCCTAAGCTTGAAACTAAGAAAAGACATGTTTACAATGGTATAAGGGTGTATTTATAGGTGTTTAGGAACCCTAATTCGTTTTCTTGAAGGAGAAGGTAAGTAGTGGACTCCAAGCCCAACTCAAATTCGTAACCCTAAAACATGGAATCAGGCCCGTTTTTGTTTTGGTCCTAGCACCTTCAATACTCATCTGTTTGACGTGTATGAGTAGTCGAAATTCATCGTCTAGGAAATATCTTTAACTTTTCTCTTGACCGTTTCTCCAAATTCCACACCGATTTTGAAATATAAGCTGATTTGTGGTCGCATGTGGTGAAATTCAGATTTAAGGCAGCTTTTCCTTTTCCATATTTTTAGCTTTTCTTTCCTTATATCCAATTACCATGCTTATCTCTTTCCATATCTCTTAGTCTTTGACTTGGAATCTAATTAATCTCCATAATTATCTTTAAAGCTTCACACCAAATAAATAATTAAACCCAATATGCTCTAAAAACAATAATTTACTAAATCAAGACTCAAAATAGGAAAGTGTAGCAATTCATGGGAAAATCGACTCAAAGACTTCCTAAATCACTAAAAATGATGTCTCCAACTAATATTAATTCATCACAAATAGGGAGACATCACTCCCAATCTATCCACATTAGCCAGCACATGCAACATGATTTGTATTATAATAAAAAGAACTATATTACACGAAGAATATGTGTTATTGAAGCAAACAAGAAGTTATCTTGGCCATCCAATCTCAAAAGAAAATTGGCACCAGCTTGGAGAGAAAGAATATCTAGTTTAAAAAAAGTGTGTTGAGAAGAAGTAAACTACATGGGATGAAGGATCCAATAAATGCATCATTTCATGAATAAATTGTACTCTAGCTTCCGTAAGGTGAAATATCAAGTGATGGAGGAAGAAGTTTGGAAAGTGTGTGGGACGAACTGGCACGGTGGAAGGACCATTGGACCATAGGAAATACTATTATTATAGTAGGGCCTGATAGTGAGGGTCACCTTAGAGGTGATGACTATTCGAATAGAGACACAGAGGATGATGATAGTACCGTTGTTGTACGCGTGAAGGAAAACTTTGATCTCAACACTTCTGAGGGTGGCGTTCAGTCAGTTAAGGTGGTCAGAAATGATAGATAATCTAATGGTTTGGAATTTTCAAGGGGCTAGGGCATCCGCGACCCGGAAAATGTTTAAGTCCCTCTATTCGAAATTTAATTTTTCTATTGTATGTCTTTTGGAATAAAAATTTAAAAGTACGATATTAGGTCTTGTAGTTTCTTGAAGTCCTTTCCTAATAAATTTGTGGTGAACACCGGAGGTAGAGTGTTTAGGTCAGGGGAATTACTCTTGCATGGAAAGATCATATCAAGATTATAATCGTTAGCTCTTGCTCATATTTTGTAATCTGCAATGCTTCCAAATCAAAATTTTCATCTTTGTATATTCCGACTAATAATAATGATAGAGAAAGAATCTTTGAAAGTATCTTGAAATGGAAGTCAAGCATTTTCGATCCTATGCTCATTATTGTAGATTTTAATGATATTACTAAATCTTCATAAAAGCAAGGTAGAATCCCTCCCAGCTTGATAGAATGTTACGATTCAATGAATTTATTAATCTCAATAATCTTATTGAAACCCCGACTAAAGGATGCCACATCACGTGGAAAAATAAATGGGAAGGAGATAAAAATATTAAGGAGCGTCTTGATAGAGGCCTCGCCTAAGATTCGTGGTATAATTTATTCTCCGACGCGATTATTAAAATTCTCCTGGCTATCGGATCTGATCATTCTCCTCTTATTCTGCAAAGATCATCACCTAAAGTGAATATCAAAATACTTCATCTTTAAATCTATATGGCTTGAAAATAAACATTGCAGAGATGTGGTGCTCAAATCGTGGGACACAGGAAGAGGAATTGAATATATCTAAGACTTCATCATAAAAATAGATCTACATGTCTCGTGTTAACGAGATGGGGTCGTGAAACATTTTGTAATAAAAATTGATCAACAAATACCAAGTTATTCTGGAATAAATTCAGGATGATCAACCTAGTCCTGAGAATTACGATATCAAAATATCGAAGGTGAGATTAAAAATCTGTGGACCCAAGAAGAATTTATTTGTGCAGATCGTTTGGGGATAGTTAACTAAAGAAAGGCGACAAAAATACTAATTATTTCTTTGCTTCTACAACAACGAGAAGGAATATTATCCGCATTTGTGATATTAAAGATGACAATGGGAATTGGGTGGAAAAACCGAAACGCATTAAAAGGATTATCCAAGATTATTTTATCAATGTCTTTAAAAATAACCAACTAGCAACATCGAAGAAGTTCCTATTCATACCCCGAGTAAAATTAATGAAGTTGTGAAAGACAGCCTAATCAAGGTTCTTGATATGGAAGAAGTTAGATTGGAAGTGTTTAGTATGTCCGGTTATAAAGCCCCTGCCCCTGACAACTTACCAGGTAATTTTTATCAGAAATTTTGCGATATCCTTAAAGATGATGTATTTAAAATGGTTGTTAATTTCTTCAATAATAATACACCATTGATAAAATCAATGAATCGCTCATTACACTTAAACCTAAAGGAGATGCCCAAGAATCTGTCTTGGAATATAGGCCAATCTCTTGTTTCAACTTCATTTATAAAATAATTGCTAAAATTTAGCACTGAGACTTCAACCCATCATGGATGAAATTATTGCTCCAACCCATTCTGCTTTCACTAAAGGGAGATGTATCCGAGATAATATCTTAATCGCCCAGGAAATCTCATACTACCTTAAAATGAAGAGAAAATCAAAGAAAGCATATGCAACGACTAAAATCGCCATGGCTAAGGGGTATGATCAAGTCAACTGGGATTTCTTTATGGATGTTCTTCAAAAATTGGATTTTGTGATAAATGGAGGAATCTGATTTATAATTGCCTTTCTACTGTGACTTATCAAATCAAAATTAATGGTGAAAGGTTAAAGAAATTTAAACCAGAACAGGGTATTATGCAAGGTGACCCTCTTTCTCTCCTTCTATTCACAATGCTTACAGAAGGTCTTGTGGGTTTGATCAACTTTGAATGTCGACAAGGTAACATTAACGGTATATCGCTTACTCGAAACGCGCCAAAACTCACACATCTTTTATTTGCGAATGCCGCTCTGTTATTCTTAAAGAAATCGAGTGCTTTAAAAATATTATATCTAAATATTTCCAAGCACCGGGTTAAATAATCAATCTCAATACATCGTCGATCTTATTTAGTATTGGCACGTCGGAGGAAACAATAAAAAAAGTGTCTAAATATCTGAATTTTAGAGCTAAAAATCCTTTGGTAAGCATTTGGGCATACCCTTATCTCTCAAAAGGGCAAAACGTGAGAATTTGAATTATATTAAGGATATATTAATTTCTAAATCCGCTAGCTAGATTGATATTTTTTATCTGGAGGGGGAAGAGAGGTCTTAATCAAAGCAATACTGCAATCTATACCAAATTACGCAATGTCAATTTTCGAGTTCCCAAAGATTTTATGCAAAAAACTCAATAGCTTAGTCGCTAATTCCTGGTGGAATTCTGGATTTAAGAAAATAATTCATTGGATTGGATGGAAAAAAATCGCCAAATCTAAATCGATTGGTGGAATCAGGATTAGAGATTTTCAAAAAATGAACCCTGCTTTACTCGCCAATCAAGTTTGGAGAATCTTACATAATCCTAACTCACTAGTCGCAAAAGTTCTTGAAGGAATTTATTTCCGAACAATAACACGTGGGATACAAAACTGAAAAAGAAACATTCGTGGAGTTGGGCAAGCATTTGAATGGTTTCAAGTTCCTTAAAGAAGATGGTATTTGGTAGATTGGAAATGGTCTTATGACCAACATCTGGGAACATTGTTGGATAGATAAAAGATTTAAATATGGGTAAACCAAATCAGTGCAAAATTCATAAAGTGGCTGAATATTCTAACGACAACATGACAGCATGAAATTTTGATTTCCTCCGAGAATTTGCACGTCAAGGGATTTTGCATCGATCATCGAACTCCCGATTATTTAGTTGGATAAGGAAGATCAAATTATTTGGACAAATACAAAAGATGGGAAATACTCAACAAAATAGGGGTATCCCTGCCACGTCCAATCCTCAGCTTATACAGAGAATAAGGATAGTGAAATATGGAACTCTATTTGGCAGTTTAATGTTCCGTAAAAAAATAGGAATTTCATTTAGAAAATATATAACAACGCTATTCCATCTAAAGTAAACCTGGAAAAAATGAAATGCATTTCTTCAGACACTTGCGAATGGTGCGAAAGTGGATCTGAAACGATCGAACATATTCTTATTATATGTTCGCTCAACATGGGAGTATGGTCCAAATCTCAACTTCAATGCAAAATAGCTAGGAACTTCAATGGTAAAATTGGGGATTGGATTGATAAAACAATCAAAAGTTACACAAATTATGGATTGGGATAAGAGATTGGTTAAGGCTACCATTTTGTACCTTGTGGAATATTTGGAAAGTTCGAATGAAAGGCCTTTTCGAAAAAAAGAATTGAAACACTTGGGAGATCAATGGAAAAACTAAGGCTTTAATCAAATATCTTTTTGGCAGTGTGGAAGATACGTACATAATCTAGTTCAATAATATCAATCAATACACTAGGGAGAATGAAGACAACATGATCTTTCAGGATAACGCTGAAACTATTTGGCTTAGTAATACATCTTTATTCTTAAAAATGGGAACCAGGAAGTGCAGTGTCTATCGCAATTAATAAAAACAAAATTAATTAAAAAATAATTACAAAACGATGCAAAGTTAGTTTTGTTGTTGAAGGCAAAATCTAGACCATTCTATGGCTATGAGATGTGCAAAAGATCTTAATCTTCAGAGTTTCTCGTTCTACTTTGATAGCCTTAAAATTTATTCAAGACATTAACAAGTGTAATGAAAATTGATTGGAGGATCCAGCTGATAATTGTTAAAGCTTGGATATAAATGGATTAATTCCCCAAATGGAAGGTACTTTGTGTGAAAAGAGAACTTAATGGAGTGACGGACATTCTTACAAAATGTGTTAGGCTGAACATTAGATTTAACATAATGGACTGACGATACGGTTTTTGACTCCTTTATCTATCTTTCTAACTGTGTAGGAAAAAGGGTGTAGGATAATTTTTCGACTTGTTTTTTTCTTTACAAAAAAAAAGGATAAGAATTGGAATCGAAAAATAATTATGCAAATTCTAATAAGTAAAAGGCTAGGATTTTAAATTAACGTCCATTCAAAATATCAATAATAATATCTTGGCAAAGTACGGGGATACGTATTCAGACAGATTTATACTCACATGATAAATACAAATGTATGATGAGATATATAAAATTAGCCTAAAAATTAATAAATGACATATGTACCTCTTGTAGTATATAAATTTACCAATATGTATCATTTTATACGAATACTTATATTAGTGTTCTTAAAGGACTAAAATCACTTACACATATCACCACAATACATATCATAATAAATTTTAATAAATTAAAAAGTCATTGTCTATCGTTTATTGTCTTACATATTTTGGTGTAATATGTTGGTGTCGCCTAGGGTGTGATAAAAATAAGATAAAATAAGCCAGAAAACAATGCACTAATCACCCTAGACAAGCACGGTACTACAAGTATTACATGACGTATGCAAGTTTTAATGATAAGAAGAATTCGTTCTCAGAGACTTAGTGTGTTATACGAATGAGCAAATAATCAGAATAGTAATAATTAATTAAAAGAGACAGAAAATAAAGATGATTGATTGAGAAATTAATAATTAAACTAAAAGACAATAAAGTAAATATGAGAGAATATGAGATGAGAGAGTATACCTTAAGTTTTGCTAGTATGCATTAATCCTTCTAATTCTTTCTATCAATTTCAGTTATTAAGGGAGATAATAGCTCTTAGATTCTTAGTCAGGATTCTAAATTCCTACATATACCCGGAGAGCGTATAGGTAAGATACGGCACAACCACGAGGTAGTTTAAAATAGGGTTATCCTACGCCACTAGGTTCCTAAGCAAACTTTTCCTTCAATTGGTGATATGGTGATTAAAACAAACCCCAATGACTATCTAGTTAGGCTGGTGTTGTCAGGACCAATTCCTTATTCTAGACGTTTATGTGGTGTTTCAGTAATTAGACACCCCTTCCGGGCGACCATCTAACTACTATTAACACAACCCTAAATTGATAAGGTTTAAGACAGATAATAAATAAAAACACATAAATCAAATATATGGTTAATTAGCTAGAATCAGATTAAAACATATAATTCCCAAAGAAACTTAGATAGAAAGAAAATAGAATTCATAGATTATACATAATGCAAAACCCAAGTTATGGGAAAATTAGTTCATACCTAAAAGAAATAAACTAAAAGATTGATACAAAGAATTCATCTTGCTCTCTTCAATAACTCTAATGATATAAAACCTAAGGACTAATTAATGGGAGGCAAAGATTATTTTACAAAGGTTTAAGGGTGTAGTTATAGGTGTTTAGAAGACCTAATTCGTTTTCTTCGAGTGGAAGACAAGTAATTAGGACTCCAAGCCCAACTCAAATTCGTAACTTTAAAATATAAAAAAAAGTAATAATCTGCCGCTGTTTTGTTTTGGCCGTAACTCCTTCAATACTTATCCGTTTGATGCGTTCCAATAGTCAAAACTGAACGTCTCGGAAAGCTCTATAACTTTTCTTCGGACCATTCTTCCAAATTCCTATTCAATCTTGAGTTATGATCACTTCTATGGTCGTTGGTGCTGGAATTCAGATTTATTTGGCAATTTTATCTTTCCATATTTCATCTTTTCCTTTATATCTTCTTTTCTTTATCTCTTAAAATTGATTTGTCATCTAATTAATCACCATATATATCTTTAAAGCTTCATAATTAACAAACAATTAAACCAAATATACTCTAAAAATAATAAATCATTAAATCAAGACAAGAAATAGGAAAGTGTACTAATACATAGAAAAATTGAGTATTTAGACTTCTAAAATACTAAAAATGATGTCTCCAACTAATATTAGATGATCACAAATAGAGAGACATTATATGTCTTATAATATTGTGTGAAAGTTCATTATTAGAATGTGTCTTTATATACGATTGTGTGCATGAACTTTTGTTTCTATAACTTGCACGTAATTGTTTTTTATATTCTAAATCCATATATTTTCAGTCGACCAAAAAAAAAATAGTTCCATATTTTTGTTATTTGTTATATTATTTCAATGATATATAAGAATGTCATATTATATATACACGTGACGTGCGTATACTGTTTCATAAGAAGTATGGTTACACCATTGATAATTTTTTATAAAGTAATGAACTATAACACGATTGTCAACTTATCTTCTAAATTCAAAATTGAGCTATTTTACCTCTTGTATTTTATATTGTGTCAGAATACCCCCTATTGACAGATTCTATCCAATTTTTCGATTAAATTATTATTAAATTATTTTTTAATTAATTTAAATTTTTTTTTTAAACCATAAGTTTAAAAAATTCAATATTAATCCATATGCTTTTAAATTTATTTAAAATACCCCAAATTATTATTTCCATGTGTTATTAAAAAAAAAAATTAGAAAAAAGCCCTCCCTTCTTTTTTTTCTTCTCTTCCCCGCACCATAGTTTCTTTCAAAAAATATCATCAAAACCTTAACACCCCATAACCGCCACGAACACCTCGGCCATTTTTTAATCACTCACGAGCCTACTCCGTCGAACCCAACAAGTAACAACCCGCACCCTGAGCCAAGAATAGAAACCCAACTCCTTCTTTTTCTTCACTCACGAGCCAACTCGGTCGAACCCAACAACTCACTTCCTACATTCTCAACATCAACATTCCCCACTACTAAACAACATGTTGTTTCTGGTGTGTTAAAACATGTAAACAAATAAATTTAACTAAATATAAATGTAGGAATTAAGAAATATAATTGATAAACTTACAATACAAAATGCAAAAAGAAATTCTGAGGCTTGAACTTGGTTCAATGTCCTTAAGATCTATTCGGCCTGCTATGGTGCTCACAATTTGATAGCGATGATCTCCCAGGATATAACGAACTCAAGTCAATCGATAGCAGCACTACACAAAGATTGACAACGGCGAACTAAAAATGTATTGTCTTTCTCTCTCAAAACTTTGTAATATGGATAAGCAAAAAACCCTAGTAAATATTTTAGATTTTATTTCTCTGATTCTTCTTCTTAAAAATGGTGGGAGGCCTCCCTATTTATAGAAATGAATAAGAGGCAATGCAACACCATTCAATGGGTACGTGACTGTTCAAATTAGGAGACATTTACCCATTGAAGCATTACATGAAACAACACGTTGCTTCAGTGACAAAAGGTTTTAGTTTACACGTGCGCTTAGATAACAGTCACAAGATAGAATTTTTTTTGGTAACGTTTTCTTTAGTGTTTTATCTACACATACGTGACCAAAACAGATCTTATTTTAGATTTTACTTGTAACACGTCCCGTGTTCAAAACTCAGGATGTGCAGATATATTTCTAAGCTTCTTTCTTTTTGTTCTCCAAATTTTAATACTCAATTTCTCATTCACTTTTCAATGGTTGTAACCAAGTGAATATCAAACAATCGAGTCAACGTCGTTAGTCCACACTTGGAAAAATCCAATTGACTAACAATCCCCCACATGAATGGAAATTGACTAACCAACAAAAAAAAATGCAAAAACACGAGAGAGAAGACAATAGAGAGATACTGCATCGAGAAAGGTAGCCAAAGACCTTGAAACTTTCCCTAGTGAGATCTATCGGATATACTCGCCAACCAGTGAACGCGATGTCTTGAACTGTTCGGCTTTTTGTGTATACCAAGACAATATAAATCACACAGCACCCCTCGGTACATTCTTGAAGTTCTCATTGTTGTGTTCATTTTGGCCATGAACAACTCCTGGTTTCATGAGTACTCTCGGAGATTTTAACCTAAAAAATTCTCGTAGAAGCGGCCCACTCCTTACTCAGATAGGTGGTTGACTTGTTAAGAGTGTCTTGTACTACACAACTTGAATTTATCAAGCTACAAGAACCATTAAAAGCATAGCTTAACCTTAACATTTTACAGGTGACACTGTCTGCTCGTCATAGGAATAGGTAGGAGGTTTACAAAACCTCTACAGTGTATAACTAGTTGCAATTTACATACCAGTTGTCTCCTTGAACCTAGATCTTGGGATCTCCAGTCAACTAGGTACAGTTTCCGCATAGCAACTTTCAAGATATAGGTTTAAGACCCATTCCCCTCGATGAATTATAAACTAACTCTCTAGATAGCCCTTTGGTAAGCGGATCCGTGATATTATCTTTTGACCTCACGTAGTCAATTGAAATAACTCCATTAGAGAGTAGTTCTTTTATGGTATTATGTCAACGATGAATATGTCTAGACTTACCATTGTAAATGTTACTTTGTGCCCTTCCAATCGCAGATTGACTATCGCAATGAATACAAATAGATGGCACAGGCTTAGTCCAACACAGTATATCTTCTAAAAAAATTTGACGCCACTCTGCTTCTTCTCCAGCTTTATCCAAAGCAATGAACTCAGATTCCATTGTGGATCGAGCTATGCATGTTTGCTTAGAAGATTTCCAAGATACAGCTGCACCTCCCAAAGTGAATACATAACCACTAGTAGATTTTGTTTCACTTGAATCTGATATCCAATTCGCATCGCTGTATCCCTCTAAAACATCTGGATATGTTGTATAATGCAATTCATAGTTCTTACTATATCTCAAATATCTAAGAACTCTTACAATAGCTATCCAATGGTTTTGCCCTGGATTGCTAGTATATCTACTCAACTTACTGACGGCATATGCAATATCGGGTCTTGTACAATTCATTAAGTACATTAGACTACCAATAATGCGCGAATACTCCAACTGAGCTATTCCTTCGCCAGTATTCTTAGTTAGATGTGAATTTACATCTATAGGAGTCTTCACTGGACTTGAGTCATATTTCTTGAATTTATCAAGAATCTTTTCAATATAATGAGATTGAGATAGGATAAGTCCATCAGATGTTTTAATAATTTTCATTCCCAAAATGACATCTACCACTCCTAAATCTTTCATGCCGAACCTCGTATTCAACATCTTCTTTGTCGCTTTGATGATATCTAAATTACTTCCCATGATTAACACATCATCCACATAAAGACAAACAATGACATACTCATGATTCGTGCCTTTTACATACACACATTTATCACATTCATTAATTCTAAAGCCATTTGACAGCATGACTTGATCGAATTTCTCATGCCATTTTTTAGGAGCTTGTTTTAAACCATATAACGATTTGATAAGCTTACACACCTTATTCTCTTGGCCGGGAACCACAAACCTCTCAGGTTGTTCCATATAGATCTCTTCATCTAAATCGCCATTTAAGAAGGCTTTCTTTACATCCATTTGATGTATCTCAAGATTGTTAATCGCAGCAATCGCAATTAACATACAAATGGATGTTATACGACTAACTGGTGAATAGGTATCAAAATAATCAAGGCCTTCTTTTTGCCTATAACCCTTGGCTACAAGCCTAGCCTTGTACTTATCAATTGTTTCATTGGCCTTCATCTTTGCCTCTCCACAATTAATCCTTAAGTTTATTCATCATTCAAGAGAAGCAAGTTGAAAGTATGCATCTTTATTTTAGTTTATTTCTTTCTAGTATGAACTAATATCCCATAGCTTGGGTTTTGCATATGTATAATATTTGAATGCTATTTACTTCTATCTAAGTTTCTTTGGGAAAACTATTTTAAATTGATTATAGCTTCTTAACCATATATTTGTTTTATATGCTTTGATTTATTGCCCCATTCTAATATATTTGTCCTTTTTCTTAAAAAAATCCTTCATTTATTTACTTGTCTTTAGTTCAATCTTTAATTCTAGTTAACTTATCGTATTTTCATTCTAGTTATAAATCAAAAACTAAATAAATATTTTTTTTATCTTTCTTGGTTAATTTTACAACCCAATTCTTGTACACTTCTTAAGAACGCTATAAGAATTAACTTTTGTAGTCCTTGTGGAGACGATACTCTTATTTACTAACTTTATTACTTGTCGACGATCCGTAAACTCGCGGTAGTTAGCTCTCTAGAGGTGTGAACTTACTTGCATTATTTTATTACATCTTGGAAGATGACAATATCAATAATATTACTATCTACCTTCGTATTCTTGTCTCTTACTTTTTTTCTTACTTTCACAATAATTCATATACATATTATATTCATGTCTACATTAATATACTAAAAGTTATATCTGACGAAAGTCCAAACGAAAGAATACACTTACAAACAAAGATTAAATATGGTGATATTTATGACATATAAATATAAAAATATTTAAAATCAACATTAAGAATATAAGGTTGGGTTTGATAATTAAATTTTGCGTAAAAGAAATTCATGGAATTCTCTTTTTATGTATATATATATATATATATATATATATATATATATATATATATATATATATATATATATATATATATATATATATATATATATATATATATATATATATATATATGTGTGTGTGTGTGTGTGTGTGTGTATATGTATATATATGTGTGTATATATGTATATATGTGAGTTATAAGTTTAAAGAGTTTAAATACACAAAATCAAACTTTCAGAAAGTTTATAATTTTTTTACCTCTTTAAAGGTCCATATTTTTTATGTTTTACCAATTCTACCCATAAATTATAATAAATGAATTAAACATTAATTATATATATATATATATATATATATATATATATATATATATATATATATATATATATATATTAAATTTAAAATGAAAAACTAAAAAAGTCAACGTTAAAAATCAATGAAACATAAAACCTAGATCTTATTTCTTCACATTCGCAGGAACAAAAAAAACTCTTATCTCTTCACACTCAGCTTCCAAACGCTCTCCTGCACAAGAAAATAGTTGTCACTCGGGAATCATTCTCTATCATCATCAACCGAGCTTGACCACCAAGCTGCTCTCGCCCAAGAAAATCATCGCCACTCAGGAACCATTCTCCACCATTATCAACCCGGCTTAGCTACGCCATCAATGATCGAGGAACCCAAATTAAAGTAAAAAAATTAATTTTTACCATTGAAATTCTAAAAAATTGATTTAAGGTGAAAATTTATTTTTTATTATGAACAATAAAAAATTCCAGATTAAAGTAAAAATTAATTTTTACCATTGAAAGGACGAGTTTTAGGTTTTATGTTTTCATTATTTTCAATGTTTACTTTTTTTTCTTTTTAATGCGAGTGTGAAAGAGATGAGTTTTAGGTGTTATTCTTCATTGTTTTCAACGTTTACTTTTTCTTTCTTTTTTGTACCCGTGAATGAGTGTGACGAAGATGTGTTTGTTTTTTGTTTTCATTGTTTGCAACGCTTACTCTTTTTTTTTATAATGCGAGTATGAAAGAGATTAGTTTTAGGTTCTCTGTTTCATTGTGTTTCAACATTTACTTTTTTTTCCAATGAACACGAGTGTGATACAGATCAGCCTGGCTATCGGTTCGTTACGGACCGGTTTCGGACCGGTCCTTAGAGGACCTGGGCCTTATCGGTCCGGTCCGGCTTACCGGTGCCACCGCTACCGGTGCGGTTCGGTCTGGTTCTCGATTGCATAAATGAGAGATCTGAACCGTTATAGGGAACCGGTTTCGGTTCCGGTCCGGTTCCTAACGGTTCCAAACGGTTTTTTTCTTTAGATACTTAGGGGGTTTATTTTTACAAACCTAATGTTTAGGGGTCATTTTTTAGACTTAAGGGGGTTATTCCTAAATTTTAGGCGTCATTTTTCAGACTATGTTGATTTTTTATCAAAGAATAGGGGTTATTTGTTCAAAACCTAAAGTTTAGGGGTCATTTTCAAAACTATGGGAGTTTTTTTATCAAAGAATATGGGTTCTTTATAATTTAACAAAAGTTTAAGGGGCATTTTCGAGACTTAAAGGGGGTTTACCTACACAAAATTATTGATGTCTCCTCATTTGTGATAATTAATTATACTTCTGAGACATCATTTTAGGCTTATTTATTAGTTTATAGGTCGATCTTAGCTTAATTTAGTGCACTTTCCTATTTTGAGTCTTGATTTGTGGAATTAATATTTTTAGAGCATATTGGGTTTAATAGTTTATTTAGTGTGTAGCTTTAAAGATAATTATGGAGCTTAATTAGAGTCCAAGTCAAAGACTACAAGATATGGAAAGAGATTTGCATGGTAATTGGAGATAAGGAAACAAAGGCTAAAAAGATGGAAAAGGAAAAACTGCCTAAATCTGGGATTCTGCATACACGTCTAAAGATGTGCGTTTTTACCTAAGAAATAGGCCGATTTTGGTAATTTCCTTCTTTAGGGTCAAGATAATTCTGTTGTGATTCTTTTGGTATCTTATGGAGCTCAAACCGACCAATAACGAAGAAGATATGCTCAAAACGGTCCAGCAGTGTTTATCATTATTTCCTTACGAATTTGAGTTGGACTTGGACTCCATTACTTTCCTTCTCCTTCAAGAAAACGAATTAGGTCTTCCTATACCCTATAAATACAGCCTCTTAACACTCTAGAATCATCCTTGGCCAGACCCTAAGGCCAAGAGGAAGCTGCAACACAAGAGAAGAAGTCTGGAAGGAGCTGTGCATCAATCATGTCTCCTTCAACCTCTTATTTTGTAATTCTTTTCTCTTCTTTTCTTTATATGAACTAATTCTATTAGCTTAGGTTTTGCATAATGTATAATCTATGAATTCTAATTCTTCTATCTAAGTTTGTTTTGGAATTATATGTTTTAATCTGATATTAGCTACTTACTTCATATTTGATTATGTGTTTTATTTTAATGTATATTTTCCTTACGGTGCGCAACGTATAGGATTACCTTAATAGTAGTTAGATGGTCACCTTACCAGGGTGTTTAACTATTGAACCACCACATAACGTCTAGTGTCGATATTAGTTCTGACAAAACATGATTCTAACTAGATAGTCATTAGGGTTTGTTTTAACCACCATATCACCAGGATTGCAGTATTTGCTTAGGGCCTTAGTGGCGTTTGATAACCCTAAGATAAAACACTTCTTGGTTGTGCCGTAGCCCCCTTAGTCGCTCTCAAGGTCTAAGGTATGGGAATTTAGAATCCTGACTAAGTATACCAAGAGCTAATATTCTCCCTTATAAATTAGATCTAATAGATAGAATTAGAAGGATTAGTGCATACTAATAAAACCTAAGCTATAACTTTCATACTATCTTTTTTTCTTTGCTGTTATTTATTTTCTGTCTTTTATTTAGTAGTTTAGTTTTCGTTATAAAAACCAAATAAAAATCTATTTTCCTTTTCTTTCTTCGCGTATTATCTTTCTATCTTTTATACCTGCACTTGATAATTTGCATAAGTTCTCTCTAACTTTCGTCAGTCCCTGAGGAACGAATCTTCTTATCATTAAAACTTGCATACGTCCTGTAATACTTGCAGTACTGTGTTAGCTTAGGGTGTTTATTTGCACTTATTTTATACATCTTTTTATCACACCTTAGGCCACACCAAGTTTTTGGCGCCGCTGCCGGGGACTACATCGTTAGTCCTTGTGCAATTATATTGTGCTTTTATTTTAGTTAGTTCTATTTTACGCTTTTCTTTTTAGTTTTTGTCTTTACAGATTCTTTTTAGGCGAAAGCAGATTTATTAGGAGATAAAGGTTTCGTGTTATTAGATCCTGAAGAAGCTAATTCATGATGGAATCTCTGAAGCTCAAGGAGTTAAACCGACAACTTGAGGAAGCATTAGAACACTCGCGAAAACTAGCTCAGAGGGATCTAGTACATACCGCACCTTCATGTCCTAGTTGTGGAGCAAGAGATCACACGTGGGAATATTGCATGAATAATCCAGCCTCAATTTCCTTCATGCCTTATCAAAGAGACCATTATCATGATGGCTATTATCAATCCCAAGGAAATTACGCTGAGTATCAACCCCCACAGAGTTACAATTGGGTCGGAGATCAACAGACGTATTATCATAATAACCATTATTATGATGATTATTATCAACCACGACCAAAATCTTACTATCCTCCACAACCTATATATCAAGAAGCGCCAATTTATAATGAAGCTTATCAAGAACCACCTCCTTATTCAATGCAGCAAACCATACAAGAACAACCTTCGAGTTTGAATTCAAGCATGGCTAAGATGATGAACCTAATTGAAAAGATAGAGAATCGCCAGCAAGAGTCCCAAGACTCACAGAGTGTGCTTATGGAGATGGTGCAGACAGTGTCACAAATGGTGGAAAAAACTAAAATCCTTGCAGAGAGGCAACTCCGAAGTGATACTAGTGCTCAAGAAAACAAAGTTTGTCATGCAGTTGAATTAAGAAGTGGAAAACAACTACCTCCACCAAGACCAGAACCAGAACCAGTACCTATTCTAGAAACGGGGGGAGAAGCAACAACAGAAGATAAGGTCGAAGAGGTAGTTGAACAAAGAAGTGTCCAAGAGAAGACACCAGAAAAGAAAGAGAGCCAAGTGGTAACCAACACATGTCCTCCTCCACCATTCCCTTCACGTGTCAGAAAGGACAATGACCGGGAATTCAAGAAGTTCGTTGACATGGTGAACAAGTTAAAGATCAGCATCCCGTTTGTAGAAGCTCTCACAAGAATGTCAAAATACGGTCAATTCATGAAGGACATTCTTTCTAACAAACGAAGATTCGAAACTAAAGAGATGAATGGATTGCTAGAGGAGTGTAATGCTACAAGTGAAATCGAGTTACCACTAGAGACACCACTTCCCACGACATCTTGGATGGTACCATCCATGATTATGAAGAATCGAGCTGAAAATTTCGTGGGAATTAAAGGCAAGGGGTGGAAATTTCGTCATCCGTAATCGAGGTAACACGTCTAACTTTGAAAGACGTTAAACAAAAGTGCTAAACGGGAGACAACCCGTAATTTCTTTTATGTTTTTACGTTTCTAGTTTTTAATTTATGTTTAGTTTAGTTAATTTTAGTTAATATTGCATATTTGAGGAAGGTATTAGTGTTTTTGATGATTAGGTATTGGAGAAATCGAGTTAGGGAAGGCGAACAATTTTTTTCGGAAAAACTGAAGCAGGGGCGCGGTATACCGGACCTCAGCCGCGGTATACCGTAGGTGTGAAAACCCGTGCCACGGTAGCAGCCACGTGTTTTATACAGAAAAGAAAAAAAAATAGCTGATGGGTCCGGTATACCGGACCCTATACCGCGCCATGCACCGCACGAAAACACGTGCCACGGGGTTGCTATCACGGGTATTTTGACGAAGGGAGCTACAGATATCGCGGGGTACCCTGCGGACTACCCCCTAGTCCGTGCCATGATCTGCGAGCCTAAAACCCGTGCCACGGGGTCGTACCACGTGTATTGTACAGAGGCGAAAATTTTGAACGCTGATAGGTGCGGTATACCGGACGATATGCGCGGTATACCGCAGCACGCCGCCAGAGAAAGAGAAAACAGGTCTTCAAGCTTATAAAAGAGGGTTGAATCTTATTATTCCGAATTTACTAAACCTTAAGCCTCTATCTCTTCTCCAAAACTTGCCCAACTCCATTAGAGCTCATAAAAACCTTTACCAATCATCAAAACACTACCCAATCACCATGAAAACACATCCAATTCATTCTCCACATCATTACAAAGAAGATTCAACCACCCATATCATACCAAAACACCTTGAATCCAAGAATCAAAAGCTTAAATTGCAAAAATTCATCCTACAATTTCTTAAATCCAAACCAATCCATGAAGAATCCATCTTACCCACATAGAGAATCATCATCAAATCACCCCTCCTAACCCAAATTAAGCTTGTACAACCAATAATCAAGAGTTTCAAATTTCAAGAGTGGTTAAAGCTTTGAGTTGGGCGTCAAGTGAGATGATTAAGAGAACATGAACATTATCTACTATATGGGAGATGAAGAAATCAAGGTATTGGATTTAATTGAGAAGAAATCAAGTGAGAAAAGTCCTAGTTCCAATTCAAAGGGTAAAACAAGTCATGAGAAGAGAGGTTAGCTAGCTGTGTTGATTCAATGAGCAAAAAGATTCCAACCTTAGTGAAGAAGACAACACAACCTCTACAAATCAAAGACCTTATACCTAAAGAAAAAGAGAAAGCTTCAAGGGCCCTGATAGCTTCTCCAAGGAAACAATTAAAGGAACTACCTTTTTCTTATAAGAAAGTATTTGAAGAAGAAGTTGAAGGAGAATACATGAAGGTTCATGGAAATTTGGAATGCTGGGGTTGTTTGAATTATATTTTGTGAGGAGAAGAGGAAGATGTGGCACAATTGATCTATGAGGAGGTGATACGAATTTTCGATCTCTCCCATGTCGTTATTTAATTCAATATCCTATTATGATCACGTGTCATGAACGAAAAGAAAATAAGAAGTTGGGTGAAGAAGATACATTAGAATTTAATCCGAGTATCGACAAGGCGAGGTAATAGCCTCGAAGAGTATGTTTTCTTTCTTCCCTACCATTTCTTTATGTGCAATATGTATGCTAATTTTAAATTTTATTTTTCTTGAGTCTTTTTCGAGTCGTGGGGACACGGCTCATTTTTTAGTTGGGGGTGGTGGTGGTCCTTTGTGTGTTCTAAAAATAAATGCAAATGCTAATCGAACCACAACCGCAAGTGTACGGTTGTCCCAAGTAGTATGTATGATAATACAGATTCGTTCCAAGGACGGATGGTTGATCACAATGTTTAGCAAGTAGTGATTGATGCACTTATGAAAATAAAAGACAATAAATTGTTTGTTTGGTTTTGTTTATTAAAGCTAATGAATGAAAGACAAATATTAAAATGCAAGTAGAAGCTAAAACGCAAGTAAAATGTATGAAAACGCAATATGAGATGTAGTACTTGAGAACGCAAGGATCCTCCTAATTTTACTTTCTAACTTATGTTGTTTAAGGGCTAAATCAGTCAATTACAATGGTCGGGATTCTAAACTCCTTATACCCCCGTCAGGGTGGACTATAAGGCAATCCTAAAGTGTCACTAGTCCCGTCAGGGTAAATATGATCCACCGTTGGATGATTAAGATTTATTACCACTTTGGCCCTAGGATTAACTAAGTTCGTCAGAATCAATAGTTTTTATCCCAGATTGAACAATTATTTCTGTACCTAAACCCCCCGTCAGGATGATCCATACGCCACATATATGGAATAGCTTAGATACTAATACCTAATTTTAGTTCGCGACTCTAAAATCAGTAAACATTCACAAATTGTCGAAAAGAGTAAAAGCCCTAATTTAATTTAATTCAACAGAAACCCAAATTCATCATTCGTTATAAAATAAAACTAGGATTCACCCATTGTTTTGTTCTCAAGCACTAATGAAAGCTTAGCTCATATTAAAATTAAAAACAAAATAAAAAGAAATGGAATTCATATTCGTTACAAAATTAAAATATAAGAAAAACCTAATTTTCGGAATCAGAATGACTACGAACGGAGCTATAGACCCACTCCAGCTCTTGTAGCTTCTCCTTTCTTCCTGCTGTAGCTTCTCTGGTGTTTTTAATCTTGTGGAAAGTGAATTGTGTGAAAAATAGAAGTCCAGACCTCCTTTTATAAGTAAAAATTCGGACTAGGGCTTGGACCAGAAATTAAAAGCCTAATTAAATGTCCAAGCCCACTTTCTAAGCCCAAAATCCCGTAACTGATGATAGGCCTTCACTAAAACAGCTTTTCCCGATGCGTTACAACTCCGATTGACCTCATTCCAGTTGCTAAAGTTCCGTAACTCGATAAGGAATGATTTCTCTTCAAAGGTCAGCGGCTAAATCATCGCTTAAGCGCCTCGAAATCAGCAATCTTTGGCCTGGAAAGTGGATTTTCAGCTCTAAAAATAATATCTTCGGGAATTGTCTTCAAGTCTTGACTCTAATTCACGATCTTTGACCTTCTCCTCGGATTCCTCTCCTAGCTAACATCTAAAACCTGTAAACTTTACACTAAAAATACCAATATTACGCGCAAAAGTTTAATAAATTAAAAATGTTAGAATTAAAAAGGTAATTCCGGATTATTGCATTTTAAGTCCAAAAGTCTATCAAATTAATTAAATAAACACCAAAAATGATGTCTCCTAAGGGTCTAAAATAAGAACAATTAGGGAGACATCAAGACCCCCAACTCAAACCTTTGTCGTCCCGACAAAGTAAAACAAAACAAAGGGGTAGAAGTAAACGTATACACACATAGAAGCTAGCAAATAAACCCTAAAGCAATTCCTAAGATAAATCTCATATAGCAAACTTTAAAAATTAACATCTACATACACTAATCATGCAACATCAAACATAAATAATCTCAATCATAAAATTAAAGTCGCAATGCTTGAAGGTTACACTTGTACTCATCTCTGTATGATGGCTATAGGGTGGTCATTAATCCTAACTCGCTTTGAACGCTCCACCTAGCGTATTCCCTATCAACAGAATCATAAATTCACTATGCACTTAGGAATCACGAGGTCTTTACGGTTATAATATTGGCTTAAGGGCGGGTATGGATGTATATTTGGTAAATTTGAAGTGAGCTTTTGGCTCTCTCCTCACTTACCATCACAATGTCCTCGAGCTTGAGTTAACGCTCAAAAGGATGTTCTCACTCACCCATATACGCAACAATTTAGCGCCCCATGTCTACCCACTAAAAATAAGATGATTTTCAGAAAATTCCACTTTGCCGGATGTTTTATTCATTCATATTTTTCTTTTTCTTTTCTTCAAGTCTTTTTTTTTTTTTTTTTTTTTTTTTTTTTTTTTTGTACAGAGGCAAACCGGGTACCCGGATTTTCGAAATCGGGTTCCCGGATCCTACTGTATGATTTTTCAAAATTTTTCATTTTTTTTCTTTCTTTTTCACTTTTCTACATTCCCGGCAAAGGGTTACAAGTATATATCATCTGCAATTGTGCTACAATACAAAGCACATCAATCCCAACCCATTAAAGTCCCCATATGTGGTCCCACCACCCCAAACTCAAGCTCGAGACATGTCTCAGGATTGTGATTCAAGTGCGGGTCATATGGTCATGCCTAATAATCTAAGGGATAATGGCTTATATCGTGGCTACAAAGAAAAAGCTACAGGCTCAAAGTGGGCTAAGACGGATAATAATTAATACAAGGGATAGAAGGCTAAAAAGGCACAAATGGCTAACAAAGAACTGCCCCTATCATTTTCCTAAGTACATAGTTTGTCTTTAGTTCATATCTAGGTGGGTTCTCTACTAATTAGGATTTCACGTTCTACACACCAAACATATTCCTTGAGTACAAGCTTACTTCATTTGCATTGTTAATTAATTTTTCCTATCAATTACCTATGTTCGCATGCAATTGTAAGTGCGTTTTATATCAATCCCTAAAGTCCACTATTTACTATCATAGATTTATCAAAAGTATGCTTAAAGGGATATTTAAAAATTTCTATAGTCAAACGCAACTCCGAAAATTCTTTTATTGAAAGCAAATAAAGCAAATAACACATAAAAAACTGGGATGAGGCAACGAACCCCACCCCAAACTCAAAAATGAGTCGTGTCCCCACGACTCGAAAAGACTCAATAAAGCATTTAAACTAATATACACTAAGAGGAAAGTTTAGAAAACGTATCTTAACCAGCGCGAGGCTGGTTATCGGTGTTGCGTTCTGGACCTTTATCTCGCGTAACAGCATCATAAATCGCGTTTTGAAGTGTATTTACGCCTAGGATTAAATTTCGAAGCAGGTCCAATTCTTTTGTAACGTTTCCCAAGGTAGCAATCATCCTCTCCTGATTCTCTTCCAACACCTGAATCTTCACTTCCAACTCAGGTACAGTTTTCGCTTTCTTTGATTGAGGAGTTCTTGGACTTCTTGTAGCTCGTGTTGCTTCTTCATGGATGTTCTTGATTGTGCTCAAAGCTATACTCACACCAACTGAAACAGTATCAATATCTGCGTCCTTACGCGGAATCTTTGCGTCTAAACACAACTGAGTAATAGTACAAGGAAACTTCAGATTTTGTTGTTTCATTGGTGATTTCGCGAACTCCATGATTGTATCATAAATGATCTTAGCAACATCAAATGGTTTCTCCTCCAAAATACACTTAATAACAAATATGTGCTCTTTCTTCAACTCGGAAGTGTGTTTAATACCAAAGAAAGTGGGTATTATGAAACGAGACCAAACCTTCGCATGAGGTGTCAAACTACTGCTGTAAAACTGTCCAGGATACCTTTCACCTTCCGGAATTGGGCTAGTCCCATTAACAAGCACGGTCCCCCAAAGGGATTCAAAATCAAAAGAAGGGTCATTAAGAATTTCTTGGAAGGGACATGTTCCAGGAAAGTTGGGTAGTTTCAATGATTTCCGAATACGTTCAATAGAGAAAGGAACTACCTTTCTGCGGATATCAATGGCATCATGTGAGGTAGCTAAACCTTCGTAAAATTCTCGCACAAAAGTAGGAATAAACTCAAGCTTCCTTTCTTGTAACGCCTTCCAACCAAACTTAGCACATGTCACAGCATATTCCTTGTAATCACTACTCATAATACCCATAGGAAAATTCGTCTCTTCACCAAATTTTAAAAATTCAATTCTTTCACGAACCTGAGTATTCCAACAAGTGTAAACCCTCTTAGGCTTGTGGGCCCACATCTTCATACGCGGAGGTTTCGTAACGGGTGCTTCCGGAATCTCTTGTTCAGTTTCTTCCTCAATGTTCTTCGCAATTTCCTCTTCTGGTTCCTTCTCACTTTCAATCTCATCAATCAATCTTCTCTTTAGACCTGTGATTTCTTTTCTGTTAGAATCAAGCCTTACTTCGTCAATTTTTCGTTTAGGACGCGAATCAGGAATCGCAATAGCTTGTTCTTGAGAACCACCAATGGTGGTCTTTCTTCTAGGAGCAGTTCTTCGGAAATCACCGGTTCTGTTAGTCATCTCTTTTCACCCCAAACTCAAAACTTCAAATAAAGAAAAACTTAGAGAAAAAGTTTAGAATTTTGATGTTTTGAGGTTTAAGAATTTAAGAACTAGGTGAAATATGAGATGGGTCTTGGTTAATTTGTATGGGAGAAAAAAGAATTGGGTTTAATATAAGGAGTTGGGTGAAGAAGAATCTTGGGAAAAACTAAGGATTTGATGATATTTTGGAGAGGAGGTGAGTTGATCTTATGTTTTTGTGGTGAAAGAGGGTAGGATTTGATGATATATAGTGTTTTGGTAGATGAATTTCGGAGGTACGGAGGCTAGTGGTGCGTCAGAAAATTTCACCAACAGCAGCTCCGAAACCGGGTACCCGGTTCTGCCAAATGCGGGTACCCGGATTTGTGTCGATGGCGCGAATCAAAACGCACGAAAACGCAAGCCACCAAGACGCTGGGTCAGGGAATTTCAGAAATTACAGCACCAAAACCGGGTACCCGGTTTTGCCAAATGCGGGTACCCGGATTCTGACGCTGTGACATTACCCAAACGCCAAGTGTTGCGTTAAAAGTGGTTGGTACCAGCTCCAAAATCGGGTCCCCGGTTTTGTGAAACCGGGTTCCCGGTTTCTCCTGGATATCCAACCTCTTTTTCTTCTGTTTTCGCCAAATCGACCCCAAACTCAAGTCCGTTTTACCCCTGAAATCATCAAAAACAACTACCCTTCCTCATTTCTTAATAAAAACAATAAAATTACGAAAATCAAACTAATCTAAATTGCAAAAATGTAAAAACTCAGCTAATATACAAGTAATTGGCTTTTGTTTAACGTCGTTAAGCTCGACGGGTTACCTCACGCTTCTAAGGATTCTCGAGGAGATACATGACCTCCCCGGGATGTGGATCTTCCGAGCGATTGGTATCTTCACCTCCATGGTATATCTTTAATCTGTGACCGTTAACCATAAAGGTACGGTTCTCGAGCGGATGTTCTATTTCTATCGCCCCATGAGGTGTAACTTTGGTCACTATGTATGGACCTGACCACTTAGATCTTAACTTACCCGGAAAATTGCTGAACTTTGAATTATACTTTAATACTTTTTGCCCCACTTCAAAGTTCTTTGGACGAATCCGATTGTCATGCCATTTCTTTGTATTTTCTTTGTAAAGTTTAGCATTTTCATAAGCATGCAATCGGAATTCGTCAAGTTCATTAAGCTTCATCATACGATTCTTTCCGGCTAAGATAGGATCTAAGTTCAACTGCGCAATTGCCCAATAGGCACCCATTTCAAGCTCTAAAGGTAAGTGACAAGCCTTACCATACACCATACGATAGGGAGATGCACCAACTGGAGTCTTAAACGCAGTACGATAGGCCCACAATGCATCATCTAACTTCATTGACCAATCTTTTCTTGTAGGACCAACGGTTTTCTCTAGGATTGACTTGACTTCACGGTTCGAAACTTCAGCTTGACCATTGGATTGTGGATGGTATGCAGTAGATACACGGTGTCTAACTCCATATTTCTCTAGAACGGTCTTCAGATATTTATTAACGAAATGAGATCCTCCATCGCTAATAATCACTCTAGGTGTGCCATGTCTAGTGAAAATATGTGATTTCAAGAACTTGATCACCACTCGTGAATCATTGGTAGGTAAAGCCACCGCTTCTACCCACTTAGAAACATAATCAACAGCTAATAGTATATAAAGGTTACCATTTGAAGGAACGAAGGGACCCATGAAGTCTATGCCCCAAACATCGAATATCTCAACCTCTAATACATTATTACGTGGCATCTCATCCCTCTTGGATATGTTTCCGGTAAACTGGCATCTCGAACATCTCTTGACATATTCATGGCAATCTTTAATAACAGAAGGCCAGTAAAAACCTGATTGGAATACCTTAGCAGCAGTTCTATCTCCCTTGAAATGTCCTCCATATAATGAATCATGGCACCCAGCTATAATGGCTTGTGTTTCTTCCCTCGCTACACATCTTCGTATCATTTGATCAGCACAAACTTTGTAGAGGAAAGGATCCTCCCAAAAGAACTGTCTAGCACGATGAGCTAATCTCTTTCTTTCTTGATAAGTAGAACCTTCAGGAAAAACACCACTCACTACTAAATTCGCAATATCTGCATACCACGGAGCCTCATAATCTCGAACAACGAATAAACTCTCATCAGGAAACTCTTCTCTAACTGCTTCAGTACCATTATTCATCTCTGAACCCTCTAAGCGCGATAGATGATCTGCAACCTGATTCTCACAACCCTTTCTATCTTTGATCTCTAAATCGAACTCTTGAAGCAATAACACCCATCTGATTAACCTTGGTTTCGCATCTTTCTTCTCCATAAGAAATCTGATCGCGGAATGATCTGTATAAACAATAACTTTCGCTCCAAGAAGATAAGAGCGAAATTTATCAAACGAATAGACAACTGCTAGCAACTCTTTTTCTGTAACTGTGTAATTAATCTGAGCACCACTAAAAGTTTTACTAGCATAGTAAATTGAATGAAAAACTTTCTCTTTTCTCTGTCCCAATACAGCTCCCATACATAAATCACTCGCATCACACATAACCTCAAACGGTAAATTCCAATCTGGAGGTAACACTATAGGAGCAGAAATGAGTTTTTCCTTGATTGCTTTGAAGGCCGCTAAACAAGCTTCATCAAAAAGGAATTTGCAATCCTTTTCGAGTAAGTTGCATAACGGTTTAGCAATCTTAGAAAAATCCTTAATAAAACGCCTATAAAAACCAGCATGGCCAAGAAAACTCCTTACCCCTTTAACAGAAACAGGAGGGGGAAGAGTTTTAATTACCTCTATCTTTGCTCTATCAACCTCTAAACCAGCACTCGAAACTTTGTGACCCAGAACAATACCTTCGCGAACCATGAAGTGACACTTCTCCCAGTTGAGCACCAAATCTGTTTCCTTGCATCTCACTAACACTTTCTCCAAGTTATCCAAACATATATCAAAATCATCACCAAACATGGAGAAATCATCCATGAACACTTCAAGGAAATTATCTATCATGTCCCAGAAGATGGCCATCATACACCTTTGAAAAGTAGCGGGAGCGTTACATAATCCAAATGGCATTCTGCGATATGCAAAAGTACCAAATGGGCATGTAAAGGTAGTCTTATGTTGATCTTCTGGGGCCACGTAAATCTGATTGTACCCGGAGTAACCGTCCAGGAAACAATAATATTCTCTTCCGGCTAATTTGTCTAACATCTGATCAATGAAGGGCAAAGGGAAATGATCTTTTCTTGTGGCCTTATTCAGCTTTCTGTAATCCATGCAAACTCTCCATCCAACTACCGTTCTTGAAGGAATCGCTTCGTTTTTATCGTTAAGAATTGTTGTTATTCCTCCCTTCTTCGGTACACACTGAACCGGACTCACCCATTCACTACTCGAAATGGGATAAATAATCCCCGCATCTAAAAGCTTGATCACCTCTTTCTTCACCACATCCTTCATAGCGGGCATTAGTCTTCTCTGACCTTCAACTGAGCGTGCATTAGCGTCTTCAAGTATAATTTTGTGTTGACAATAGGATGGACTAATGCCTTTGATATCAGCAATTGTCCAACCTATTGCTTCTTTGTTGGCTCTTAACACACGCAACAGTTTATCTTCTTGAGGACCTGTTAAATTAGCTGAAACAATAACAGGTAGAGTTTCATTAGTACCCAAATAAGCATACCTCAAGTGTGCTGGCAATGGTTTTTCTTCCAATTCCGGAGGAGATTCAATTGAAGGTTTCTTTTTAGGAATAATCTCCCCCGGTTCTCTCACGGGTTCATAGGCAAGACGCCTATACTTCGGATTTTCAGAATTGAGAGCTGCCACTGTTTCTGTAAGCTCCTCCATCATCTCAGGTGAATCTAATGTCAAAGCAGCCTGCAAGATATCATCAAAATTTAAGCAATTAAATACCTCTTGCGATGCTTGCTCTACTACATCCATTCTGAAGCAATCTTCCTGAGAATCTGGGAATTTCATAGCTCGAAACACATTGAATTTCACTTCCTCATCTTGTATCCTCATTGTCAATTCGCCATTCTCTACATCGATCAATGTCCTCCCTGTAGCTAGGAAGGGTCTACCCAAAATAATGGGGACATTTCTATCTGCATTGTATTCAAGAATTACGAAATCAACAGGAAATATAAGTGTACCTGCCTTAACAAGGACATCCTCAATACGGCCTTCAGGATGAGCAAGAGACCTGTCCGCCATTTGCAAGACCATAGAGGTAGGTCTTGCGTTTCCAATTTTAAGCTTATCAAAGACTGACTTGGGCATCAAGTTGATGCTTGCCCCCAAATCGCATAGTGCCTTTCCCTTCCATTCTTCTCCAATCGATATGGGAATCGTGAAACTCCCCGGATCAACTAACTTCGGAGGTAATTTGCTCTGGCAAATCGCACTACACTCTTCAGGAAGGCCAATCATCTCATTATCACAGTAGGGCCTTTTATTAGTGAGGGCCCTCTTCAAAAACTTCGTATACTTAGGAATATCTCGAATTGCCTCAAGTAACGGAATATTAATACTCAAACCCCTCACTCTATTGAAGAATTTCTGAAAATCACCCATATCACCCTTTTTCTGAACTCGCGATGGGAACGGTGGTGGAGGGCGATTGCTTACAATTTCATCTCTCTTTTTGGGAATTTCTCTTGGTCTTTCTATCTCTTCAACCTCACTATCTTTCTCATTCTCTTTCTCTTTCTCACCCACTTCCTTTTCTTTTCTGGGAACTTCTTTCTCTTTCATAACGGGAAAAGGAGGTGGAGGGAGGTTCTTACCACTTCTTAATGTAACAGCCTTGCAATCTTCATGTTGTGCTGGATTTTCCGTATCGCTAGGAAGTTGTCCTTGTGGACGTTGATTGAGCTGTTTACTGATTTGACTCAGCTGATTCTGAAACATCTTCATATTTGCTTCAGCTGCATTTTGTCTTTCTATTGCAGCGTTCTGACGTTCTATTGCTGCGTTCTGACGTTCCATCGCTTGTGCTTGTAGAGCAATCAAATTTTCAACAGTTTTCTGAAGGGTGAGTACCCCTTCTTGTGGATGTGCAGGTAAAGCTTTCTGGTTTAGCGTTTCATCGTAAGTATTCTGAGGAGCTTGTCTTGGTACATAAGTATTCTGATTCTGTCCTCCTTGATAATTGTTATGTGGTCTTGGATTATAGTTGTTGCCTTGAGGACGCGGCTGATACGCGTGAGTAGGATTGGCTGCCCCATTAGGATTTGAATATTGAAACCCAGGATGGTTTCTGTTAGGCTGATATCCATTACCACTTGAATTGAAATTACCTCTATTGGACATAAAATTCACTGATTCTTGGTTATTCGGACAACTTTCCTCATCATGATCATCTACCTTACAAATTGAACACATATAAACCTCTTGTGCAGCATGCACAGCTACCTTCTTACCCGAAAATCCTTCTTTCACAGCTAGAGTAAGCTGCTTCAATTGTTGCTCTATGGTATTCTGGATCTTATTCTCAAACGTAGCAAATTTCTCTTCTATGTCAACATTATTTACTCCCTTGACTGGTGTTCTTACTGAGCTCCACCCAACTTCATTCTTGACTGTTCTCTCTAAAATAATTTTGGCATGAGCGGGTTGAACTTGAAGAAAACCTGCTCCACATAGCGTATCCAATTTCTCTCTTGAAATTCCATCAAGGCCTCTATAAAAGATCTTTAACTGTTGTTGTTCTGAAAAGCCATGATTAGGAACTTTACGCAAACACATCTGAAATCTTGTCCAACTCCTTCCCACAGTTTCCTCATACTCTTGACGGAATTGTGTCAATTCTAGTTCAGCATCTAACCTCATGTTACTTGGGTAATACCTGTCAAAGAAAGCAATTTCTAATTGGTCCCAATTGGTAATCCTCGTAGGATCTTGCGTATCGTGCCATTCACTTGCTCCATCAATGACAAAGAATTTGAAAGCAGCAAAATACATCTGTTCTCTTGAAACCCCTTGTGTGATATAAGAATCACATATCTGTTTGAATTTTTGAACCGCTCTAAGAGGATCTTCCGATGGTCTTCCGCGAAAATTTCCAAAGTTTTGGAACTGAGCTAGCATACCCGAATCTGGACGGAATCTCGGAACATTAATATCTGGAGCACCTACTCCTATAGCTGGAGCGCGGAATGGAACTTCTGGAGGGCCATTAGTGAACCACGGATCATGATTCATCACTATCTGGACTGGAGGATTAGGATTTAGTGGTTGAACTTGAGGAATAACGCCTGGAGCTAAAGGTTGGCCATTTGCATCTAACTGGCCTTGTCCATTCTGTTGACCTTGAATAATGATATTCTCCATTCTGTTACTTAATTCTTCTACTTCTAAAGCTTCTCGTTCTCTTCTTCTTCTGTTCGCAAGTCTGATCAACGATTCTGGATTACTAAGGATCGGAGGGGCTGGCTCTAGATCCTTGAATAGCCTTCTTCGCATACACCAAACCTAAAAACCTGAAAAAGCTAACAAACAAAAAGCGTAAAACTGATAAAATAAAATAAATGCACTTATCACTAAAGGATAAACACCGTGGTCACACGCTACCGTCCCCGGCAGCGGCGCCAAAAACTTGGTGGTCCTTTGTGTGTTCTAAAAATAAATGCAAATGCTAATCGAACCACAACCGCAAGTGTACGGTTGTCCCAAGTAGTATGTATGATAATACAGATTCGTTCCAAGGACGGATGGTTGATCACAATGTTTAGCAAGTAGTGATTGATGCACTTATGAAAATAAAAGACAATAAATTGTTTGTTTGGTTTTGTTTATTAAAGCTAATGAATGAAAGACAAATATTAAAATGCAAGTAGAAGCTAAAACGCAAGTAAAATGTATGAAAACGCAATATGAGATGTAGTACTTGAGAACGCAAGGATCCTCCTAATTTTACTTTCTAACTTATGTTGTTTAAGGGCTAAATCAGTCAATTACAATGGTCGGGATTCTAAACTCCTTATACCCCCGTCAGGGTGGACTATAAGGCAATCCTAAAGTGTCACTAGTCCCGTCAGGGTAAATATGATCCACCGTTGGATGATTAAGATTTATTACCACTTTGGCCCTAGGATTAACTAAGTTCGTCAGAATCAATAGTTTTTATCCCAGATTGAACAATTATTTATGTACCTAAACCCCCCGTCAGGATGATCCATACGCCACATATATGGAATAGCTTAGATACTAATACCTAATTTTAGTTCGCGACTCTAAAATCAGTAAACATTCACAAATTGTCGAAAAGAGTAAAAGCCCTAATTTAATTTAATTCAACAGAAACCCAAATTCATCATTCGTTATAAAATAAAACTAGGATTCACCCATTGTTTTGTTCTCAAGCACTAATGAAAGCTTAGCTCATATTAAAATTAAAAACAAAATAAAAAGAAATGGAATTCATATTCGTTACAAAATTAAAATATAAGAAAAACCTAATTTTCGGAATCAGAATGACTACGAACGGAGCTATAGACCCACTCCAGCTCTTGTAGCTTCTCCTTTCTTCCTGCTGTAGCTTCTCTGGTGTTTTTAATCTTGTGGAAAGTGAATTGTGTGAAAAATAGAAGTCCAGACCTCCTTTTATAAGTAAAAATTCGGACTAGGGCTTGGACCAGAAATTAAAAGCCTAATTAAATGTCCAAGCCCACTTTCTAAGCCCAAAATCCCGTAACTGATGATAGGCCTTCACTAAAACAGCTTTTCCCGATGCGTTACAACTCCGATTGACCTCATTCCAGTTGCTAAAGTTCCGTAACTCGATAAGGAATGATTTCTCTTCAAAGGTCAGCGGCTAAATCATCGCTTAAGCGCCTCGAAATCAGCAATCTTTGGCCTGGAAAGTGGATTTTCAGCTCTAAAAATAATATCTTCGGGATTTGTCTTCAAGTCTTGACTCTAATTCACGATCTTTGACCTTCTCCTCGGATTCCTCTCCTAGCTAACATCTAAAACCTGTAAACTTTACACTAAAAATACCAATATTACGCGCAAAAGTTTAATAAATTAAAAATGTTAGAATTAAAAAGGTAATTCCGGATTATTGCATTTTAAGTCCAAAAGTCTATCAAATTAATTAAATAAACACCAAAAATGATGTCTCCTAAGGGTCTAAAATAAGAACAATTAGGGAGACATCAGGTGGGGATTCGTTGTCCTCATCTTTCTTTTTGTTTTTTCATAAAATTTAATTATTTTTTTTGGGTTGAATTAAGGCATAGAATATGTTGAATGTACCTATCTGAGCATGATTTAATTAGGTCAATGATAGTAAGTAGTATGTTTTTGAAAGATGTCATAAGGTTGTTTAGATGCATGTATGAAAACAGGAAATAAAAGATAGAAAAGTTAATGAGCAATGCTAAGAAGTATGTTGAAACGTAGGGATAGTTATTTGGTGTGTAGAACGTGAGGTTTGAAATTAGTTGAAAACCCACTTGACTATGAACTATTAGTGAAAAAGTAACAAAATTCAGTAGTTAGAAAAATGAATAAGGCAGTTCTTTCATGATTAAAACACTTGAAGCCTTTTATACCTTCTCACCCTTTTATTTGATTATTGTTATTATTTATCCGTCTTAGCCCTTCTGAGCCTTTCTAAAGCCTTAACTGAAACACATTATAAATCCATACCCTTAGTTTGTAGGACTTATCTATATGACCCGCACTCGAATCGCAAAACCTGAAACAAGTTGTTTTAGAGCTTGAGTTTGGGGTGGTGGGTTTCATCATTAGGGAACATTGGGATTTGGAAATTGTAATTGTGACTTTATTGATGATGAAATTGTTATTATTGTAACCCTTTGCCGGGGTAATAGTGAATGGAAAAGAAGCTACGAGCTAAATTTGCCAACAAGGGCATAAAAAGAAAGAATATATATATGAAAAAATAGTGTGATATCTCAACATCAAAAGAGAATCATAGCTATACAAAAAGAAAAAATTGATATGAAAAGAAAATATATATTCAGACCGGCAAAGTGGAAATTGTATGTCATCACAAAGGTTTTATTTGGGATTATTGGGGATGCACATTAAAGCATCAATAAATTGGGTTGAGTGAGAACATCTTCGAGTGAGAACTCAAGCTCTAGGGCGATTCGTTGATTGCTAGTGAGGAGAGATCCAAAAGCTCACTTTTCATTATCCAAATGTATCATACCGTCCCTAAGCCAAGTTATAACCCAAGACCTTAGGATTTCTAACTGCTTGGTGGAGAAACAATTGAGCTATTAGGTAGTAGGTAAGTGGACCATTGGATGCTATTTAGGACCTATGAACAAACTATAGCCATTAACATGAACTAAGTTATCATCCTCTCCTTCTGGCATTGCGAAATTAATCTGGACTTGAATTTATGTATTGTTTTTTTTTTTTTGGTACATGGGTTCCGGGATTGCATGCGCGCACCCGACTAATCCCACGGGAATATACACGCCTCCCCATGTATACTCCCAGGTAAATCAGAACTAGGTGACCCATGTTCAGGGAGGAGTTCGAGCCTTGTACCTCTTACTTTACATCCATTAGGGAGGGGATTCGAACCATAGACCTCCCCTTTAAATGATGAAGAAATAGCAAGGCTCTGGCCAGTTGAGCTAACCCAATTGGTTAATTTATGGATTGTTGATTATGTGTATATTAAGCATACTTGTGCATTATTTCTTGAGCATTACTACATGAGACTTTTTTATATTTTGCTCTAGGATCATTCATTATGTTCTGTTCTTATTCTCCTCCGACGTCCTCTTCTTGTTTAATTTGACTACCCTTCTGTTCTTTACTTTATTGTATCGGGACGATACAACTTTGAGTTGGGGGTCTTGATGTCTCCTCATTTGTGATAATTAATTATACTTCTGAGACATCATTTTAGGCTTATTTATTAGTTTATAGGTCGATCTTAGCTTAATTTAGTGCACTTTCCTATTTTGAGTCTTGATTTGTGGAATTAATATTTTTAGAGCATATTGAGTTTAGTAGTTTATTTAGTGTGTAGCTTTAAAGATAATTATGGAGCTTAATTAGAGTCCAAGTCAAAGACTACAAGATATGGAAAGAGATTTGCATGGTAATTGAAAATAAGGAAACAAAGGCTAAAAAGATGGAAAAGAAAAAACTGCCTAAATCTGGGATTCTGCATACACGTCTAAAGATATGCGTTTTTACCTAAGAAATAGGACGATTTTGGTAATTTCCTTTCATAGAGACAAATATAATTCTGTAAGGATTCTTTTGGTATCTTATGGAGCTCAAACCGACCAATAGCGAAGAAGATATGCTCAAAACGGTCCAGCAGTGTTTATCTTTATTTCCTTACGAATTTGAGTTGGACTAGGACTCCATTACTTTCCTTCTCCTTCAAAAAAACGAATTAGGTCTTCCTATACCCTATAAATACAGCTTCTTAACACTCTAAAATCATCCTTGGCCAGACCCTAAGGCCAAGAGGAAGCTGCAACACAAGAGAAGAAGTCTGGAAGGAGCTGTGCATCAATCATGTCTCCTTCAACCTCTTATTTTGTAATTCTTTTCTCTTCTTTTCTTTGTATGAACTAATTCTATTAGCTTAGGTTTTGCATAATGTATAATCTATGAATTCTAATTCTTCTATCTAAGTTTATTTGGGAATTATATGTTTTAATCTGATATTAACTACTTACTTCATATTTGATTATGTGTTTTGATTTAATGTATGTTTTCCTTGCGGTGCGCAACGTATAGGATTACCTTAATAGTAGTTAGATGGTCACCTTACCAGGGTGTTTAACTATTGAACCACCATATAACGTCTAGTGTCGATATTAGTTCTGACAAAACATGATTCTAACTAGATAGTCATTAGGGTTTGTTTTAACCACCATATTACCAGGATTGCAGTATTTGCTTAGGGCCTTAGTGGCGTTTGATAACCCTAAGATAAAACACTTCTTGGTTGTGCCGTAGCCCCCTTAGTCGCTCTCAAGGTCTAAGGTATGGGAATTTAGAATCCTGACTAAGTATACCAAGAGCTAATATTCTCCCTTATAAATTAGATCTAATAGATAGAATGAGAAGGATTAGTGCATACTAATAAAACCTAAGCTATAACTTTCATACTATCTTCTTTTCTTTGCTGTTATTTATTTTCTGTCTTTTATTTAGTAGTTTAGTTTTCGTTATAAAAACCAAATAAAAATCTATTTTCCTTTTCTTTCTTCGCGTATTATCTTTCTATCTTTTATATCTGCACTTGATAATTTGCATAAGTTCTCTCTAACTTTCGTCAGTCCCTGAGGAACGAATCTTCTTATCATTAAAACTTGCATACGTCCTGTAATACTTGCAGTACCGTGTTAGCTTAGGGTGTTTATTTGCACTTATTTTATACATCTTTTTATCACACCTTAGGCCACACCAGTTATGAAAGAGTAAAGGGGAACATTTTCATTTAAATATACCCAAATTAAAGGGGATGAAAGAGTTTACCTTCTTGTGATGATTCAAATACAATTGCAAGTTTGAATAATATATGAAAGAAACTTGAAAGATGAAATGAAAAAAAAAAAAGTTAAATATATAAAAGTGGAGAATTTTGTTTCGTAAGTTCAAAGTTGTTTGCAAGGTGTTTCTTATAAATGAAAGACAAACTCTTTTATAGGCAAAAAGGAAGTTGAGTAAAGATGGTTGTTGGATTAAATGTGAGAGATGAGATGTGACTTTTTTAAAGAATTTAAATACAATGCTGAAATTAGGCTAACTCTTTATAGAAAAAACTATATCACAAAATATCTTTACTGATTTTGAAGTGACAAGAATCAACACCATTTAACAAAAATTCAGAAATTTGAAATCATCCCCTTCTTTAATTCACAAATCAGAAACTTTCAACCACATTTAGTATTACAACTACTTGGCAATGTCATGTTACATAGTAAATACTCTTTACTTAAAAACAATTTAGTATTGCAATGTCATCACCAAAATCGTCCAAGTGTTGTCTTGGTTACAAAAAAGGAAAATCAAAATCTTGTAGGGACTAAAATGCTAAAAATCATATTTAAAATCATCATTTCTGAATTTACTTTATATTTCCAAATCCAAAGTTTAATAAGGGGTCATTTTCGAGAGAAATGAATGTATTACTTAAAAGTGTATCGTCATTTTTTATAAAAGAAGGGGATGATTTGCATTTTCTTGAACTAAAACCCCATTTTTTCATGATACACAGGGACTAAAGTTGCAATTTTCTAAAATCAATTCAACCAATGTAGTGAACTTCACCACTTCATTAACCATTAATTGTAACAAGTAACAACTAATAGTTCATAATACCACAACTCACTTTACCTTTTCAGAATAACAGAAACCAT
This sequence comes from Nemophila menziesii, assembly GCA_029959085.1. Taxonomy (NCBI): domain Eukaryota; kingdom Viridiplantae; phylum Streptophyta; class Magnoliopsida; order Boraginales; family Hydrophyllaceae; genus Nemophila; species Nemophila menziesii. The sequence continues at coordinate 1,912,601 of JARWIR010000091.1, read as the reverse complement.
TTTCAGTTTTCAAAAAATGTACAAAAAACCCCTTACTTATTTAACAAATCAGAAACTTATGCCCCAAATTATATGTGTAGAAAAGTATAATGTATTTCCTTGGTAATTAAATGAAATTTTGCAAATGTAAAAAACTTAGGGGGTAAAAATACTTATGCAAAGTATTCATAAAACCGCACAAGGACACTTTGGACCACAAAAAACATCTCTAATTAGTTTAAGAACCATTTCATAAATTTTCAGAAATATTTTCATCATTAAAAACACAAAAAGAAGATGTTTTAAACGGATTTGGGTCCATTTATATAATATAAGAAAACTTTGGGGCAAATTTGTAAAGATAGTTATCTTATATATAGGTTTTTTCATCATTTTGGTATTACATAGGGGCTCATTTGCATTTTCCAAAATTTTATACCCGTCAATTTTAAACACATTTCAACTACTTGATCTTACCAACTTCAGTTTGCAAATCAATAGAACATAGGGACATATATTAACAAATTTCCAAATATAACTCACAAAAAAACGGTAACAATTCAACTAGATCAAGCACCAAAAGTTACTATTTCACACACAATAGAAAATTTCAATATTAATTTCAGTAAAACAGGGTCTCAAACTACTATTTTTTAGAACCTGGAGTATAACTCTATACAGATTCATCACACTCAATACCATACAAAACATTCTGACTATAAAATTGGACAAATTCGAAGTACAGAAACAATTTTGGCCAACAATAAGGGAGTTTAACATCATTTTCTGCAAACAGTAGGGACTAGAAATAACATTACCCATGCAATTTCACATCTTTAACCATCTTTTATCACTCCAAATTCGAAAATTCATCAACAACATCCATCAATTCATCCATGTAGAAGAAAAATTAACATAAGAATCACAATATTATTCAGAATTTGTATATGTATATATATATATATATATATATATAGATAGAGAGAGAGAGAGAGAGAGAGAGAGAGAGAGAGAGAGAGAGAGAGAGAGAGAGAGAGAGAGAGAGATCAAATATCTAATGTAAACTTACAATTTTCGACACATCCCTATTACCAAAACCAAAACCAAAACCCACCCTTCTGATAAACATCACATATGAGGAACAAGATCACCAGAGCAACATAATCTCCCAACAACATCATCACAGAATTTCTTAGGCAATAGATTAGATCGAGAGAGAAGGAGTAGTTGAGAGATTAATTAGATGGAGTGAATGTTAGTCGGTAGAGAGTTTGGTGGGTAAGCGGTGTAATGGCAAAATGGACGCGTGGAAATCAAAAGGGATGGAGTGATTGTTGGACAAAAGGAGGGCTTATGAATGTGGGCTAAAGGTAGGGCTGATGATTATGGGCTGATAAGGAATGGGCTAAGTAGGTAAGGGATAGGCGAAATATGAATATAGGCTAAAATATATATATATATATATATATATATATATATATATATATATATATATATATATATATATATATATAAGGTTGGCGGGCCAGTTCCGGGTCGGTCCGGTTCGTTACTAGTGATTTTTTATAATAGGAAGAACCGGACCGATAGGACATGGACCGGTTCGGTTCCGTCCGGTTCGTATCTCCACTGTAGCGTCGTTCCGGTTCGGTCCGTAGGACCGGTCCGGTGGCCAGGTTGAGATACATATTAGTTTTAGGTTTTATGTTTCACTATTTTTCAACGTTTAATTTTATAATGTTATCGGGTATATATTTTTTTTACTGTCAACCCACTATTTTGTACTATCACTCAATTATTCTTTTTACTGTTAATCCACTTTTTACACTTTCATCCATTATTTTTGCACGGTTAACTTACAGTTTTTGTGGTATCACCCACTATTTTTGCACTGTCAATACATGGTTTTTGTAATGTCACCTGATTATTTTTTACTGTCAACCCACTACGTTTTATTTATACTTTTAACTCCTGATTTCTAATTGATTTTTTTTTTGTTTTTATGCATATGTTTAACGATTCAAAGGAAGTGATTTAATTCTTTATTATAAAATAGAAAATATTATGTAATGAATTAGTTTTAGAATAGGAAATTTTGTAATTATAGAAATATTTCAGTTTAAAAACTTTTAATTTTGAAATATTTTAATTATATAATTTTTTAGTTATGGAAAGCAAATATTCTCTTAAGTAATGATTTGTTTGAAAAGGGGTAATTTGGACATTTATTTGGATTTGACCTTCTTGGCCGTAATTGGTGGTTTTGGACTTCATGAGTAAACCACCTATATATATATATATATATATATATATATATATATATATATATATATATATATATATGTGTGTGTGTGTGTGTGTGTGTGTGTGTGTGTGTGTGTGTGTCATGAAAACATTATTTAGTGGATATTATTATTATATAGAGTAGTGGAGATAATTGAAAGGACAAAAGACATTGTAACATCCTAAATTATATTTCTATTTACTCTTAAATAATGATAAAGTTAATAGGGTAGTGAAAGAGTCTTGTATTCCCTATATAAGAAGCACTTGATCAACCTTTGTGGGAACACGCTATGAAGCTTAATAATATAATACTCCAATATTTCCACATTGTTTACAACACGTTATCAGCATGATTTTACCAACCGAGATAATGTGATTTGAGACTTTTCGTAATTTTTATTTTATTGTTATATAGAGGTAAGTAATTCTTGAGGTAAAGTCTAATTTTTTTAATTGTTTATGTTATACTATATTATAATTGATTAATTCATCTCTATTCAAATATATATTTTCAAAAGAGTAAAGATTCATCAAAATTCATATAGCTCTTCAAATATTCAACTTGAAATCGTACAAGTTTGCTTCAAGAAAAGCAATTACAATTGTTTAAAACTTTTTTCAGGCAAAACAATTGTTTAAAAAAATGACGGAAATAAGCAACTAAATGGTTGTTTTAATTAATAAATGAATTATTTAAAAGCAATATGAATCTCGTCTTGTTTATGAAAAATATAGTTCAATAAACTTATCAAGAAAAAAATTGTCCATTGAAATATTTTGATGAAAACATTGAAAAATGTGCAACTTGATAATGATTCATAGGTGTAATTATTCAAGCCTATTTGTTACAAAATTATAAGTTTTTTTAATAAATGATCCTAAAAAATATTGAGAATGAAAAAAAATGCATCCTTGAAGGATCACACTACATAGTAGTAAAATCTCTATGTATGCTTAATGTTTACAAATCTTGCGGAAAAAAGATCTTGAAAATAAGTCTAACGAAATAAAATTCAGTTATACATCAATATTATTTAAATCCTAAAATAAGTACTAGGGTATCTCCTTTTTGTTTGTACTATTTGAAGTCAATAATCAAATTCAGGGGGAGAAATATATGATCTAGCAGAATATATATTTTCTTACAATAGAATATCGCTAGACAATTGGATGTGAACTCACCTAGTGTGACTTATCGACATACAATTTTATACATATATGCAGTTATATTGAAAAAAGTCTAACTACAAATCACGAATACCCTCATTGGTCAAAGACCAAAAGTATCCATCTATATATTGTTACTTGTGCAACATAAAATATAAATGTTCCCCCATTATGTACAAAGATGAGACCACGAACAAATATGAGAATTTATTTTCAATCTACCGTGATTGATATGTATCTTGCTACAGTGATTGATATGTATCTTGGGCTTGCCAAATAAAAAATATTATACTCAAATACTATGCATACATCAAGAATTTCATGATAAGAGGGAGAGTTGAAAAAATGTTTTAAAAACTGCATCCTCGTCCTCGCAAATAAATAATATGCTCAATGTAAAAAGAAGATGCATTCATAAGTGACTAAGTCACGTATTCAGCTTGAAAAGATCCTACTCAAGTTTATTTCATTTGAAAAAAATATATTTCGATGCGTAAAGCCTATTCGACCTCCCGGTTCCAAAATAACATAAAATTGAGCAGTATGAGCAAGTTGACACTTCTGAAATCACCATGAAATAATATAGATAATATAACTAAAGAATAGTACTTTAAAAAGAGTACCAAGTACCTGATAATTTTTTATTATTGAGAAATTGAGGTAAAATATCTCATTCAATTATATTACTATAGAAATATATGGTATCAAAAAAAATTGATCATGATCAAATAATATGTGCAAGAGATCATGTAAAAATTACTAAAGGAAAACGAGAATCTTGAATCGAAACCCATTCCATAAGGTCGGCTAAAAAAATTAATTGGCCAAATATAAAAAAACCTAGTCAGACATTATCATACTCTCACGGTCAATGCGAATATATGAAGTACAATTTTGGTAAAAAATATTTGCATGAAAGTTTCATATAGAATGTCAACTGCGTCTTATGGTAAAATAAGTTTACCAATATGTATTGCGTGATACGAAAAATCACATGAAAGTCTTTAGAAGGCTAAAAACGCGTATACATAAATCTCGAGATATATTAGAATGATATTTGTATAACTTTTGTTGTCTTTAACAATCTTTGATTGTCTTATACGTTGTCATGTAATATGCCATATATTTGTTTTATATTTCATAAGTTGAATACGTGTTTATTTATGATTACATCCATGAACATTTATTACTCTAAATTTTACATTATTGTGTTTTATGGATCATTCCAGTGTTATATGACGATATGGCTACAGATATTGTTTAATTTGAATTATAGTTACTCTTATCAAAATATTTAAGATACTAAATATCGAGATCATACTTGAAACTAAATATCATCACATATACATTTACATGAAAGGGAGACGAATACATGTTGCACTCTTTTTCCTTTCATCAAAAAAAATTTCCCACAGGGTTTTCCTAACATCTTTTTAACGAGAAAAATTAAAAATGTATTCATAAGGATTATATACTCTTTTTCCTTCAATAGATTTGTACCCCACAAGGTTTTTCTGTAAGGTTTTAACAAGGCATATCAATACAAATTTGGTGGATATTCAACCCATACGACTTGGTCAAATTAAAGTTCACAAGACAAGCATAAGATGCAAAGAGAAAGATATGATGTCATTTACTGTCTTCACTTTATAATTGTATGCAAAGATACTTGCATTTTCTGAGACAAGTCGATAATAATGATGATCCAGATATTATATTGCTCATAGTAAAAAACTATAATCTTGTAAAGAAGATTACCATATGAGTGTATCAGGCGGAGACTAATACGCACTACACTCTTTTCCTTTACATAGGTTTTGTCCCAAAGGGTTTTCCTTGTAAGTTTATTAACGAGGTAGTACAAGAAGTGTTATGAAATAATATTCAAGGGGGAATGTTATGAAAACACTATTTAGTGGATATTATGATATAGAGTAGTGGAGATAATTAAAAGGACAAAAGACATTGTAACATTCTACATTATATTCCTATTTACTCTTAGATAATGATAGAGTTAATAAGATAGTGAAAGAGTCTTGTATTCCCTATATAAAGAGCGCTTGATCATTCTTTTTGGATATACATTATGAATCTTAATAATATAATACTTTAATTTTTTTATATTGTTTGATATGATGTTTGATAAAAAATTTCATGGAAATTATCTTTACAAATAACTACTAATGCATGACATTTTCCATAAAACAATTTCTTTATAAAAGTTAAAAAAAAAGAAAAAATTACAAGTATATTTGTTTATGGGTAAATTTTGGGATAATTTCAAGGGATATCCATCCGACCCGATTTTTTACTTCCGGTTGACCAAGGTTATAAAAATGAAAAATTAATACCCAATGTTTATTTTGTGACTCCGTTAGTACCCACTGTTAGTTTATTCGTTAAATGCCATGTGGCGCCTACGTGGTGAGTGGATAATCTGTCACACACGCGTCACGTAGGTACCACGTGACACTTAATAGAGAAATTGACGGCGAGTACTAACGGAATACACAAATTGAAACCTTGGGTACTAATTTGTCATATTTTAAACTTTGGACACCCAAAAGTCAAAATTTGAAACGTTGGGTACCGATTTTTCAGTAGATTTTTATATTTTATTGGTTATTTTCATTAAAAATATTTGTTTTTAATAAAAGAATAAATTCTATCAATGTATAATTATTTTAAGTGAAAAACATTTCTTGAAAAAAAATTTAATGGAATCAAAATCCTCTTCATCCATTTTCGTTGTGCAATCTGCTTATATTAAGATATACCCCCAAACATATACATATACGGGTGACATACCAATGATACCTAGGGATGGCAATGGTTATGGTTTAAAAGCGAAACTGATGATAACCGAACCGATTAAAAACCGAATTATATAACCGTGGTTAAAACCATTAGGTTATGGTTTTGAAAAGTGAAACCGATGGTTAAAACCGTTAGGTTATGGTTTTATATAAAAATAAAACCGAATAACCGAAAACCGTTTATTATCATATATATTTGCATATTTTAAAATAACTTAGGTTCAATTAAATATATTAAAAAACTAAAATTAAAATCCAAACACTAGATTTAACCAATTAATTAATAAAAATACAATTTAATCAAAGACCAACACAATTTTTTATATATTTCGATTACTTTTCTTATATGTGTGGTTTGATTTAATGAAAATTAATATATCTATTAAATTATCATTTGGATATGGTTAAAAACCGCAAAATCGTTTAAAAAACCAAAACCGAATAATGCGGATATGGTTTTTAAATGTGTAACCGATGGTTAAAACTGTTAGGATATGGTTTTTAATAAAATAAACGGTTATGGTTATGGTTTTTAATATTTTTGCAAAAAACCGAACCGTTGCCGTCCCTAATGATATCATTACATAATCTGCTTTTACTTATTGGGGAAGTCCTTAATTCGTCGTAAAATACTTATCATCTTAAAGAAATTTGAATACATGGGGCGGTGTAAAAGCTCAAGTAAAGAAAAATGCATGTGCAAGTGGACCCAAACTGCAGCCCAACAAAAGAGAAAATAAAAATTAATACGAGTAGAAAAAAAGAGCAAGTGGACCTAGATAATTTAATTAAGCTTTAATTATAAAATGATTCAATTAATTAGTAATAGAGAAAGCTAAAGGAGTAGTTGACAAAGTGAGATGCAATTACGTGTCATGAAGAAATTTGGTCCATTCACTTTTTCAACATTTTTCACTTAAATTTAGAAATTTATCTTAAATTTTACGCCTGGACGCCCTACCCACCATTCTAAAGCTACCGTGATATAAGCAAAATTTAAATTTTTGAATGAATGTGAGCTAAGACGGGATGATATTAGAAAGTACGTTGCTACAAAGTTTATTGAAAAAAAAAAAGATAAATAGATAACTTTAGGGATGGCAACAGATCGAGTTATTGTTAAAAATCCAAACCTATACTTATAACTATTTAATTTATCAAAAATCAAATCCTAGCGGATCTAACCGTCTGATTTACTTTTTAAAACCATAACCGAATAACTCGAATTCGGTTTTTTAACCGGTTTTTTCGAATTTTAACCATAACGAAACTATAACTCTATAAAACGTTAAATATATAAAATGTTATGTTGATTGTTAATTAAATAATATATTTGTTATTTTTTTTTTGTTAAATTTAATATTTAGATTTTAGTTCTGAGATATGAAAATACTTTTTTATCTATATTATTATAAAATATACAAAAATAATTGATAATAAACGGATTTTCGGTTATTCAGATTTATTTTTATCTAAAACCGCAATTTAACGGATTTAACCATCGGTTACACTTTTCAAAACCATAACCTAACGGTTTTATCCATAGTTGCATAATCGGTTTTTAATCGGTTTGGATTTTCATCGGTTTCGGTTTTAATGGAATATAGTGCATGATTAAAGATAGAAAACTACTTAGTAAAAAGATTAAAATCATCTTTAAGATAAAAAAATTAATGCTAATTACCCTAATAATAGAGGTGGAATGGCGTAGAATTGGTGCACTAGGGCTCCATCTTCTGTTGTCTTCTCCTCTACTCTAAAATAATGTTTTGTGACCCTTTTCTAAACCTAATTTCTGATTGATATATATATATATATAATGTTTTTAACCCTTTCTCTTGTTGTTGGACTCTTTTAAGTGACCAAATCCAGCCCAAAAACATATTCCTTGAAGAGTGGATTGGTTCAAGCTACGACAGTTGCAACTTTAATAACTTCTTCAATCCAGATTCACCTCACGAACCGTCAGTTCCACACGTTCCTAAATCCAAGTACTAGCTGGATAACAAAGGGCTCCTCCATAATATTCATAAATCTCTTGTGATAACTCTAACAAGTCGTTTTCTAAATCTGGTCGACATCTGCTTATGTTTTCAAAGATTGGCTTCTTGGTCCTTTTTTGAATTGGGTTTGACCTTCTTTTCTCGACTTACTATTCTTGTTTTGGGGTGTAATATCATCCAATACCTAAGATATGCGCACTTAACACACAAATAGCTCTAAGAGTAAGAATTCTCCAAAACTAGACAAGAAACAAGAAGATATCAATTAAAATCCCTCGACTAAGACAATATAACTTTAAGATGATGTTTCGTGACTATAGTAACCTATCACAACTATGGAGACATCAACAAGGCTATGTGGAGCCAGCTCAATTACCACGACCCGCTTATGATGCTTATGCTGATAGTCATGCTCAGAAAGCATTACCTGCTCATCCACAAGAAGGCTCCAATAACGTGCTTCAACATAAATTGCAATATTTATGAGCAACGATGCAAAAAAACATGGGAGCTAACAATTAAAAAAATTCATAAAGCCTGACGTAGCCTTAACAATCAAAGTTATTTCTAAAGCCCGGCGTATCCTTGGCTATCAAAGTTATCATTAAAGTTTGACGTAGCCTCGACAATCAAATTTATTCTTAAAGCCCAACATAGCCTAGGAATTCAAAGATTAATCTCGTAGAAGACTCGCAAATATCAACCCATACTGTTGACACCCTCTCGGAGGTGTGTTCCTAAAAATAGTGTTAGTATTCAAGGCCAACAAAGACTCGGTAATCAACTTTATCCAAAAAAGGACAATGTAATCCTTAGTCTTCTCACTAACGAATCATGGGGAAGGCATGTCAAGAAGACTAAAGGGCATACCAAACCATGTATCAGCGTAACACCGGAAAAGGTTCCTTTTGATCATATCCAGGCAAAGTATATTTGGTGTGGCCTAAGGTGTGATAAAAAGATGTATAAAATAAGTGCAAATAAACACCCTAAGCTAACACGGTACTGCAAGTATTACAGGACGTATGCAAGTTTTAATGATAAGAAGATTCGTTCCTCAGGGACTGACGAAAGTTAGAGAGAACTTATGCAAATTATCAAATGCAGATATAAAAGATAGAAAGATAATATGCAAAGAAAGGAAAGGAAAATAGATTTTTATTTGGTTTTTATAAAGAAAACTAAACTACTAAATAAAAGACAGAAAATAAATAAAAGCAAAGAAAAGAAGATAGTATGAAAGATATAGCTTAGGTTTTACTAGTATGCACCAATCCTTCTAATTCTATCTATTAGATCTAGTTTATAAGGGAGAATATTAGCTCTTGGTATACTTAGTCAGGATTCTAAATTCCCATACCTTAGACCTTGAGAGCGATTAAGGGGGTTACGGCACAACCAAGAAGTGATTTCAAATAGGGTTATCAAACGCTACTAAGGCCCTAAGCAAATACTGCAATCATGGTGATATGGTGGTTAAAACAAACCCTATGACTATCTAGTTAGAATCATGTTTTGTCAGAACTAATATCGACACTAGACGTTATGTGGTGGTTCAATAGTTAAACACACAGTTACGGTGACCATCTAACTACTATTAAGGTAATCCTATACTCGTGCACTAGCAAGGAAAACAATCATTAAATCAAAACACATAATCAAATATAAAGGTAAGTAGCTAATATCAGATTAAAACATATAATTCCCAAAGAAACTTAGATAGAAGAATTAGAATTCATAGTTTATACATTATGCAAAACCTAAACTAATAGAATTAATTCACACAAAGAAAAGAAGAAGAAAGAATTACAAAATAAGAGGTTGAAGGAGACATGATTGATGCACAACTCCTTCCAGACTTCTTCTCTTGTGTTGCGGCTTCCTCTTGGCCTTAAGGTCTGGACAAGGATGATTTTAGAGTGTTAAGAGGCTGTATTTATAGGGTATAGGAAGACCTAATTCGTTTTCTTGAAGGAGAAGGAAAGTAATGGACTCCTAGTCCAACTCAAATTCGTATGGAAATAAAGATAAACACTGCTGGACCGTTTCGAGCATATCTTCTTCGTTATTGGTCAGTTTTCGCTCCATAATATACCAAAAGAATCGCAACAGAATTATCTTGACCCTAGAGAAGGAAATTACCAAAATCGGCCTATTTCTTGGGTAAAAACGCACATCTGTAGACGTGTATGCAGAATCCCAGATTTAGGCAGCTTTTCCTTTTCCATCTTTTTAGCCTTTGTTTCCTTATCTCCAATTTTCATGCAAATCTCTTTCCATAAGTTGTTGTCTTTGACTTGGACTCTAATTAATCTACATAATTATCTTTAAATCTTCACACTAAATTAAACAATTAAACCCAATATGCTCTAAAAATATTATGTTACTAAATCAAGACTCAAAATAGGAAAGTGCACTAAACTAAGCTAAAATCAACCTATAAACTAATAAATAAGCCTAAAATGATGTCTCTGAAGTATATTATATTATCACAAATGAGGAGACATCAAGACCCCCAACTCAAAGTTGTATCGTCCCGATACAATAAAAGTAAAGAACAGAAGGGTAGTCAAAAGGAAGAAGTAGGAGGAGAATAAGAACAGAACATAATGAATGATCCTAGAGCAAAATATCTAAAAAGTCTCATGTAGTAATGCTTAAGAAATAATGCACAAGTATGCTTAATACACATGTAATCAACAATCCATAAATTCAAGTTAAGATTAATTTTGCAATGCCAGAAGGAGAGGATGATTACTTAGTTCAGGTTAATGGCTATAGGTTGTTCATAGGTCCCAAATACAGCATCCAATGGTCCACTTGCCTACTACCTAATAGATCAATTGTTTCTCCACCTAGCAGTTAGAAATCCTAAGGTCTTGGTTATAACTTGGCTTAAGTACGGGTGTGGTATATTTGGATAATGAAAAGTGAGCTTTTGGCTCTCTCCTCACTAGCCATCAACGAATTGCCCTAGAGCTTGAGTTTCCACTCGAAGATGTTCTCACTCAAACCAATTTATTGATGCTTTTAATGTGAATCCCCAATAAATCCCAATTAAAACCCTTTATGATGATATACAACAATTCCACTTTGCCGGTCCGAATATATATTTTCATTCAAATCAATTTTTCTTTTGTATAGCTATGATTCTCTTTTTGATGTTTAGATATCACAGTATTTTTCCTATATATATTCTTTCTTTTTATGCCCTTGTTGGCAAATTTAGCTCGTAGCTTCTTTTTCATTCACTATTACCCCGGTAAAGGGTTACAATAAATACTTTTCATCATCAATAAAATCACAATTACAATTCCCAAATCCCCATGTTCCCTAATGATGAAACCCACCACCCCAAACTCAAGCTCTAAAACGAGTTGTCTCAGGTTTTGCGATTCGCGTGCGGGTCATATAGATAAGTTCTACAAACTAAGGGTATGGATTATAATGCATTTCAAAAAAGGCTTTAGAAAGGCTCAGAGGGGCTAAGACGGATAATAATAACAATAATCAAACAAAAGGGTGAGAAAGTCTAAAGGCTTCAAGTGTTTTAATCATGAAAGAACTGCCTTATTCATTTTTCTAACTACCGGATTTTGTTACTGTTTCACTAATAGTTCATAGATAAGCGGGTTTTCAACTAATTTCAAACCTCACGTTCTACACACCAAATAACTATCCCTAAGTTTCAACGTGACTTCATAGCATTGCTCATTAACTATTCTATCCTTTATTTCCTGTTTTCATACATGCATGCTGAACAAATTTAATACATCTTTCACAAACATACTACCTACTATCATTAACTTAATTAAATCATGCTCAATAGGTACATTCAAAGATATTCTATGCCTATTTCAACCCAAAAAATTTTAAATTTTATGCACAAACACAAAAAGGAAGATGAGGACAACGAATCCCCACCCCCAACTCAAAAATGAGCTGTGTCCCCATGACTCAAAAAAGACTCAAGAAAAATAAAATTTAAAATTAGCATACGTATTGCACATAAAGAAATGGTAGGGAAGAAAGAAAACATACTCTTCGAGGCTATTACCTCGCCTTGTCGATACTCGGATTAAATTCTAATGTATCTTCTTCACCCAACTTCTTATTCGCTCTTTGTTCAGGACACGGGATCATAATAGGATGCATTATATAACGTCATGGGAGAGATCGAAAATTCGTATCACCTCATCATAGATCAACTGTGCCACATCTTCTTCTTCTCCTCACAAAATACAATTCACAAACAACCCCATCATTCCAAATCTCTACGAATTTTCATGTATTCTCCTTCAACTTCTTCTTCAAATACTTTCTTATAAGAAAAAGGTAGTTCCTTTAATTGTTTCCTTCGGAGAAGCTATCGGGGCCCTTGAAGCTTTCTCTTTTTCTTTGGGTGTAAGGTCTTTGATTTGTAGAGGTTGTGTTGTTTTCTTCACTAAGGTTGGAATCTTTTTGCCCATTGAATCACACACAGCTAGCTGACCTCTCTTTTCTCGACTTGTTTTACCCTTTGAATTGGAACTAGGACTTTTCTCACTTGATTTCTTCTCAATTAATCCAATACCTTGCTTTTCTTCATCTCCCTTATAGTAGATAATGTTCATGTTCTCTTAATCATCTCAATTGACCCCCAACTCAAAGCTTTAACCACTCTTGAAATTTGAAACTCTTGATTATTGGTTGTACAAGCTTAATTTGGGTTAGGAAGGGTGATTTGATGATGATTATCTATGTGGGTAAGATGAGTTCTTCATGGATTGGCTTGGATTTAAGAAATTGTAGGATGAATTTCTAAAATTTAAGCTTTTGATTCTTGGATTCAAGGTGTTTTGGGATGATATAGGTGGTTGAATCTTCCTTGTAATGATGTGGAGAATAGTTTTGATGTGTTTTCATGGTGATTGGGTAGTGTTTTGATGATTGGTGAAGGTTTTTATGAGCTCTAATGGAGTTGGGCAAGTTTTGGAGAGGAGAAAGAGGCTTAAGGTTTAGTAAATTCGGACTAATAAGAATCAACCCTCTTTTATAAGCTTGAAAACCTGTTTTTTCTTTCTCCAGCAGCGCCGCACGGACCATGGCACGGACTAGGGGGTAGTCCGCAGGGTACCCCGCAACATCTGTAGCTCCCTTCGTCAAAATACCCGTGATAGCTACCCCGTGGCACGTGTTTCTTCGTGCGGTGCATGGCGCGGTATAGGGTCCGGTATACCGGACCCATCAGCTTTATCTTTTTTCTTTTCTGTATAAAACACGTGGCTTCTACCGTGGCACGGGTTTTTCACCTGCGGTATACCGCGGCTGAGGTCCGGTATACCGCACCCCTGCTTCAGTTTTTCCGAAAAATTTTGCTCGCCTTCCCTAACTCGATTTCTCCAATACCTAATCATCAAAAACACTAATACCTTCCTCAAATATGCAATATCAACTAAAATTAACTAAGCTAAACATAAATTTAAAAATTAAAAATGTAAAAACATAAAAGAAATTACGGGTTGTCTCCCGTATAGCACTTTTGTTTTACGTCTTTTAAAGTTAGACGTGTTACCTTGATTAAGGATGACGAAATTTCCACTCTTTGCCTCTAATTTCCACGAACTTTTCAGCTCGATTCTTCGTAACCATGGATGGTGCCATCCAAGATTTCGTGGGACAGGGTGTCTCTAGTGGTAACTCGATTTCATTTGTAGCATTACACTCCTCTGGCAATCCATTCATCTTAATTTCTAATTTGTTCACCATGTCAACGAACTTCTTGAATTCCAGGTCATTGTCCTTTCTGACACGTGAAGGGAATGGTGGAGGAGGACATGTGTTGGTTACCACCGGGCTCTCTTTCTTTTCTGGTGTCTTCTCTTGGACACTTTTTTGTTCAACTACCTCCTCTGTTGTTTCTTCTCCCCCCGTTTCTGGAATAGGGACTGGTTCTGGTCTTGGTGGAGGTAGTTGTTTTCCACTTCTTAATTCAACTGCATAGCAAACCTTGTTTTCTGGAGCACTAGTATCACTTTGGAGTTGCCTTTTGCAAGGTGTTGAACTTTATTCACCATTTGTGACACTGTCTGCACCATCTCCATAAGTGCATTCTGCGAGTTTTGGTATCCCTGCTGGCTAATTTCTATATCTTCAATTATGTTCATTATCTTAGCCATGGTTGAATTCGAACTCGAAGGTTGTTCTTGTACGGTTTGCTGCATTGAATAAGGAGGTGGTTCTTGATAAGCTTCATCATAAATCGGCGTTTCTTGATAGATAGGTTGTGGAGGTTAACGAGATTGTGGTCGTGGTTGATAATAATCATCATAGTGATGGTTATTATGATAATAAGTCTGTTGATCTCCGACCCAATTGTAATTCTGCGGGGGCTGATAATCGGCGTAATTTCCTTGGGACTGATAATAACCATCATAATAATGGTCTCTTTGGTAAGGCATGAAGGAAATTGAGGCTGGATTATTCATGCAATATTTCCACGAGTGATCTCTTGCTCCACAACTAGGACATGAAGGTGCGGTATGTACTAGATTCCTCTGAGCTAGTTTCGCGATTGTTCTAGTGCTTCCTCAAGTTGTCGGTTTAACTCCTTGAGCTTGAGAGATTCCATCGTGTATTAGCTTCTTCAGGATCTAATAGCCTGAAACCTTTATCTCCTAATAAATCTCCTTTCGCCTAAAAAAATTCTGTAAAACAAAAAACTAAAAAGAAAACCGTAAAATAGAACTAACTAAAATAAAAGCACAAGATAATTGCACAAGGACTAACGATGTAGTCCCCGGCAGCGGCGCCAAAAACTTGGTGTGACCTAAGGTGTGATAAAAAGATGTATAAAATAAGTGCAAATAAACACCCTAAGCTAACACGGTACTGCAAGTATTACAGGATGTATGCAAGTTTTAATGATAAGAAGATTCGTTCCTCAGGGACTGACGAAAGTTAGAGAGAACTTATGCAAATTATCAAATGCAGATATAAAAGATAGAAAGATAATACGCAAAGAAAGAAAAGGAAAACAGATTTTTATTTGGTTTTTATAAAGAAAACTAAACTACTAAATAAAATACAGAAAATAAATAAAAGCAAAGAAAAGAAGATAGTATGAAAGATATAGCTTAGGTTTTACTAGTATGCACCAATCCTTCTAATTCTATCTATTAGATCTAGTTTATAAGGGAGAATATTAGCTCTTGGTATACTTAGTCAGGATTCTAAATTCCCATACCTTAGACCTTGAGAGCGATTAAGGGGGCTACGGCACAACCAAGAAGTGATTTCAAATAGGGTTATCAAACGCTACTAAGGCCCTAAGCAAATACTGCAATCATGGTGATATGGTGGTTAAACCAAACCCTATGACTATCTAGTTAGAATCATGTTTTGTCAGAACTAATATCGACACTAGACGTTATGTGGTGGTTCAATAGTTAAACACCCAATTACGGTGACCATCTAACTACTATTAAGGTAATCCTATACTCGTGTACTAGCAAGGAAAACAATCATTAAATCAAAACACATAATCAAATATAAAGGTAAGTAGCTAATATCAGATTAAAACATATAATTCCCAAAGAAAATTAGATAGAAGAATTAGAATTCATAGTTTATACATTATGCAAAACCTAAATTAATAGAATTAATTCATACAAAGAAAAGAAGAAGAAAGAATTACAAAATAAGAGGTTGAAGGAGACATGATTGATGCACAGCTCCTTCCAGACTTCTTCTCTTGTGTTGCAGCTTCCTCTTGGCCTTAAGGTCTGGCCAAGGATGATTTTAGAGTGTTAAGAGGCTGTATTTATAGGGTATAGGAAGACCTAATTCGTTTTCTTGAAGGAGAAGGAAAGTAATGGACTCCTAGTCCAACTCAAATTCTATGTAAATAAAGATAAACACTGCTGGACCGATTCGAGCATATCTTCTTCGTTATTGGTCGGTTTTTGCTCCATAATATACCAAAAGAATCACAACAGAATTATCTTGACCCAAAAGAAGGAAATTACCAAAATCGGCCTATTTCTTGGGTAAAAACGCACATCTGTAGACGTGTATGCAGAATCCCAGATTTAGGCAGCTTTTCCTTTTCCATCTTTTTAGCCTTTGTTTCCTTATCTCCAATTTTCATGCAAATCTCTTTCCATAAGTTGTTGTCTTTGACTTGGACTCTAATTAATCTCCATAATTATCTTTAAAGCTTCACACTAAATTAAACAATTAAACCCAATATGCTCTAAAAATATTATGTTACTAAATCAAGACTCAAAATAGGAAAGTGCACTAAACTAAGCTAAAATCAACCTATAAACTAATAAATAAGCCTAAAATGATGTCTCTGAAGTATATTATATTATCACAAATGAGAAGACATCAATATTGATCGCACAAATCAAAAGGGGTATTGATAAGCCAAAATATAATCTTGATATCTAAAGGAGTCCGAAGAGACTTGGAAAAACCAAACTTGAGAAAAGGAATGAGGGTAGGAAAGTTTTGTCGACGGGTGAGTAGTTTCAAACTCTTCCGAGGGCAGACATCCCGAGTCACCCAAAGCCACGACCAAGGATAATAGTTTAGGATAGGAAGGAAACCGCGATTGATTATAGTGAACACTCATTATTTCCTAATGTTGTGCATTACGACAGTACTTTACGCGCCTCCTAAGCATCTATACATACCTCCTTCCATAGCAGAAGTTGGTACACTCTGAATACCCCATAAAATTCTCTCTCTCTCTCTAAAATTGATGTGGTTATTATACAGTTAGTATAAATCTCCTTATCTCCTCGGTTTAAGTAATCCCCAACTAAAACAATTCTAATGTTGAGCCTCAGAGTGCCATCAGGAGCGTACCTCCCTTTGGCGCTGACATTGTGTCTGGTTTCAGGAAAGACTTAGCGTAGAATCTGAAGCCTCGGGTAGTGAAGATATCCTCGATAGTGATCGAGAGTAAGGTACGCTGTTATTAGATAATTCACCGTATAAATCTGGTGTCGCCTAGGGTGTGATAAAAATAAGATAAAATTAAGTCAAGAAACTACGCACTCTCACCCTAGACAGGCACAGTACTGCAAGTATTACAGGATGTATGCAAGTTTTAGTTAGTAAGTTGAGTTCGTTCTCAGGGACTTAAGTGTGTTAATCGCGTGAGTAGAAATAACGAGTAAAAGTAAATAATTAAAAGACAGGAATTAAAAGATATGAATTTCGAAAATAACTAATTAAAACTAGGAAAATAAAGACAATAAAGTAAAATATTAAGAATATGATATGAGAGTTATAGCTTAGGTTTTGCTAGTATGCACTAATCCTTCTAATTCTATCTATAGATCTAGTTAATAAGGGAGAATATTAGCTCTTGGTATACTTAGTCAGGATTCTAAATTCCCATACCTTAGACCTTGAGAGCGACCAAGGGAGCTACGGCACAACCAAGACGTGGTTACACTCTTAGAGTTATCAAACGCTACTAAGGCTCTAAGCAAACGCAACAATCAATTGGTGATATGGTGATTAAAACAAACCCTAATGACTATCTAATTAGAATCATGTTTTGTCAGAACTAATATCGACACTAGACATTATGTGGTGGTTCAATAGTTAAACACCATGTCAAGGAGACCATCTAACTACTATTAAAATAATCCTAAAGTGATCAGTTCTAGGAAAGACAATAAATCAAAACATATAAACAAATATTAAGTAAGAAGCTAATATCAGATTAAAACATGTAATTCCCAAAAAAAATTAGATAGAAGAATTAGAATTCATAGATTATACATTATGCAAATTCCAAGCTATGGGAAGTTTAGTTCATACCTGAAGGAAATAAACTAAAAGAAATTACAAAAGACATCATCTTGCTCTCTACAATGACTAAGGAATAATTATAAGGTTTTTCTAAGTAAGGATGATTTACAAGTGATATAAGGGTGTATTTATAGGTGTTTAGAAGACCTAATTCGTTTTCTTGAGGAAGAGATAAAGTATTGGACTCCTAGCCCAACTCAAATTCGTATGGAAATAAAGATAAACACTGCTGGACCGTTTTGAGCATATCTTCTTCGTTATTGGTCGGTTTGAGCTCCATAAGATACCAAAAGAATCCTCACAGAATTATCTTTGTCCCTATGAAAGTAAATTACCAAAATCGGCCTATTTCTTGGGGTAAATAGCACTTCTCTAGGCGTGTACTGCAGAATCCCAGATTTAGGCAGCTTTTCCTTTTCCATCTTTTTAGCTTTTGTTTCCTTATCTCCAATTACCATGCTAATCTCTTTCCATATCTTGTAGTCTTTGACTTGGACTCTAATTAATCTCCATAATTATCTTTAAAGCTACACACTAAATAGACAATTAAACCCAATATGCTCTAAAAATATTATTTTACTAAATCAAGACTCAAAATAGGAAAGTGCACTATTTCTCAAGAAAATCGACATTTATGACTTCTAAATCACTAAAAATGATGTCTCATTCTAATATAAATCTATCACAAATGAGGAGACATCAAGACCTTCAACTCAAAGTTGTATCGTCCCGATACAATAAAGATAAAAACAAAGGGAAGTCTATAAATACACACTTATAAAATTCTTAACACAATGGAAAGAACATAGCAGAATATATAGAATAAACCTAAAGCACGTAACTCAGAAAATTTCATGCAATAATATTTATAAACTACATATCTGTACACTTCTCATATCCACAGTCAACACGGCTTAAATTCAAGATCAGATTAGTTTCGCAATGTAAGAAGGATTGGGACTTTACTCAGTTCCCCAAGAGAGCTATAGATTGTTCATCAATTTTCACTAGTGTTCAAAGATCCACTTAACTACTCTTTAATGGCTCAATCACTTCTCAATTACATAGCAAAGAATCAAAAGGTCTTTAAGGTTGTAATGTAGGCTTAGGGATGGTATGATAGTATATTTGGATAATTTGGAGTGAGCTTTTGGCTCTCTCCTTACTAGCCATCAACGAATCGCCCTAGAGCTTGAGTTACTCTCATAAAACGTTTCTCACTCAACCCAATGAATTCCTTGATACACGATTTAGCATCCCTAACAACCCAATTAAAGCTTAAGATGTTCACATAAAAATCCACTTTGCCGGTCCGAATATATATTTTCTTTTCTTTTTAAATCAATTTCTCAAGCTATGACTCTCTTTTGATGTTGAGATATCATGCTATTTTCTCATATATATATTTTTCTTTTAATGCCCTTGTTGGCAAAATTAGCTTGTAGCTTCTTTTTCATTCACTATTACCCCGGCAAAGGGTTACAATACAAATTTGTGAATCATCATCAATATAAAGCAAAAAGCACAATTAATAAGCTAAAAAATCCCAACCCAATAACAATTCCCATAATGGTGGACCCACCACCCCAAACTCAAGCTCTAAAACAACTGTCTATGCATCGCGATTCGAGTGCGGGTCATATGGAAAAGTCCTATAATCTAAAGGGATATGGCTTATAACGTGTTTCAATAAAAAGCTTTAGAAAGGCTAGAAGGGGTTGAGAAGGATATAGCATATAAAATAAAAATTCACAAGGTGAGAAGGTATAAAAAGGCTTCAAAGGCTTCAAATATGAAAGAACCGCCTTAATCACTTCCTACACTATGTAATTTCGTTATTTTCTTACCTTTAGCACTTTCATCAAATGGTTTTGTCACTAGATTGGATCTCACGGCCTACGCACTTCTCAAGGTTCCCTGAGATCGAACATACTTTCTATCGCATTGCTCACTAATCATTTCTTTACTATCAACGTGTGTTTTCCTGCAAATACTCAAAGCATACAAATACATAGCTCATAAACATACTACTTACTATCATTAATTTACTGAGATTATGCTTTCAAGCTATTAAATACACTCTACATCTAATTCCCATGTATCAAAAATTTTAATTTCTACCTAAAAACAGAAAAAGTGGAGATGAGAGACAACGAATCCCCACACGCCCAACTCAAAAATGATCCGTGTCCCCATGACTCGAAAAAGACTCGAAAAAGACTCGAAAAACAGAAATTAAAATTTTCAAATAAACATATTTACAGAAATGGTAAGAAAGAAAGAGAACATACTCTCGAGGCTTATTGCCTCGCATCAATGACATCCAAGGTTGGATTTGCTGGACCTTTCGTTAATTGCTCAAGGAGTTTCATGATGTGCACTTGATTAGCATTGATTTGTGCCACATCATTGACTAAGGAAGTTTGAGCTGCTTCAAATTTCGTTAAACGCTCCTCCATCTTCTCTTGCCAACTTTGCTCCTTTTCTTCTTTCGAGACTTGCGTAGAACCCGCTCTTCGAAAGATATCCTTGATCCAAGCATTATCAATATAACTCGCTTTAAACTCGAGTTTCTCTTCTTCACCCAATCTAACATTCGCTTTTCGCACAAGACACGTGATCATAGTAGGAAATTTAACATTATAAACTGATTTAGGAGAGATCGAAAACCGTATCACCTCCTCATAGATCAACTGTGCCACATCTACTTCTTCTCCTCTCAAAATACAGTCAAACAGTAGAGCGTACTTCATAGTCACATCTAAAGTTCGTGTGTTTCCAAAGATATTAGGAACAAGGAAATTGTGCCAAATTCTCGCATCCGATTGAAGATATTTGTTAGGCCAAGGTGCCTTCAATTCTCCCTTATGTGATTGCACTTTCTCCTTGTCTAATACATGCTCAAAAAGTAATTCCTCATCAAAGATTTTTTGTTTAGCAACCGCTTCTTCAAATTTGCATCAACCTTTCAATTTCTTAAACTTGAAGTGGTTTCTAATCTCCTCAACTGTGAAAGGAACTAGCTTTCCTCTAATCGGAACACAATTACTATCTCGGCTAAAGAGGCCTAAATAGAATTCCAAAACTAACTCATGACATAGTTCAGAACGTCTTACCATGAACGTAGACCAACCCAGTTTCTCACCAAGCTCTAAGAATCTCGCGTATTCTCCTATACCAACTTCTTCCTTGAATACTTTCTCATAAGCAAAAGGTAGTTCTTTCAATTGTTTCTCTGCAGAAGTCTTCAGGGCCCTTGAAGTTTCCTCTTTCTCTTTGGGTGTAAGACCTTGTGGAGGTTGTGTTTTCTCCTTTGCATAAAAGTAAAGCTTTTTACCATTACGATCAAACAAAGGTATTGCACTCTTTTCAACTCTATCTTTACCCTTTGGTTTAGAACTAGAACCTTTGTCAATTGATTTATTCTTGATTAAATCCAATCCCTTGTCACTCTTCACCTCCCTCTTGTTAGCTAAAATTGTTGTTCTATTAGTCATCTTCAATTAACCCCCAACTCAAAGCTTTAGCAACCCTTAAAATTTGAACTTGTGAATTATTGATTGAACAAGCTTGATTTGGCCTAGGATAGGTGAATTGATGATGATTTTCTATGTGGGTGAGGTGGATTTGTAATGGGTTGGCTTGGATTTAAGAAATTGTAGGATGAATTTTGAAAATTTGGCTCTTTGATTCTTCAATTTGAATGGATTTGGTGAGGATTGGGTGTTTGATTCTCTCTTGTAATGATATGGAGAGAAGATTTAATGTGTTTTTCTTGATGATTGGGTAGTGTTTTGGTGGTTGGTGAAGGTTTTGATGAGCTTCAATGGAGTTGGGAGAGTTTTGGAGAAGAAAAAGAGGCTTTAGGTTTATAAAATTCGGAATAATGGCTTAATACCTCATTTATACACTTGAATCCCGTTTCTTTCTCTCTCCAGCGGCGTCGTGCGGACCATACCTGCAGACTAGGGGTGTACCGCGGGGTATACCGCAGCATCTGATGTTCGAAAATTTTTAGCCTCTGCTCGATATACGTGGTACAACCCCGTGGCACGCGTTTTAGCTCTGCGGACCATGGTGCGGTATAGGGGGTACACCGCATGGGTGTACCGCGGCTTCTTCGTCAAAATACCCGTGGACCTACCCCGTGGCACGGGTTTTAACCGTGCAGTGCAGGGGTGCGGTGCAGGGGGTAGTCCGAAGGGTCGGTTTTTTTCGTCTCTAGATAAGACCCGTGGCTCCAACCCGTGGTATGGGTTTTTACCTTGCGGACCATACCTGCGGTATAGGGGTACACCGCGGGGGTACTCCGCACAGGTCTTTTCTCCATTCCGAAAACTTTTGCTCGCTTCCCTAACTCGATTCTCCAATACCTACACACCAAAAACACTAATACCTTTCTCAAATATGCATTATCAACTAAAAATAACTAAATTAAACATAAACTAAAAACGTAAAAGACATAAAAACTAAAAAACTACGGGTTGTCTCCCGTACAACACTTTTGTTTAATGTCTTTCAAAGTTAGACGTGTTACCTCTGTTAAGATTTGCGAATATAGCCTCCCCAACAACGAGTTAGGCTATGAACGTCAACTAATCTGCGCTTGACCCCAGTTTTGGGGCGAATTTCTATCACCTTAGCTGAAACAACTTTAGTGACAATGAATGGTCCCATCCACGAGTCTTTGAAACTTCGTGGCCTATTCTCGCGTTTGTGAGCTTTCCATAGAACTTCATGGCCAACCCCAAACTCAATGTTTGGCTCAGTATCCACAGGCTTTAAGTGGATCTTCTCAGGAGGGACTTTGTGATGTGAAAGGCTGTGGATGAGAGGAACGGTGGGATCTAACTTCCTTGGTTTCTTACCCAAGACATAGAAGGTCTCGGATACATTCTTTGCATGAAGGGTGATGGTCCCTTCTTGGAAGTTGATGACACTTTGACTTGTGGTCATGAAGGGCCGTCCAAGTATGATTGGAACCTGCTTATCTGCATCAAACTCAAGAATAACAAAGTCAGTAGGGATGGCGATATTACCTGCACGGACTAAGACGCCCTCCACTGTTCCCCATGTCCTTTTAACTGAGTTGTCAGCGAACTGCAACTTCACTGGAGTTTTCTCTGATTTCTGAAGTCCAAGTCTCTCGAACACGGACTTAGGCATAAGATTCACACCAGAACCCACATCGTACATCGCTTTCACCTTGAGCATACCATGTAATTGAATAGGAAGGTTGAAACTTCCCGGATCTTTAAGCATTGTTGGTAGCTCTCTTTCACTTCTTCTCGAAACCCTCAGGTTTTCTCTTGGGATCTCTACACTCGCCTCTTTCTCAGGAATAACTTGCGTATACACTTGTTGCGGTGTAAGTCCTCTCTTCGCAATATCAAGCATCTGGGCATTGATATTTTCAGGTTGATACGCCTCTACAAATGTCTTGAGTAAAGTGTCATCCTTAGGATTTGTATCAGGAATAGTTTATGACACTGGTTGAACAACAGGTGGCGGTTCCACCTTCTCTTCTTCTTTCTCTTCATGCACAACAGGTGCAACTTCATCTTTTGATTCCTCCTTTGAGGCTTCTTTCTCTTTCTCTTTAGCCAGCTCAGCTTCATAATCCATAACCGATTGAATTTCCTCTTGCATCTTCCTCAGTAGTTGTATAAATTCGGCTTTCTCTTGATCGTCCTCCACATAAACCTCAGAACAGTCAGATTCCACGGGGCTAGACTTGGTTGGTTCTTCTTCGGTACTCGGAACTTCCACGGCACTAACGGCAGCATGTGGTACTTCCTCTTTTTCTTCTTCAATTTCAAGGCAAATAGCCTTTCAAGCTTCGAACTCAACATTGTTTTCACCTCCTTCGATTGCCTTTAATTCCTTTTGTTCTATTAAATTTGTTAAAACTTTGTTTAAATGTTCTACTTGAGTACCTAACATCTGAAGTATGTCATCTTGTCCTCGGACCTTCTCTTCCTGAGCGTTCATAGTCGTGGTCAAACGGTCCAGAGCTTGTGCTATCTGTTGATTGTCCATAGATCCTTCTTGAGGATACTAAGGTAAAGCTTTCTGATCTAACGAATCGGTGTAAGCATCTTGAGCAGGTTGTTGAGGGGGAGCAGGTCTATTTTGATATTGATTTTGGTACTGACCTCTCTGTTGGAAAGAGTAATTCTGGGGGCGCGGTTGATAATGACCAGGATTGGCGGCCCCTTGTGGATTTGAATACTGCATACCCGGATGGTTTCGGTTACCCCATTGATAACCTCCGCGATTGGATATAAAGTAAACAGATTGCGGATTTGATTCGCACTCTTCCCATGTATGATTGTTAACCCCACATTGTTGACAACCTTGTGCTTCTTGTACTACGTTTGCAGCGGCTAAATTCTTTTGCATCTCTATTTTCAGCTCTTTGATTTGATTTTCTAATGCGGATATTTGAGCTGAGTTCGCGGTTCTGCATCTAAACGAAGAGTTCCTCGGGTCTTTGCTACAGAAGCTCGCGTTGAAGGCCAACTTCTTTCTTGTTCCATAATATTTCCTAAAACCTCGGAAGCTTCATTATGATTCATGGACACGAAATTACCCTTTCCAATGTTATCCACCTTCTCTCTACCTTTATCATTAAGTCCTTCATAGAATATAGCAAGTTGTAGAGCAGGGGTATAACCATGGAGCGGACATCTAGCTAATTTTTGTTGAAACCTTGTCCATGCTTCTCCCACTGGTTCTCCATCTTCTTGGCAAAATCTCGCAAGCTCGGTTTGATCTTTAAGTCTCATACTTTTCGGATAAAAACGGTTAAAGAACGCGTCTTGAAGTTCTCTCCAAGAATGAATGGTTCCATGTGGTTGTCTCTCTAGCCAATCGCTAGCTCTACCGGTCAAGAAGAACGAAAACATATGACAATACAGTTGCTCGCGTGTAATGCCAGGAGTAATGTAGGCATCACAAATCTGCATGAACTTCTGAATCGATCTTACCGGATCTTGAATTGCTGTACCAGTGTAGAGTCCAAAACTTTGAAATTGACTAAGCATACCCGGATCGGGTCTAAATTTAATATTCGGAATCTCTGGAGGGCGGTAACCGATTGGTTGAACATGGAATGGTACATGAAGGCCAGGAAGGTCTTGTTCAACTCGGTTCTGTTGATTAAGGTTATTCTGCCCATTACCTCCTCCTACTGGTAGTTGTACACCAGGTGGATCTTGTTGTTGGATCCCTGGTGGGTTTTGCTGTAGTCCACCAGGTGGTGGTGGTCCTCTCGGATTTACTCCAAGTTGGTCACCAAGTGGTGGATCTTGATGGGCTGCCATTACTCTTCTTAAGGCTCTTTCCTCACGAACTCGTTTGTTGTAAGGTCTGAAGCTCCTCTCAGGCTCCGATAAAGGAGGCCAAGAATTAAACACTGTGAAACCTGAAAAAGACTAAAGCAAACCACAAGCGTAAATCTGGAAAAATAAAAACTAAAAACTAAAAAATAAAAACTAATTAAAAACTACTACTCGAAATAGATAACCCACACGCTAACGAGACACAAGTCCCCGGCAGCGGCGCCAAAAACTTGGCGTCGCCTAGGGTGTGATAAAAATAAGATTAAATTAAGTCAAGAAACTACGCACTCTCACCCTAGACAGGCACAGTACTGCAAGTATTACAGGATGTATGCAAGTTTTAGTTAGTAAGTTGAGTTCGTTCTCAGGGACTTAAGTGTGTTAATCGCGTGAGTAGAAATAACGAGTAAAAGTAAATAATTAAAAGACAGGAATTAAAAGATATGAATTTTGAAAATAACTAATTAAAACTAGGAAAATAAAGACAATAAAGTAAAAGATTAAGAATATGAGATGAGAGATATAGCTTAGGTTTTGCTAGTATGCACTAATCCTTCTAATTCTATCTATAGATCTAGTTAATAGGGGAGAATATTAGCTCTTGGTATACTTAGTCAGGATTCTAAATTCCCATACCTTAGACCTTGAGAGCGACCAAGGGAGCTACGGCACAACCAAGACGTGGTTACACTCTTAGAGTTATCAAACGCTACTAAGGCTCTAAGCAAACGCAACAATCAATTGGTGATATGGTGATTAAAACAAACCCTAATGACTATCTAGTTAGAATCATGTTTTGTCAGAACTAATATCGACACTAGACATTATGTGGTGGTTCAATAGTTAAACACCCAGTCAAGGAGACCATCTAACTACTATTAAAACAATCCTAAAGTGATCAGTTCTAGGAAAGACAATAAATCAAAACACATAAACAAATATTAAGTAAGAAGCTAATATCAGATTAAAACATGTAATTCCCAAAGAAACTTAGATAGAAGAATTAGAATTCATAGATTATACATTATGCAAAACCCAAGCTATGGGGAATTTAGTTCATACCTGAAGGAAATAAACTAAAAGAAATTACAAAAGACATCATCTTGCTCTCTACAATGACTAAGGAATAATTATAAGGCTTTTCTAAGCAAGAATGATTTACAAGTGATATAAGGGTGTATTTATAGGTGTTTAGAAGACCTAATTCGTTTTCTTGAGGAAGAGATAAAGTATTGGACTCCTAGCCCAACTCAAATTCGTATGGAAATAAAGATAAACACTGCTGGACCGTTTTGAGCATATCTTCTTCGTTATTGGTCGGTTTGAGCTCCATAAGATACCAAAAGAATCCTTACAGAATTATATTTGTCTCTATGAAAGTAAATTACCAAAATCGTCCTATTTCATGGGGTAAATAGCACTTCTTTAGGCGTGTACTGCAGAATCCCAGACTTAGGCAGCTTTTCCTTTTCCATCTTTTTAGCTTTTGTTTCCTTATCTCCAATTACCATGCTAATCTCTTTCCATATCTTGTAGTCTTTGACTTGGACTCTAATTAATATCCATAATTATCTTTAAAGCTACACACTAAATAGACAATTAAACCCAATATGCTCTAAAAATATTATTTTACTAAATCAAGACTCAAAATAGGAAAGTGCACTATTTCTCAAGAAAATCGACATTTATGACTTCTAAATCACGAAAAATGATGTCTCATCCTAATATAAATCTATCACATATGAGGAGACATCAAAATCCCTCCTCTGATTCCTCTATCTCTTCTGCCGACAATTTTACCTATTTGACCCTGTGTTTGTGGTTTCATACCGAGTCCTCGGGTTGAGTATTCTAATAGTGTGACTTTTTATGCTCTATCACCTATAAAGGGTGTTGAATTTATTCCTCTCTAATATTTTTTTTGTTTTTCAAGAAACTAACTAAAGAATAAACTAATGATGTAAAGATCAGGGGCGAAGATGTGGTATAGCTAGGGGGTCCATGGCCCCCCTGAATTTAAAAAAAAAATAATCTATAACTGTGTTTATAAAAAAAAAATTATGAGTAATTAACCCTTATATTTTTTAAAACATTCATTTGGCCCCCCCTAACTTTTGAAATTTATTTTATTAGACTATAAATTATTTTATTTATTAATTAAAAAGTTAAAATCGAGACTTATATTGCAATATTTACACAATATAGGGACTTATAGTGCATTTTTGCATAATATAAGGACCTATTTGCAATTTTGGCGTAATACATAGACTTGTCGTGTAAATACGGTAAAAAAAAAATTCAGGGCGTTGCCCCCGAACCCCCTTGGCCCCCCTGATGTCTCCCGATTTTTTCTAATTATTAGCCCCTTGGAGACATCCTTTTAGGTGAAT
This sequence comes from Nemophila menziesii, assembly GCA_029959085.1. Lineage (NCBI taxonomy): Eukaryota > Viridiplantae > Streptophyta > Magnoliopsida > Boraginales > Hydrophyllaceae > Nemophila > Nemophila menziesii. The sequence goes on along the minus strand of JARWIR010000091.1, from coordinate 1,884,807 downwards.
AAATGACTTGTTTGTTAGACTTTTAGGCTTATTTGATCATATTGCACTTTCTCCCCTTGGAAATTAACTATTTGCAGAATCTGAGCTTTTGTGCGTAAATTTGACTATTTTTAATGCAAAGTTAATCGGTTCTTGAAAGACCAATCCAAGGAGAAGAAGTGAGAATAAAGTCTTAGTGTGTTTTAGAGTGTTAGGAAGTGATTTTTAGTCGAGTTTCTATTTTTAGAGTACACTTTCCTATTTCGATTTCTTGATTTATTGATTTATTCTTTTTAAGCATATGCGGTTTAATTATTTATTTAATGTGAAGCTTTTAAAAGATAAATGGTAATTACTTAGAGGCCAAGTCAAGATAAAGATGAAAGGAAAGAAGATTTACATGGAAATAAGAAGATTTAGGAAAGATTTATTCAAAGGAGGAAAAGATAAAGCTGCCTTTTGAAATCTGAAATTCAGCCACGTTTTAGAGATTAAATCATAATAAACTATTGGCATGGATTCTGGACGAATGGTCTGCACCAATAGAAAGAGCTTTCCAAGACAAGCAGTTTCATATATTGGAACTTCTCAAACGGATAAGTATTGAAAAAGATATGACCAAATCAAAATCAGCAGAATCTTATCTTTTAGAGCTACGAATTTGAGTCTTTGACTTGTCTTCCACTCCAAGCAAAATTCGAACTAGGTTCCTCCAACACCTATAAATACACCCCTTAACCTCCTACTTTCACACACTTCAGAGAATTAAACAAGAGGCTTAAGGTTTTCAAGTCAGAGCACGAAGGAGAGAAGAAGCTAGAAGCTGGAGGAATCCTGTTCTTCCAACCATAGTCATTCTACCCTTTAGGTTTTTCATTTATCTTTTGTATTTGAACATGAATTCCTTTTATTTAATGTTAGTTTTTAATTTCATCATGAGCTAAATTTCTTTATACTTGAGAATCGCATTAAAGGGATGAACCTTAATTAATGAATCTATGTTTTGAATTTGGGATTGTTTAGATTTAAATAGAATTGAGTTTTAGGTATTGGATATTACTTTGTTTTCATTACTAATTCTTTTAGGAACAACTAGAATTAGCTTTTAGTATTTGGGCTATTCACTTTAGTGGCGAAGTGATCATCCGATAGGGGGGTTTGAATACAGATCTAGGTAATACCCGTGTAATGTCCATTATTGACCGACAGACTTAACTAGTTACATAGCCAAAGAGGTAAAATCATATCATCTGAAGAGCCATATTCGACCATGCAGGTGTTTATGATACTTTAGGATAGCTTCTAGGTCCACCCGACAGGGGGCTAGATATTAGAGTCCCGACTAATATTATAATTCCAATTCTACCCTTAAACATAGCATAGATTACATTGATTAGGTGGTTTCCTTTGCGAGGATCAAGTATCTCTCTTATCTGAAGTTAGTCGTTTATTTGCTTTATTTCCTTTCTGTTTAGTTAATTTAGTCTTTACTTTATTTGCATCTTTTATCTTACAAAAACCAAACAAAAATTATTATCTTTTATTTTCTGTTTAGCAATTATCTCTACTATCTGATTAATATTTGGGTTGAACCTAATCCGTCCCTGAGAACGAACTTGATTATCATATATTACTTGAGACAACCGTACACTTGCGGTTAAGTGGTTCCTCTATTTTGCACTTTATTTTATAACACCCCAGGACCCACCAAGTTTTTGGCGCCGCTGCCGGGGACGGTAGCGTGTGACCCCGGTGTTAATCTTTTAGTAGTTTAATTGTTAGTTTAGTTTTAGTTTTATTTTTCAGTTTTACGCTTTGGGTGTCTTTCTTTCTCAGGTTTACAGGTTTTGGTTTATGCGTGAAGATATCGTGATTCTTGCAAATCCCGAAAGCCTAGTTCGTGAAGCAAACAAAAGAAAGAGAGACGCTAAAGCAAAAGAGTTAGAGGAGCAATTAGCAAAAGAAACAATGGTTGGTCAACTCAACCAAGCTGCTCCTCGAAACAATGATCCGTGGTTCGCCAATGGCCCTGCAGAAGCTCCGTTTCGAGCTCCTCCCCTCGGAATTGGCCCTGCAAATATTAATGTCGAGAGATTCAGACCCGATCCTGGTATGCTATCTCAGTTTCAAAGTTATGGCAATTACCGAGGAACACCCAGTGAAGATCCGATCTGTGCTGTACAGAAGTTCATGCAAATTTGCGATTCTTATATTACGCAAGGAGTAACTAAGGAGCAAATGTATTTTGCTAATTTTAGATTCTTCGTTATTGATGGAGCAAGTGAGTGGCATGATTCGCAAGAACCCGGAACAATTACAACATGGGATGCATTACAAACCGCGTTCTTCGATAGATACTACCCAACGAATATGAGATTAGATGCGCAAGTTGAACTAACCTCATTCAAACAAGAGGAAGACGAGACTTTGGGTAGAAGTTGGAAGAGATTTCAGATTTGCTTAAGAAGAGTCCCTGATCATGGCCTCACAGAAGTTCAACAGATGAAGATATTTTACCGAGGACTTGATGGTTCTTCAAGAAAGGATCTTGACTTGCTTTGTGGTGGTGGATTCCTACAGGTACAACCAGTTCATACGAAGATTATTTTGAATAGAACTGTAACAAATGAACTTGGTTGGAACACTGTAAGAACACCTGTTCGAGGTGGAAATACTGCGTCAATTGAAGAAAAATTCACCGCCATGGAAAACAAGCTCGAACAGCAACTGAAACAGCTTACTCTAGCTGTTACAAAAAGTGCTACTGGTAGAAGAGCAGATGTTAATGTTACACAAGAAGTTTATGGATGTTCTAACTGCGGTACACAAGATCATGATTGGGAGACCTGTCAAAACAATCCAGAATCCGTAATGTTCGTATCCAATCGAGGAAATTACAATTCAAGTGGTCAAGGCTATCAACCGAACATAAACCATCCGGGTTTCCAATATTCAAATCCAAATGGGGCTGCTAATCCAACTTATGCATATCAACCACGCCCCCAAGGAAACAACTTTCAAACAAGACCTCAGAACAACTATCAAGGTGGACAAGCATACGCATATCAAGCTCAGAGACAACCTCCTCAAGATGCCTATACCGAAACCATGAACCAGAAAGCTTTACCTGCTCAACCTCAAGAAGGTGCTCTAGATGTTCAACAAACCTTGACAACACTAATCAGCATTCAACAATCTACGGCCGCAGCACTTAAGTTGATGGAAACTCAAATGGCTCAGATAAATAAGCAATTAAATCAACGTCAGCAAGGACAACTATCGAGTGATACTGAAGAACCTAAGCAGAGAGAAGAATGTAATGCAGTAACACTTCGAAGTGGTAAGAAGCTCGCTCCACCTCCTTTTCCCGCAATGAAAGAAAAAGAAACCACTGTGAAAGAGAAACCGGCAAAAGATGTGGAAGAGAAAGAAGATGAGCCTGAGATAATTGAAGTGGAGAAGATTCCGGAGAAGCCAAAATCCAAAGATGTCACAGAAACCCTTCCTCCTCCACCTTTTCCCTCAAGAGTTCAGAAGAAAGGAGACATGGCCGAATATCAGAAGTTCTTGAATATGGTACGTGGTCTCAATATTAACGTTCCGTTCTTAGATGCTATACGCGATGTTCCGAAGTACGTTAAATTTCTGAAAAGAGCCATTACCAACAAGAGACCATACCGTGAGAATGAGATGATAGGATTGCCAGAAGAATGCAGCGCTATATGCCAAAGTAAGTTGCCACCTAAACTACTTGATCCTGGGAGTTTCACGATTCCTATTTCTATTGGTAATGAGTGGCAAGGAAAAGCTTTGTGTGACTTGGGCGCGAGTATCAATTTGATGCCCAAGTCAATTTTTGAAAAATTGAAGATAGGAAACGCTAGACCAACTTCCATGATCCTACAGATGGCTGATAGATCCCTTGCTCATCCAGAGGGACGAATTGAAGATGTCCTCGTCAAGGCAGGTATGTTAATCTTTCCAGTTGATTTCATTATTCTTGAATACGACGCGGATAGGAATGTCCCCATCATCTTGGGTCGACCATTCCTAGCCACGGGGCGTACTGTTATTGATGTAGAAAACGGCGAATTAACTATGCGAATCCAAGACGAGACGGTAAAGTTCAACGTGTTTAGGGCCATGAAGTTTCTAGATATTCCTGAAGAGTGTTTTCGCATGGATATACTTGATTTAGCTACGCAGGAAACGTTTGACTGTATGAATTTTAATGATATCTTGCGAGCAGCCCTAACACTTGACTTACCGGAATTGATGGAAGAACTAACCGAAACCGTAGCTGCTTTGAATTCCGGAACTATGAAACATAGGCATCTCGCCTACGAGCCATTCCGAGAACCTGGGGAGATAGTATCTAAAAAGAAACCATCTATCGAGTCTCCCCCACAACTAGAAGAAAAGCCGCTTCTATCACACTTGAGGTATGCGTATTTAGGTACTAACAACACTCTACCTGTTGTTGTTTCAGCTACTTTAACAGGTCCTCAAGAAGACAAACTGTTGTGCATACTGAGAGCTAACAAAGAGGCAATTGGTTGGACTATTGCTGACATCAAAGGTATTAGTCCTTCCTATTGCCAACACAAAATCATTCTAGACGATGAAAACGCGCGCTCAGTTGAAGGACAAAGAAGATTGATGCCAGCTATGAAGGAAGTAGTGAAGAAAGAGGTTATCAAGTTGCTAGATGCGGGAATCATCTATCCCATAGCTAGCAGTGAATGGGTGAGTCCAGTTCAATGCGTACCAAAGAAGGGTGGTATTACTACCATCTTGAACGAGCAAAATGAAGCCATTCCCTCAAGGACCGTTGTTGGTTGGAGAGTATGTATGGATTATAGGAAGTTGAACAAGGCCACCAGAAAAGATCACTTCCCTCTTCCGTTTATTGATCAGATGTTGGACAAGCTAGCTGGTAGAGAATATTATTGCTTTTTGGATGGATATTCAGGATACAATCAAATTTATGTGAATCCAAAAGACCAACACAAGACAACCTTTACGTGTCCTTTTGGTACCTTTGCCTTCCGAAGGATGCCATTCGGATTATGTAATGCACCTGCTATCTTTCAAAGATGTATGATGGCAATCTTCTGGGATATGATTGATGATTTCCTTGAGGTATTTATGGATGACTATTCTGTGTTTGGTGATAACTTTGAGGAGTGTTTACGAAACTTGGAGAAGGTATTGATTCGATGCAAGGAGACGGATTTAGTTTTGAACTGGGAGAAGTGTCATTTTATGGTTCGAGAGGGTATAGTGTTGGGTCACAAGGTTTCAAGTGCTGGTTTGGAAGTTGACCGTGCGAAGATTGAGGTAATCAAGACTCTTCCCCCTCCTATTTCTGTAAAAGGGGTAAGAAGCTTTTTGGGTCATGCTGGTTTTTACCGACGTTTTATCAAGGACTTCTCCAAAATCTCTAAGCCATTGTGCAACTTACTTGAGAAGGACACCAAATTCCTTTTTGATGAAGCTTGCATAAAGGCATTCAACGAGATTAAGGAGAAGCTTATTTCTGCACCTATTGTTTTACCTCCTGATTGGAAGCTTCCGTTTGAGATTATGTGTGATGCTAGTGATCTTGCGATGGGTGCTGTTCTGGGTCAAAGAAAAGAAAAGGTATTTCATTCCATCTACTACGCTAGTAAAACCTTCACAAGTGCTCAAATAAACTATACTGTAACCGAGAAGGAATTACTAGCTGTCGTGTATGCATTTGACAAATTTCGTTCCTACCTCCTTGGGGCAAAAGTTGTGGTGTTTACCGACCATTCTGCGATTAAATACCTTATGGAGAAGAAAGATGCGAAGCCGAGGTTGATTAGATGGGTTTTACTGTTGCAAGAGTTTGATTTAGAGATTCGGGATCGAAAGGGTTGTGATAATCAGGTTGCTGATCATTTGTCACGTCTTGAAGGTTCTGAGTCTAATGGAGGACCTGAGTTGGTTAGAGAAGAGTTTCCTGACGAGATTTTGTTTTCAGTTTATTCATTAGAGACTCCTTGGTATGCGGATATTGCAAATCTTATTGTGAGTGGTTCTTTTCCTCAAGGAGCTACCTCACAAGAGAAAAAAAGACTAGCCCACTGAGCGAAACAATTCTTTTGGGAGGATCCTTTCCTCTACAAAACATGCAGTGATCAGATGGTGAAGAGATGCATACCAGATAAAGATATTCTATCCATTATTATGGGTTGTCATGATTCACCATACGGAGGGCACTTCAAAGGAGACCGTACAGCTGCAAAGGTACTACAATCCGGTTTTTATTGGCCCACTTTACATAAGGATTGTCATGAGTATGTCAAGAAGTGTCACAGATGCTAGTTTACTGGTAATATATCTAAGATAGATGAGATGCCGCGTAATAATGTTCTGGAAGTTGAGATATTCGATGTATGGGGTATTGATTTCATGGGTCCTTTTGTACCATCTAACAGAAATCTGTACATCCGACTAGCTGTTGATTACGTGTCTAAATGGGTAGAGGTTGTAGCTCTACCAACTAACGATTCGCGAGTAGTGATTAAATTCTTGAAATCACACATCTTCACTAGACATGGAACACCTCGAGTTATTATCAGTGACGGAGGTTCACACTTTGTGAACAAATATCTGAAGAAAGTTCTAGAGAAGTATGGTGTGAGACATCGTGTATCTACCGCGTATCATCTACAAGCCAATGGTCAAGCTGAGGTCTCTAATCGAGAGATCAAATCCATTCTTGAGAAGACAGTTGGTTCCACACGCAAGGATTGGTCAATGAAATTAGATGATGCGTTGTGGGCATATCGTACTGCGTTCAAGACGCCTGTGGGTGCATATCCGTATCGTATTGTTTATGGTAAGGCTTGTCACTTACCTCTTGAGCTTGAAATGGGTGCCTATTGGGCAATTGCGGAGATGAATATGGATCCAACCTTAGCTGCGGAGAATCGTATGATGAAGTTGAATGAACTTGACGAGTTTCGATTTCATGCCTATGAGAATGCCAAACTTTACAAAGAAAAAAACAAAGAGATGGCATGACAATCGCATTCGTGAGAAGAAATTCAAAGTTGGACAGATGGTCCTCAAGTATAACTCCAAGTTCAGCAACTATCCGGGCAAGTTGAGATCAAAGTGGTCTGGTCCGTTCGTGGTGACCAAAGTTACGCCTCATGGAGCGATAGAGATCGAGAATCCAGACGAACAACGCACCTTTATGGTGAATGGGCATCGTCTAAAACTGTACCATGTAGGCGAGGATACCAATCGCAGAATTGATCCACATCCGGGGGAGGTCATGTACCTCCTTGAAGCTGAATAGATGCGAGAGGTAACCCGTCGAGCTTAACGACGTTAAACAAAAGCCATTTTAATGTATATTAGTTTATTGCTTTCAGTTTTTCAATTCCTAGTGTATAATTCTAAGTTAGTATCGAGTTTTAGTGTCTACTTTTAAAGAAATGAGAAGGGTATTGTGTTAATGGTGCAGGAATCGAGTTTGGGGTGCTAGGAGAAATTTTTTTTTGGAAAATTCAAGGCTGGCGCGGACTACCCCGCGGTGTACCCCCTATACCGCAGGGATCTACCGTGCCCCAAAAACCCGTACCACGGGTCGCGCACCACGGGTCTTATCCAGAAGCAAGAAAAAAAAAGAAGCTGATAGCCGCGGTGCACCGCGCCCTATACCGCACGCCCAAAACGCGTGCCACGGGGTATGTACCGCGGGTTTTTTGACGGAGTATGTGCGGACTACCCCATGCACCGCACCCCTGCACCGCAGGGCAAAAACGCGTGCCACGGGGTGCTAGCACGGGTTCAAGGCAGAAGCGCGAAAAATCACACCAGCAGTGCTGCGGTGTACCCCGCGGTATACCCCATGCACCGCAGGGATGCACCGCGCCAGGCGGTTTGTGAAGAGTTCGAAGCCCAGTCAACTTCTAACCTTAAGGAGATAAACCCTAGCCTCTTCCAAACGAATTTTCCAGCTCCCAACCCTATAAAAACACCTTGAAGCTTGATTAAACCTCCACAACAAACACATTAACATCATCAAATCTCTCCTCCATCCTCCATCCTCCATAAACATAACCTCTTCATCAAATTCATCCCAAAACACCTTTAAACACAATCAAGATCATCAAGCTTTCAAGAGTTCTTCCAAGATTCATCAAGAAAACAACTTCCTTCATCTAATCCAAGCAAGAAACTCAAGCTATACCAAGTTTTCTTAACTTTATTCTATCCTTGGTATAACTTGAGTTTGGGGTCAATTCAACCATGACAAACAGAACATATGCTTTGGATTACAAGAAGAGGTGTTGTATCCTAGGGAAGAACAAGAATTTGCCTGGTTCTACACTTGAAAAGGCCATCAATCTTGATGAGCCTACTGAAGAAACACAAGAAGAAAAGGCACCTGTACCACCACAACACGGGAAATTAACAGCAAGGATGAGGGTATCATCAAAGCCGACAGACAAGAACAAACATATCCTATAAATGCTTTGTAATATACACATGCAAGTACTCTCGAAAATCCCCCATCAAGCAATGATCTTTGTTTTTGTTTTTTGAATCATTTACTTACTATGGTAATATTGTAGGATATGTCGGCCCTTTCTTCCATCTCCTCTTCTCCAAGTGACAACGTCTATTGTTTAGGTGATAATCTAGATCCCAATGATCCGGCGAACTTCTTGGACCTTCGTTGGGAAGGAAAGAATTGCATATGCGGAAGGACATGCAATATCAAGATATATCCTTATGACTATGCTAACAAGCTCGGTAAGCTATACTACGATTGTCCCTTTCATGGTTACGTTTCCTTGATGCATCCTACTAGTGTACGCGTGGAGAACTTCTTTGATGGTGTTGTGGACGATTGGTTGAACGGAGCCATAGCGCAACAAGCTAATGCTCTCTTGAACGAGCAACCCGAAGAGCCTCAAGCCGAGGAGCTTATTCATGAACCCGAAATGGTCCCCGAGCAAGCTTGGTACATGGAAAACGGGAAGAAGGCGATGGTGGTTGATGTTATTTTGTTGTTGATGGCGTTGTTAGTTCGCTCGTTGGTGTAGGGTTTGATGAATCTTGGAAGAAAGGTGACATATTTTGGTGGTTTTGTTAAAAGCGTTGACTTGATGATTATTGTTTACTTTTTGTGAAAATATTTTAACGCCCCCCCCCCCCCCGGCGGTTTTGGAAAGTAAGGTGTTAGGGGTGGTAGCAAGAATGAATGAATTTTAGAATTATGTAATATTTTATGTATTTTCCTTATTTTAATATTAAAAAACTAGTTCTTGAATTGTCTTGTCTACATTACGATACTAGCAACCCTAAAAGCTACTTACACACTCAACATGCTTTACTTTTCTTGGAAATAGATATGTAGGTCAAATCATGCTTTACTACTTACACACTCCTCCTTCATCCCTCAAAAGACACCCTCCCTCAAGTCCATCCTTATTCACCATTTCTAACCGAAAAAAATACTCCCACCATGGATCCTTCACTAACTAAAACGACGAATAACACTCCCCCACCCACCAAGCACACGAGGAGGAAAGCTATTTGTCCTCGTCCAAAAAGAACTCGTCACAACGAGGATGGGAAATGGGGAGTTTGGAAGTCGAAAGTTGAGAATCAAGGTGGGAATTGGGATGTTTACTTAACCAAAGAATACAAAGACGATGGTAAATGGGGTGTGTGGAAGAACATATAAAAGAATGGATAAGTCAAGTTCAAGAATGAAGGTTCACAAAACCAAGAATTTTTCAACAAACAAGACGAGGTGGAGGAGTTAGGTATGAATGAAGAAGACGTATGAACAAAAAAAACTCCTTCTCCATGAACAATCTTAGTACCCAAATGTTTCTTGTTTTTGTTGTTCACTAATGCTATTTTGATTAATGTTTTATGTTTACCCTTAGTTTGTTGATTACGTTGTGTTTACCGTTAGTGTGATTGTGTTGTTGTGAACCAAGGATTGTTCTCTGATTTGAATGTCATTTTGATTCTTGTTTTATTTTATGTGTACTAGTTCATCTCGGATTTATGGTGATAATTGTTAAATGTTATGTGGGTTCATCAAAATTTGTTGTTCATCCAACCTTTATTCATTCAAACATTCATATGATTATTTTTTTGTTCCACCCAACAAACTCTTGCTCTCGAAAAGAATGCACATTTTTTCTTGGTTCTTTTGTTCAACATTAATAAGAAGAGTGAAATACAACATGGAATGATTTAAGAAAATACAAAGACAAGCAAATAGAATTACATATTACTTAAAATCCATAATAGAGACAATCATACACATCAAGAAACACATAAAGTACACGAGTTGCTTAATCTCATTAAATGAGTTGTTGTTTGGTTGTCTCACAATGTGATGCACCCCTAGGTTTGTTGAAGATGATGCTTCTTCAAAGTCTTGGATGTTTCTTTCAACCATTGGACGACACCAACTAAAAAACCCACAAAATGGACATGCGAAATACAAAGCCCCGTAATTCCCGTTTTCATTACCTCGGGTTATAATTGGATTCAGGTCTACACGCGGAGGTTTGCAACAGCATTGGGCGGGCACTACATGGATAAAACCTTTGGTTCCCTTGTTGGATGAAACCATCTTCTTCAAATATTCACAAAAGCTTTGGTGGTGGATGAGGTGTGTTTGGTTGTATTCAAGATTATATGGTAACATAGGGTTGATTATATAGCCGTTGGAAGTGTTTTTGTGGTGGGTGGTGGGTGGGGGAAGCTTCTGCATTCATTACAATGGCAAGATTCCTTTTTCAATATTTTAATAATATATATTTATTATTTTACCCTACATACCCCTACCCCACATAGTTATTACCTTTTCTTCTTCTTCTCTTCTACTTTCTCCCTCTACCCACTTCATTATTCATTAGAACACCCACTTTCAATTTTTGTGTTTTATGCATAGCGAGAATGAAGAAGGCAACATATGAAGAATATTTATTGGGTCCAAGGGCTACAAGAAGATATAACATCCCAAAAAATAAGCAAGCAACTAGGAGGAAGTTAAACTTGGAGCCATCCCCCAAGCGTACCAAGAATAAATCTGGACATGCATGTTTGATTAAGGCTCCTCCCACCATGGTTGAACACGGTAAGTCAAGCTTCTATACTCGATCTAGAATTAAAAGAGTAGTTAAGGCAAATAGTGATAGTTCATCGTCCACTTCATCAAAACCCAACATCAAAGAGGAGACCAAGAAAGAAGACCAATTTAAAAGATCTTCAAGGATAGAGCAACGAATCGATGAAATACTAGTAAGCAACAAATGTGTAGATGGTCAAGTTATTAAATTAAATGAAAGGGTTGCGAGGATTGAGTCGATATTAGCAAATAAAAATGATGTAAGTAGGCCGTTAGCGGAAGAAATCATCAAGTTCAAGGGTATTGAAGAGAGCAATATGCGGGTTGAGAGTCAATTACGAATCATCAACAATCGGATTTCCAACTTGGAGTCCATTTTATCAAAGGTTGATGGAGTAGTAAACTTTAGGATTTCCAACTTAGAAACACAAGTTGCAAGCAATATCCCCAAGTATAGGGAGTACAAGTTTATCTAGCATCTCTCTTATAAATTCCGTTTTTTATTTAAGCGTGTTGCTTATTTGTTGAGTTTTTTAAATGGGGTAAGTGCTTGTTAACTCCAAATAATTTCTATTTGTGTTTCGATAACAGGTTTAACAACTTTGGTAATGAATTTGATTTTATGTTATGTTAGTGTGATGAATTTGTAGATGTTTGAATTACAATATATTGGTAGTTAGTTTGCATGGGTTAATTTAAACATTATTGAGGCATTATCTCGACTATATTATAAGGTATACGGAACTAATATCAACAATAACTAACCCACAAAATAACTTCCCTTCTCCACTTCTTACAAACTGCATAACATAAGAACGTGGAATTGTAACATTGCCATCAACAAGTTTGCATTTTTCAAACAAAAAAGAGTTGTAAGTTTACACAAACTACACAACAGTTCCCGCTCAAAGATATGAGTTAGTTATTCTATACTCTATATAAACACTATCATCAATACTCAATTCACATTTCTAATTTACTGCTCTATCAAATTCAATCACACAAATGGAAACAATAGATGTAACCCTTCCTGAAAGCATTATTATCCTAATTTTGGTGAACCTTAACGTCATGCAACCGATGCGAATGAAGTGTGTATGTCAAAGTTGGCGAGTGTTGATTGGTACTCCGTACTTTGTAAGAATGCATTTGAATTCAACCCAAAATAGCGTTGGTTATTATCTTATTAACATGCCTTATTCTCAACTCCCATCAACCAGAATATCATCGTATTCTGCAGACACATTTGATCAACAATCAACGGAAGTGGAGACACCGCGCTATTTTGCCAACCCACCCACCATTTCTTGGTCTGCTAATGGCCTTGTTTGTTTCTGCGACACATCAAAAAAATCAACCATAAAATGACAAAATTCGTGTTTAATATAGCTTTTAGGAAAACCCAATAGACTACCAAACCCAAGCTCTTGAACCGCCTTCACTTGGCCTTCGGTGAGCCGTTTGCTAAGTTTAGTCATCTTGTTTAAAGAAAGCTTCGTAACAAGCTTAATCTAAAATAAAACCAACATAAGAAAATTTAATTTATTTTAAACTTCAAAACATAAAAATTTATATACGTTATGTAAAATAGCTTACCCCGCCCCTTACAGACACTTTTTCCACGTCATCGTTGCTCAACGCATCCTCGATTCCCTCATCATCGCTTACCTCGTCATCGCTTACCTCGTCATCGCTTAGCTCCTCCTCGTCAACCTCCTCCAAGCTAGCACGGTAACTGGACTCATATACACGCCTCATGCGCGGGGTTAGCTCGTAAAATCGAGCCCGAAGAGCATCCATGTCAATGGGTACGTCGGGACACATATCGCGGTATTCTTGCGCCGTTATTAACCTACGATTGCGGATAACCAATACATACCATGTTATATATATCAATAAAGCAATAGAATCAATACTTAAATTCAAAACTTACGCATAGAACTCCGATACGCCTTTCGCCTTACTCGTTTTGGGATGCTCACTACGCGAACGGGAAGTCGACCCCCTACACATTAACAAAAATTACTTTAAATCTTGAAACAACAAAGTAGAAAAATCAATATTTCATGCTATATATAGTAAAAATTAAACTACAATACCATTTTTGATAGGATAGCAATCTCAAACAAGATTCAAAACGAAGTTCATTTACACATTTAGATCAAACTACATAATTATTTATCTAATTAGAACAAGACAAGAAGGGTAGCCCTAGATACATAGAAGAGTTTTTAAACAATTGGAGAACTATTGGAATCGTAAAGTATAATACTTATAAACGTACTACCAATATACCCTATTACTAAACATTGTTCTATATGAACTAGTGCTTCAAACAAACACATATAAGACTCCCAAAACACCCATACATATACAATTGTAATACCAAAATACACAATTCGACAAAAGAGGCAATCAACTACATAAAACTTAATCAATCACACGACATTCAATTACAAGATTCGAAATTTTTTAAATGAAGATAAAGAAAACCTAGAATAGACTAGAAATCGAGTAAAACTAAATAACAAACTAAACCCTAAAACACTAGAACCCTAATACCCAAATGATTCGCAAATAGCTTTGACCACATGATCCATATCAAAGAAAAAATAATAACCCATTTAAACTCGAGCAAAACATAACCCATAACATAGAAATTAGTCAAAAAATATAACCGAAGCACAATAAACACACGAATTTATAGGCTTTAAGTTTTCAAAGAAACCTACCTCTTACTAGAACTTGCTCCTTTCTTCACCATTTTAAAGTATGTACCTCGTCGAAAGTAGCTCAAGAATATTGCAGCAAATTAGCTCCTCCGATGTCCGAATAGTTTAGTTCAAAGGCTTACGAAGATGAATAACACTAAAACGGTCAAGGGTATAACTGTAAATACGTGTATTTCGTTTAAATAATTAATAAATGAATTAATACTATTATTAAATGAATTAATACAAAGATAAAAAGTTGCTTTATGTCACTTTATGTCAAATATATTTTGAGCCACACAAAATCTAGTCAAATTAAGAACATAATAGTATAATCCTAATTTTTTTTTTCATTTAATTTTAATTTGTTAACATAAACCTTGTGTATAGTAGACCAACCCCTCTATAAATTCAGTTAAGCTTCACTGAATGAATGACCAAATCTAGCTGTATCATTTGTTTATTAAAAACAGAACAGAAAACAACAAATTCACCGCAACCAAATCTCCTCACCCCGACCCCAACCATTTGCAAAGGAAAAAGAACAAATTCATGTTCATCTTAGTATTAAAATAATCCTATTAACTATCACGTCATTCAAAACATCCCCATGAAAACGACTCACTAGAAGAATTTTTCACAATTTCCCATGTAAACAACACTAAACACACCTCTTCACTAATCTCCAAATGTATCTAATTTTTCTTATAATTTTTAAGTATATATTAATTGGATAGAAAACTTCAATATATATTTTAATTCGTCTAAACCAACCTTTGAGTAGGTAAACATTTGTTTTTGTTTTTATTAACGTAACATGTTGAACTAATCCACCATTTTTACTAAGACTAAGACACATTCAATGTGAGTCATTCTCTACTTAGCGAAAATCAAGAATATAATTTATATTCTTTATCGCTTTTATAGGAAATCAAAATGAGGTACCACTTTATTTACTAAGAAACATTCATAGCCTCATGACATTTTGACAGACTGTGAACAGGGGGGACCATTTCCTTCAAATATATTTTCCAGTAATTAAATATTAATCATTCTGTCATTAGTTTGCCACCAAAATTAAGCAGACCTTTGTCTGATTTGTTGAACTTGGTTGCTTACTTATGTAAAGAAGAAGTGTGAAAATGGGTACAACAATGGAGGCTGCATCTGCTGCTGAGGAAGAAGTAGCAACAAGTCATGAGAAGATCTTTGTGTCGGTTAGAGTGAGACCGTTGAATGAGAAGGAAATTCTGAATAAAGATGTCTCAGATTGGGAATGTATTAGTGATAATTCTGTTTATTACAAGAATGCTACTCTTTCTGCTTCTGAGAGATCCATGTACCCCACTACATATACATTTGGTAAGCTAATTTAAATTTTTAATGGATTATGAATTATTATTATATGTTTTTGTTAATAATACAGAGGCCGAGCCATTAAATTTTTTTACTAAACCCCTTCTGTTTTGTTTAGTATATTGGAAAAGTATGTACTAATTTAATCATATACCCAACTGAAATTTTGTTTATGTTTTGATTCATTGTTCGTGATCTTCTTTGTATTGTGGTGTTTTCCAGGCATTTGCTAAGTCAACTTTTTTTTTCTTTCACTTGAATATGCAAAAAAAAAGAACTTTTATTGTCTGGAAATTCTAATGTTGAGTAAATGGTTTGACGGTGTTTTAAGTTGAATCTTCTTCAAAACGAATCTTTGTAATTTTCGGGGTTTATGTGATCCAATGGCCCGTTTGGATCATCGGAAGGCCCGGAAAGCAAAGTGAAATTTGAAGCCCGGGAAAGAAAAAATCAGTGTGGTTTAGTCTCCGCTTGTGAGCTTTCCGCTTGCAAACGGGCCACTATGATGTGTTGTAAAGGCTACCACTTTTCGCCATTTTGGCTTCCTGGTATCAAATTTCACTTTGCTTTCTGGGTTTTCGAATTATCCAAACGGGCCCACGTCTTCTGTATTGTATGTGTGTAGATCAATTTTTTTTTTGTAAGAGATCAGTTATCCAAATTCTGCATTTTAGTCTGTTGTTGTTTCAAAGTCTTCTTCATCCTTTTAGCAAAGGGGTAGGAAGAAGATTCAAATATCAAGTCATTAAGCCTCATATTTCTTTTTATTTTTTCCACACAGCAAACAACATAATTTATTATCAAATTTATAATTTAATAACCGAAAAAATTGGTTCTAGACAAGGTATTTGGCAAGGGTTGCTCAACAAGGCAGGTGTATGAAAAAGGTGCTAAGGAGGTCGCTCTTTCAGCCGTTAAAGGAATCAATTGTGAGTCGGATTTTTTTCTTATTTCAAGCGCCTAGGCGGGGCCAGGCTCCACCTAGGCAATAGTTTTAGAACACCGCGTATATGTATATATTTTTTCAAGTTATGACCAGCTAAATCTACTCTACTCTAATGTGTTTTTCTAGCAAGTGTATTTGCGTATGGACAAACTAGCAGTGGAAAGACATACACTATGACCGGGATTACGGAATACACTATACAAGACATATACGAGTATATACACAAGGTAGATTAATTGTTTTTAATCATTACTATTATATTTTGTTTCGACTAAAAAAAATGTGGTGTTGAAACTATTTCAGCATACAGAAAGGGATTTTCTATTGAAATTCTCTGCAATGGAGATTTATAACGAATCAGTCAGAGATCTTCTTACTTCAGATACTACTCCCCTTAGACTTCTAGATGATCCCGAGGTAAAATCACTTATTACGGTTTTACCCTCTGTATATATTCATTTTGGTTATAAGCTAAGCGAGTAATGTTGATTTAACAGAGAGGGACTGTTGTTGAGAAACTCATAGAGGAAACAGTGAGGGATCGTAATCATATGATTGAGCTCCTCACCATTTGTGAAGGTAAGACAAATCGATTTTAAGTGTTTTTTTTTTTTTTTTTTGCGATTTGGGGTGCTGTATTTTGAAAACAAGGCTACTTTTGCAGCTCAGAGACAAATAGGCGAAACTTTTCTGAATGAAGCAAGTTCAAGATCTCACCAAATCATTAGACTGGTATATAACAACCCATTTGGTCCTTTATCTTTGCATGTTTTGTTATAAAATTAGTCCTTTATTTTGCAAATGTAACATTTTAATATTGTGACAACCTTAGTCCTTTTTCTATAATTCCATTGTATAATAAATGTCGTCATCTTTTGGTATATAATACTTTAAAGCGAATTTTCACCTTTTATCACACCAATAGTATGGCGACACATTGATTTAACGCATATAATGCAATGGATATACAAAAATGGACTAAATTTTGTCACAAAATTATTAGGACAGGGACTAAAATGTTAAATTTACAAGATAAGGGACTAAATTGTCAAAAATAAATGACCGGACACTGACTAATGAGGTTTTTGCAGACAATTGAAAGCTCGGCGCGTGAGTATTTAGGCAAGGACAACTCGAGTATTCTTACCGCTACTGTGGTATGAATAATTTACTGTTATGTATTAATGCTTATTAGGTTTGAGGCATGCAAACTTATGTGAAAGGGTATATTGGGTATTTGTAATGCAGGATTTTGTCGATCTAGCCGGAAGTGAGCGTGCCTCTCAGTCTTTATCAGCCGGAACGAGGCTTAAAGAAGGATGCCATATCAATCGGAGTTTGCTAACCTTGGGTACAGTTATTCGCAAGCTTAGGTCAGTTTTATCCATACGGTCCCCCAAGTTTTCAGAATTTTCACTAGCCCTCCCCCTCGGCTTTTCAAAATTTACTAATTGTAGAGGTTGGAATATAATGCAGCAAAGGAAGAGGTGGACATATACCATTTAGAGACTCTAAGTTGACACGTATATTACAACCATCTTTAGGAGGAAATGCCCGAACAGCCGTTATTTGCACAATGAGTCCTGCAAGAATTCATGTTGAGCAATCAAGGAATACGCTTCTTTTTGCAAGTTGTGCGAAAGAAGTGACTATAAATGCTCAAGTTAATGTTGTAATGTCAGATAAAGCATTGGTCAAACATTTACAAAGAGAATTGGCTAGACTTGAGAACGAGTCAAGAAATCCCTTGTCCAGTTCCGAAACTGCTGAGTATGCTTCTTTATTGCAACAAAAAGACATTCAAATTGAAAAGGTAAGGGATAATCAGACATTATGTCTTAGTTCAGGGGGTGAGCAATTATCAGCTTCTTTTTAACTACATTTACTAATGACTCCCTTTTTATTTTATATGCAGCTTGAAAAGGAGGTCAAAGATTTAATTATTCAGCGAGATATTGCTCAATCTCAACTTAAGGAATTGCTACAAGTGTTTGGAGATGATGCAGATTCATTACTAAAGGTACAGATCCAAATTTACTTGAAATATATGTACCATTTATGCTGCTCTTTGAGCCAGGGGTGGAGCCACGGAGATTTATTGTAGTTAATTGCACTATAGGTCCCTATATCATGCAAACATTAGCATATTATATTCTTTTTAAATTAATTGCACCATAAGTCTGTATATTAAATTTTTGAGTTACTCACATTATGAAAACATTGCACTATAGGTCTATATAATAGTTTTATGAGGTCAATAGAAGATTTTTGAAACCCTAGTGGGAGCCAACATTTCCATTTATGGTGTTCTCTGATAAACTTAACTCTTTATTACCAGGAAGGTTTGGGGCACTATCCTAGCTTACACGTACAAGACTCACCAAAATCAAGAGACAATTCCATATCAGAACCACACGATCAATTTAACTCTCCGGCTATTCATGTTCGAGAATATTCGGGCGAACATAGCACTAGTAGTTCCGAGGACCAATATGTAAAAGTGCAAAATTTCAACGAAAACATTTCACAAAATCATACACCTCCAAGGGTGGTCCTCGAAACTTCAACTTATAGCGAAAGTGACTCATGTCAAGAATGGGACGAAATGGAAAAACTAAGTAACGGGACATCCGAAGATCTATGCAAAGAAGTTCGATGCATTGAAGCGGAAGATTATAGTAGTAATAATCCCGTTGAACCAATTTACTTATACCCTGACGAAAATATTCAGTTCCCAGAACTTACCGTTCTTGGAAGCGGAGACGAAACCGATCAAGAGTTGACCGAAGAGACCGAATTGTTGACGATTTTGCCCTTCAAGGAAGACCAAGAGATAGTCTCTGGCTCTGAGTCCCTGATAATGGAAAAGGAGGACATTTCTTCCGAAGAAAAACCGGGTCCCGTTTTTACGAAACCTTTATTGGAATCTAGAAGCAAGATACTAACTAAAAGTAGAAGCTGTGAAGGACGTTTAGTTACTGACCTCTTCTCTTCATCGTTCGATACTGTGCAAGATTTTGTTGCAGAACCCGAAAATTGTCGAGAAAAGTGTCTAATGGTCCCACGGATAGTGCCGGGAAAAGTGTCCCATGGTCCCACGGAAAGTATAGTAGATATTAAGCTTGAAATACAAAATGAAAAAACTTCAACATATGAGAATGCTGAAAGTATTATTGATTCATGCTATGCGGAAAAGAACGAGAAAGTTGAACTTCAGCAAGACAAGGAAGTTACTGACAGCCCAGTAAGTTTAACGGATTTCTGTATCGTATTAGAGTTTTTTGCATTTTACATTCTCGTGGTTTGCGATAAGTGTGCGCTATCCCGTATAGTTTGATAACATTATTTTTGTTAACAGATTAGTGAGAAAGAACAAATGGAAAAGAATGTGAAAGATGTTGGTTTAGATCCTATCGAAGAAGAGTTTAAAAGTATCTCAAATTGGCCTGTGGAATTTGAGAGGCTTCAACGAGAAATAATTAAGCTTTGGGATACTTGCCACGTGTCATTGGTGCATAGAACATACTTTTTTCTTCTTTTCCAGGGTGACTCTACAGATGCTATATATATGGAGGTAGAACTGAGGAGGCTTATCTTCCTTCGCGATACTTTTGCTCGAGAAGATAACACCGTTGTTAGAGGTCGTACTCTTTCACTCGCATCCAGGTATATACTTTCTTCTAATTTGAACTCAAAAATTGTAGGGTAAATAACTCATTTGGTCCCTTATCTTTCCACATTTTGACAGTTTAGTCCTTTATCATGCAAAATTAATGTTTTAATGCCTTACTTTTGATTTTATCTCAAGTTTACTTGTTTGTTTAACTTGCAAACATAATATTTTAATTCCTTATCTTTCAATTTTTAGACAATGTTGGGTTATTTTTCGTATTTCTTTACGTTATAAGCTTTTTTATCTTTTGACCAAATACGTAGCTATAGCAAAATGACGCTTGTAAGGGTAATTTAGGGACTAAAGTTAGTTACAAATATCAAAGAATAAGAGACTAAAGTGTTATATTGACAAGATAAGGGAGGTCAAAGAATAAAGGACCAAATAAGTTATTTATTCAAAATTGTAACATCCCTTACACGGTTCCTTATCCTTGCACATTTTGACAATTTAATCCAGTAGTTGCAAAAGTAACATTTTAATCACTTATCTTTCTTTCGATTTTTGACAATGTTTAAGTCTTTATTTTTTCTCGTTATGTTAGTAAACGTTGTCATCTTTTAATAGAATTTGTGGCAATAGCAAAATGAAGCTTTTAAGGATAATTCTAGGGACTAACATTGTCACAAATATCAAAAGATAAGGGACTAAAAAATGTTATATATTTACAAGAAAACAGACTGAAGTGTCAAAAAGGTCAAAGAGTAAAGGACCAAATAATCCCCAAAATTATATCATCCCTTATTCATGGATTATGTTTTGTAAAATCAGCATAAAGGATCTTCGACAAGAGAGACAGAAACTGAGCAGTAAAATGATGAAGAAGCTCACGGAACAAGAACGAGAGTCTCTTTACCTTAAATGGGGTATTGGGCTTAATACAAAGCTTAGAAGGCTACAATTGGCCCATCGCTTATGGACTGACACAGAAGATTTCTACCACATCAATGATAGTGCGTACCTAATCGCGAAGCTAGTCGGGTTTCTCAAACCAGGGCAAGCTCCTAAGGAAATGTTCAGCCTTGATTTTTCCCCTAGATTTGAAACCAGAACATATAGCTTTAAACGCAGCTTGTTATCTCTTCGATTCTAAGGTAGAGTTGTGATTTAGAAGCGTGTACTTGATGCTTCCACTTTTTAGTATGTACATGCTGCCACTACCTAACGCTGATTATAGTTTTAAAAATAAACCAGATTTGACGAGATTTGTAATATTACTTGGCGGTTTATTTATCTTTTGATATATATATTTGGTTGTCCTTTTATTAATCCAAATTCATAGGGCGAATCATTTTTTTTTTTTTTATGTATGAGTGTCCGGGTCAGCTTACGCGCACCACGACTATTCCCATTGGAAATATACACCCCTAGATTTGAAACCAGAACATATAGCTTTAAACGAAGCTTGTTATCTCTTCGATTCAGCTTACCCATTTAATGGGAACTAGGTTACCCATGTTCAGGTAGGGGACTCGAACCTTGCACCTCTTGCTTACCCCCTTTAAGGGCTCAAGAAATAACAAGGTTGAGGGGATTCGAACCCTGTACCTCCTAGTTGAGAGACAGGAGCTAGTCCCAATGGTTGAATCCAAAATTTTCTGTTTGGATGTGAGTGGGCGTGTGTGTAAAGTGAGATTAGTGTACTACGATTAATTCCACGGGATATACATACTTTCCCATGTATATTTCTTGGTAAATCAGAACTAGGTTATCCATGTTCAGATAGAGATTCGAACTTTTTACCTCTCACTTTATATCCGTTAAGGAGAGGTTTCGAACCATATACACTACGGATCAGATTATTGTAAAAAAAATTCAAAACCATGTCCATAACTATTTAATTTATCAAAAATCAAATCCTAACGGATTTAACCATCAGACTTACATTTCAAAACCATAACCGAATAATTTGGATTCGTTTTTTTTTTTTATGGTCTTTTTGGATTTTAACCATAACCAAACTATAACTTTATAAATATATTGAAAATTCTTAAAACAAGATCACAAGTACATAAAAAAATTTCAAAGTATATAAAATATTAGATCGATCCTTAATTAAATAACATTTTGTTAAAAATATTTAAATGTTAGTTTTGAGATATTAAAATACTTTTTTATTTATATTATTTAAATTTTAAAATATATGAAAATAGATGATAATAAACAAATTTTTGGTTATTCGGTTTTATTTTTATCTAAAAGTATAACCTAACAGATTTAACCGTCGGGGTACACTTTTCAAAACCATAACCTAATTGTTTCCATGGTTGCATAATCGGTTTTTAATCGTTCGGATTTTTCATCGATTTCAGTTTTAAACCACAACCATTGCAATTACTATATACACCTCTTTTAAGTGCTGAAAAAATAGCAAGTTCATATCCGAATAAACTAAAACCACTCGCAAATCTTACCACTCGCAAATCTTGTTATAAATCAATGTAACTTTTTAGAATAGTTTAGTACTGGTCAATCACACTCTCTTTAGGAGTCCTCATTAATCCAACAACTTTGTATTATGTTAACTATAATGGAAGATAAAAACTCTCTATTAAATGATTATTTTAACATCTTTTTAGGATTTTTATTCAAATTTTATTACAATAATTTTTTATTTTACTTAATTTATTTGTATATTAATATTTCATTTGATTTTTTATTTATATATATTTAATTTTTAATTTATTAGAAGAATATTCAGAATTAATATTAATTTTGGTTATGAAAATATTCACAAACAAAAAATTTAAAATGATAATATGTAAATTATAATTTTCTGCTAAAAATCAAATTAAATAAAAAATACTTTTTCTATTATATTTATATTATAAGTTTGTTTACAATTTTTTAACCATATATCTAAAATAAAAGTTAATTTTTCAACTATTTATATAATTTTAAAAAAAATTGTTTCCTTTAACAATTTTTAAAAAAAAAACCTCTTACTTTTTCTAAAAGAATTTTTTATGAAGTTTGAAGTTTTTTTTTTTAAAATTATGTTAAATTGTAAAGTTTCAAAAAACAAATAGAATTTTTAAAGTAAATTAAAAAAAGTTGTTGTGAGGTACGTTGTGTTATTTAAAAAAAAAACAATTAAACGTCACTAAAAAAAATATTGCCACATCTGACGAAAAAAACGCAACAAATTAAGAATCAAAGATATGGATTCCTAAACTTTGAACAAAAAAAAAAATATGGATTCCTAATTTGATGGAGGTTGTTGGATGAGATAAATGGAGTATTTTACTCTATATTGTAGCAAAATGTTCAAATAAGGTGTCGGTTCGATTTACTCTAATAAGTTAAATATTACTAACATATCTCTATATTTAGTTATTGAAATATTTTTAAAAACGGATAGAATAGAAAACATATTATTTAATTTATATTAAAATTCTAGATGTAAGGTATATTATAAGATAGGAAATTCTTCTATTGGATGATCCTACACCAATAATATTAATACACATATCACACGTTTTAAACTTACAAAAATAACTAAGTTATTAATCTAATGACATGTGTTTTGCTATAATAATCAATGGAGGTGATATGTATATTAGACCATCCAATATAGGATGTAAGTCTTACCCAATGAAATAATTTTTTGACAAAGAGTCTATTGTTGCAAAATAAAGATAATATAAATTTAAGGTGTCGTTTGATTATTTTTTAAGTGATAAGTACTTAATACTGAATAACAGCTGAATAGAACTTATTCTGTTAAGAGGTAGTGTCTGAATGAATCAGACTTGGTTTGAAATCTTAATAAAACAGACCAATTAAGAAGTATTCAGATCTGAATTGGTCAGGAAAAACAAACAGTCTTATTAATCCAGTAACTTAATAAACCAGATTAAAAGCTCATTAAGTGCAAACAAACACCCCCTAACCAAATTAAAAATTGACCACACAATGAACAAATATATTTTTTATAATATTTCATTGTATCCATTTTTTTCTCAAAGAAAATATAATTATTTATTTTATTCAAGTCTACTTCTAAATATAAATTATGTACTAAATAAAATTTTAATTGGGTCAGGACTATATCCCTAAGAAATGATTGCTTTGGGTCTTCAAAATTTTATCGTTTTAGAGTATATTTTCAAAAATCAAACATTTATATATAGGTTATTATAAATTTGAGTTCAATAATATAACACAATTGATAACAGATATGTTGGTAAACAAAATATTTTCGTTCGAGATGCAATTGTTATAAATTATTTTCTTTTTTTTAATAATTTTTCCCCTTTATCAAATCATATATTGTTTTTATACGTAAAATTTTTGTTTTAAATTATTTTCAACATTTTGTAATGTGTTATAACAAATAATTAAAAAAATATTCCAATAAAATTATAAATACAGTTAAAAAGGATTAGAAAATTCATTACCGATGGAATTCTATTTTAAAATGAGAATGTTGGATATCACTCCAAATCACATTACCTTTTTATCACCTCCTAGGTGGATTTTAAATTAACCAATCACATGATTTCTCTTTTCTGATTAATTATTTTCTCTCTCCTTTTTACGATTGGTCCACCTAGGAGGCGATAAAAAGGTGATGCGATTTGGGATGATATCCAGCATTACTCTTTTAAAATTTCAATTTGAATCTAAATATATCTCTGGCATTGAGATCAACCTTCCATAAGATAGAATATGAAATTTCTTCCATGGTAAGTTTTATCAAGTACTGGAAAAATTATAAAATGAGATGTGTTTTTAAAGGTTCGATTTTTTTAATAATATATCACTCGATACGCTTAAATCTTAATGATATAATCATTACATTAATCCCAAAAGGTGAGACACAAGAACATGTTGGAGATTATAGGTCTATTTCTTGTGTCAAATTCAATTATAATATTATTGCAAAACTCTTAGCTAACATATTGCACGAATGTATGCATGAGATAGTGTCGCCGACTCAATCATCTCTCATAAAAGGGCGAACTATTCAGGATAATATATTGATTGCACAAGAAGTGTCGTTTTTTATGAAAAGAAAAAAGAAAAACCCGAAAACACATGACAGCTATCAAACTAGATATGGCTAAAGCATACAATCAGGTACGTTGGGATTTTATTATCACTATTCTTCAAAAACAGGGATTTTCATAAATTTGAATTGGATGGATAACAAATTGTATATCATCTGTATCTTTTCAAATCAATCTTAATGGTGACAAAATGGAAAAATTCAAACCATAAAAGGGTCGTAGACAAGGTGTCTGTTGTCTCCATTTCTATTTTCCTTAAAGACAGAGACTTTGATAAGCCTAATTGATAAAAAGGTTTCTCAAAAGATTATAAACGTGATGTCCCTATTTGTGATGAATTAATATTAGCTGGAGACATCATTTTTAGTGATTTAGGAAGTCTTCTAGTCAATTTTCTTGAGAAATGTTACACTTTCCTATTTTGAGTCTTGATTTAGTAAAATAATATTCTAGAGCATATTGGGTTTAATTATTTATTTAGTGTGAAGTTTTAAAGATAATTATGGAGATTAATTAGAGTCCAAGTCAAAAACTAAGAGATATTGGAAAGAGATAAGCATGGTAATTGGAGATAAGGAAAGAAAAGCTAAAATCATGGAAAAGGAAAAGCTGCCTTAATCTTGAATTTCTGCACCTACGACCACAAATCAGCTTATATCTCAAAATCGGTGTAGAATTTGGAGAAACGGTCAAGAGCAAAGTTCAAGATCTTTCCGAGACGATGAATTTCGACTACTCATATGCGTCAAAAGGATGAGTATTGAAGCTGCTAGGACCAAAACAAAAACGGGTCTGATTCCATGTTTTAGGGTTACGAATTTGAGTTGGGCTAGGAGTCCACTACTTACCTTCTCCTTCAAGAAAACAAATCAGGGTTCCTAAACACCTATAAATACACCTATAAATACACCCTTATACCATTGTAAACATGTCCCTGCTCAGTTTCAAGCTTAGGCTTAGTCCTTACTTGTATTTTCTCACTTTTAAATAATAGCTTAGTCTTTATATTTATTATTCATCCTTAGTATCAAGCTATTCATTCAAGAAGCAAGCTGACCTTAGGGCTATAAATGAACCAAGCCGCTCGCGATCAGCTCGAGCTCGGCTCGGAAAAAGCTTGACTCGAGATCGTTCGTTGAACTAAACGAGCCGAGCTCGAGCCTAAAACCGAGCTCGTTTATTAAACGAGCCGAGCCGAGCCTGTTCGCGAGCTTTTCTGAAAAGCTCGTGAAAATATAAATAAATTATAAATATCTATTACATATTGATATTTGACAATTCAAAAATTTAAAACCAATTACTATATTAAAAAAACTTATCTTATCCCAACAATTACATGTCACTCTCCCCCTCTACCTACTTAATTATAAAAAATCATTCAAAATTTAACAATCCAAAGAAAGAATACGTGATTGTATTTAGTGATAGTTTACAATTGTCAATTACGTTCTAATTAAAAATTTGTATAATTAAAAGATTTGCAACAATCTATCTTATAATTAATCCATAAAAGCCTAAGATAAAAGAAGGGATTTCTAACTCGAAATAGATTTAAACAAGCTTTTAAGCTCGAGCTCGAAATAGATTTAAACAAGCTTTTGAGCTCGAGCTCGAGCTCAAACACTTTTAAACGAGCTTTCAAGCTCGAGCTCGAGCTCTGTTATATTCTCACGAGCCGAGCTCGAACACTAACTTCAAAGCTCGGCTTGAGCTCGAGCTCGGCTCGTATAAATTTATAAATAAATAAACAAGCCTATATATCTACTATTCGGCTCGGCTCGGCTCGTTTACAGCCCTAGCTGACCTATAGAGGAAGACAAGAAGAAGAAGTTGGAGAGTGACAAACTCCTCTTCTACATCTCACCTTCTCTATATTTAGGGTAATTAGCTATAGATTTATGCTCAACCATATTTCTAAGCTTTTATTCTGTAAGTTTTACTTTTAATTGTTGGGTTATTATTTTGTCTTAAATTCATTAATACTATTGTTATTTCAATAAATTGAGCTTGGCATATATTGTTATTATGTGTTTTGACTTATTTTTACAACCCTAGATTTGGCCAATCTTAGGATTATTCTTAGTTATTGACAACACCACATAATCGTCTAGTTTTGATCCTTTGCCTAACTAGATAGCCATAAAGGTTTGATTTAATCACCAATGATTACTTAGGAATACCTAATAGTGGAGAGGTTGCTCCTAAGTCTAATAGAGGCTAGGTAGAATTTAGAATCCTGGTTAATATATAATGCTTAATCTGTGACAGGATAGAATAACAACTTAGTAAAATAGACTCATATTAGTAATCCTAATCTATTAGACTTACATTCATATTTATGTATCTGCATTCTTATTTATTATTTATTCTCATTAGATAGTTATTCATATTATTTTATTTTTTTATATTTTATTCTAAAACATCTAAATTCATCTACGCTTGTTAAATATAATTAGATCTAACGGATTAAATCCCTGCGAACGAATTTGACTTATCATTAAAACTTGCAAACGATCTGTGATACTTGCAGTGAGTTCCGTGGTTCTCAAGGGTGTGTAGCCTTTATTATTATCTTTATTTATCTATTATTTTATCACACCTTTGCCCCCACCAAAACGGTATTTAAATTACGAGAAATTATCCCATTGTTACTCACTTATCATTTGTTGATGATTCTCTTTTTTTCTTAATAATTGAAGAAAATGAGATCAATGCATTTCAACAATTTCTCAACTTATAGTGTGTTAGGCCAGTTCAACGCATCAATTTCAATAAATCATCAATATGCTATAGTCATGATACACCAACGAATATAAGAAGTGATGTTTTTGAACAATTACATATAAATGAGTAGGATGACCTGGGCAAATATTTAGGGATACCTCTTTGTTATAAAAGGTCAAAAGTTCAATCACTAAATTGGATTGAAGAGAAAACATTCAAAAAGACAAAAGCTTTGAAAGCACAAGTAAAATCGGATGGATGGAAAGAGGTTTCAATTAAAGTTATACTCCAAGTAATTCTAGCATACGCAATGTCAGTATTTTCTTTCCATGTCACGTTCTGTAATAAATTAATATCGACTATATCAAATTTCGGGTGGAACTCGGTGAGATAAAGCAAATTAATTAGATGGCATGGGAGAAACTTGCAATTGGCAAAGTGTTGGGTTGTATGGGATTTTGAGAGTTTAAAGGATGAATATTGCACTACTTGCTACCTAAGCCTGTAGATTGTTAAAAAACTCAGATACACTGACAACAATACTTTTAAAAGGTATTTATTTTCCTAAATCTAATTTTATGGATATTAAATTAAGACAGTGCGAGATTTGGTCATGGGCTACTTTTACGGAAGGACGCAATTTCTTGAAACAAAATGGCATTCATCTGATTGGGGATGGAAAAAGTATTGATATATGGAAGGATAAATGGATGGATACTCAATGAAAACTAGAAAAACCACCCAATTGTAATATTACGAATGCATCTGAATTATGGAATGATGATAAGACATGTTGGAATACAGCCCAAAACCAAGTATACCAGTGACAGGAAGAAAATTATGTAACCGGAGGAACATGATACTTTTATATGGCCACACTAGAACAATAGAGAATATATTACATAAACAGTTTATAAAATTGTCATAGGTAACGTTATATTTGGAGAAACACTACGACCAGCATCAGTCCCAGACACCAACACAACTCTCTGGAGGACGATATGGAAAGCAAATATACCAACGAAGACAAGAATATTCATTTGGAAAGCAAGCAATAACGTGATACGGTGGGGGAAAACCTAGAAAAAAGAAAATGTGACGTAGTGGCAGAATGTGAATGGTGTCATTTAGAAGACGAAATAGTTGAACGTTTACTTTTTAGATGTAGAATATGTCAATGATGTGGGTTGGATCAGTGACACAAATCAGGATTCAAAAAAACATGTCAGATATTCTCATACAATGGATCATAAACATAATCCACATCTATGTGGACTGAGGATAGAATCAAAGAGTCATAACTGCGGACATGCTATTAATGATTTGGAATACTTGGAAGGCAAAAGATAAAAAGTCAACATAGTAACTAGGAGGTAAGTCCAGATGAAGTGATTAGAGTAACAAGCCTTAATATCAAATAGTTATTTGGTGCAACCTAGAATACATTCAGCTCTGATTTGTGGAGCAACAATTTATATTGAGGCCTCCCTTGAATAGTATGGAATTTCAAACGAACATTGCGTTTATGTGTGATGTGTCCTTTGATTTTCCATACAATCCTACATGCATCGGTATTGTTGAAATTCATAAGAGTAATGGAGTGAAAACTGAACATTCAAAGACTTATTGGTGTGACACAATTATCGAAGACGAGGCACAAGCAATCTTTAAGACATTGAAGATACGCAAGGAAATCAAGCGCAAAAAGAAGACAATATTTTCTAATAACCTTGAACTTGTTCAAGGTATTAATCAAGTGTCGGCGCCGGCTAGAGAATCAAACCGATGTTGGGGAATATTAGGCGCATGGTTGAAGAGGCGGGTGAATTTATCTTCAAACATATACGTAGACGCCTCAACAACCGGGCAAACAAGTTGGCAAAACAAGCAAGGCACACGAAAACTATTACTTCTATTTACATAGATACTATCCAGGACTACTTTGACAAACTAGGAATAGGATAATAATATTAGTTGGACAGGTAGATAGTTAGGTTTTGTTTCCGTCCAAAAAAAGGCAAAAAATACATAGTGTAAACTTAAAATAAAACGCTAATTATTCATATTGTTGAGGAATGTCTGCTGTAGATCTACCCGTCTAGGCGCGCCTAGGCGTCAACTCCCCCCTCACTCGCTTACGCCTAGTTAAAACTCTAGGCATATTTACCTAGCACCTTAGTCACCGTAGTATAGGCGCCTAGCCCATCTAGGTACCGATTAATGGCAAAAATTGACTGCCTAGGCGCCGATTAATGGATAAACACGCCCGCATAGACCTTTTTGTTATTTTTCTTATTCTCGAGAATTCTTTAGTTAATATTATAACTCAGTTTTAGTATTTTTATATTTACTATAGTGTTGTTAGATGAATTTTATGACTTAAATAGTTATAATTTCTATAATTGCTACATATATATTACTAAATATACAAAATTACACATCAGGATTCAAAACCGTATAATTCCTCCTAGGCCCCGTGTAATCCCGCCTAGGCGCTAGGCCCTGGTCGACCGCCTTGCTCCCAAAACTGAGATCTACAACATTTATGAGTGAAGCTCCTTCATACACTTTTCTAATTTCATAAGACTACCAAACTTCTCATTTTCATTTGAGTAAATGCCTCATTTACCCCCTAAACTATACACGTCTTGACATATTTCCCCCCAAAGAAAAAAATGCGACTGGATGGTCCTTAAACTATGTTTTTGTGACTCGATGCCCCCTGTTAATGGAAACCATTAGTTTTCGCCGTTAGTTGGTCACGTGCGCAAATTGTCATGACATTTTACCCCCTGTAATAAGTTTTTCGTGACATTTTACCCCATGTACTAAGTTTTCCGTGACTCGGTGCCTAGAGTAAAATGTCAAGAAAACTTAGTACATGGGGTAAAATGTCACAAAAAACTTAGTACAAGGGGTAAAATGTCACGACAATTTGCGCATGTGACCAACTAACTGCGAAAACTAACGGTTTCCGTTAAGAAGGGGCATCGAGTCACCAAAACATAGTTTAAGGACCATCCAGTCGCAAAATTTCTTTAGGGGGCAATCTGTCACAACGTGTAAAGTTCTGGGGGTAAACGATGTATTTACTCTTTTCATTTAAAATCTCATCAAAGTCACCAATAAATTACTATGAAAATTTGATATAATTATTGCACTTCTCCAACTTCCGTGTTGCTTTCAAGAGATTACACACCTCTTTTTGATAAATTGGAGGGTATGTTAGATCTTGTAATGCTTCTTCACTTTCTTTCGCGAGTAGATTGGAACTAATTAGATCGGTTCCTCAAGGTGTGATTTATTTTTGGTTCACTATTTACCGGTTCCAATAGGTATTCGTGATCGTATTGTTAGTATTTATAAAAAAAATTATTGGGATAAGAAGCCTCCACAAGTTAGTTGGGATAAAATTTGTGTCCCGAAAGAAGAAGGAGGGCTTGGGTTGAAAGATTTGGGAACTTGGAATAAATCACTTCTTATGAAAACGCTTTGGAAAATTGTTGCTAAAAAGGACCCAATTTGGATCAAATGGATTCATGGAGAATATTTTCAAAATATAAGATTTTGGGATTGATAACCGAAGAAGGTGAATTCTCCTCTTTTGAACAATATTTGGGAACTATTAGAGGTGATTCTAGGTTTGATTGGAGATGAGGGTGGAGAAGGAATATTGGCTAGGTGGTTCTATTTGGCTAGTGATCATCCCATCATTCATGAGGTATCTAGCAAAATTTGTATACTTTATATAAGAAACCTAATGATTTATATACACATAGATGTGAGGCCTTGGGCCAATATTATTTGGGATTCATGTGTGACTCCTAAATGTGATATTGTCATTCGGATGACATTAAGGGAGAGACTTAAAACAAAATATCGTATGACCTATTTTCAGTTAGAACCACGTTGTGCTTTATGTGGTGAAGACTTTGAGTCAAATAAACATCTTTTCTTTGAACGTGCTTATACGAAAGATATATGGAATGGGATAAGGAAATGGTTGGGTACAAATAAGGAGATGAATACTCTCTTAAGTGCTTTGAAATGGCTTAAGAAACTTAAGGCTCGAGAGAATTGGTGGAGAAAGGCTTGGAGGATAGCTTTTGGAGCCACGTTGTATTGCATTTGGAGAGAAAAAATTGTCTTGTGATGAGAGGTGATACAACTACTCGGGAAACGGTTATCAAGGAAGTCAAATGACTTACTTTTTCCATTTTATTTTCCTTGTTCCCTCATCATTCCATTTTGTATGATTGTGGAAGGTTATTATGTAATTGTATGAGATAGTTGCTTTTTGCTTTTGTTTCTACCTTAAGCTTTCGGGTCTAGGTAGGTGACTTCTTGTAAAGTGTACAGTTTTTTTTTCTTATTAATATAATTGTTTACCCAACCAAAAAAGAAGCTAAATTTAGTTTAAAGGATAAATCAATTTGACGAGTTTTGTAATATTAATTGACAATTTTATTTATTTATTTTATTATCTAGGTTCTCCATTACTGGTAGGGATGGCAACGGATCGGATATCCTCAAAAAATGGCATAACCATATCCACATCCATTAAGAAAAATGATAACCAAATCCGCATCCATTAACCATCGGATTTTAGAATTATTTACCAAATCCGCATCCACGGCGGATTCGGATTATCCGCGATTAATCCGCATCCGTACTTGTTCAATAGGATTTAAATAAAAAAAAATTTATAAAATATTTTCAAAACTATAAAATTAGTTACTTAATTATTATGTGACTATAGATAGGTATTACACAATATAATAATAAACTAGATAAAATCAATTAGGTGCTTTATGTATGGAATAAGTTTATTTGGTCGATATTATGTATTATTTTTGTATATATAGAATATATTTATATATAATACAAATATTTTATTTTTATTTCTTATATTTTATTCGGATATTGGATTATCCATCAGATTATTATAAAAAACCAAATCCTAACGGATTATCCACCGGTTACCTTTTGTGAGAACCAAACCCTCATGGATGCACCATCAGTTCCATTAACGGATTTTTTATCGGATCGGATATCCATCGATTACGGTTAATATTCTAACCATTGTCATCCCTATGTACTGGTGAGGTTTCCTACTTAAAGTTGAACAATAAAATAGTAAAAATTAATTAAATCTATATACCTACGCTAAATCAAGGGGATGTTTATTTGCACTTAATGTGATTTTGTTTATTAAGACACTAGATTAATAAGACAATTTGTTTTTTCTGACCAATTTAAATCTAAATGACTCTTAACTGATATGTTTCATTAAGATTCAAACTAAGTAAGAATCATTCAGACACTGATTTTTTAACAAAATAAGCTTTATTTAACTATTTATTCAAAATTCATTACCTATCACTTAAAAATCGACACCTAAGTTTTAGTTTCCTTCCATTATTAACACGTGACGTCACACAAAGATTGGTCTTTTCAATCTCACACACCCCGAAGCCATGGGAAATACTTGTGTGGTCTTTTACCACAACTTTTAGTATAGTATAATATTATTATATTAAGAGAGAGAAGGTACATCTTATACTAGTAACAAATTTTGTTCTTTTTTATCGACCAACTTTTGATTTTTATAAAAAATCTTCTTTTTTTTTTGAACAATATAAAAAAAATCTTCCACTACTACTATTTTCTAAATCTTATTGCGAAAATCAATTTTTTTAAATTTTTTATCAAAATATAATTTTTTTCTTTGATTAAAGTGTTTCATTTTAGCTTAAGTTCAATATTTTTGATTTTTTTCATTAATGATGAATAATTCATAACTTTATAATTTATTTATTTGTAATATATTTGAATCACTTAACTCAAATAAAATTCAATCTCAAGATGTAAAATTAAGATTTTGAGTTAAATAAGGGTAAAATTAGGTTAAAACATTTAAAGATCTAGCTCCTTTAGGTTTTTTTTTATAAAAAATTTAAATTAAGATAACATTATGATCTTCAAAAAAATTAAAAATATTTATTTGGTTTCTTATTTTTCTAGGGTAAAAAAAATCGTTTTTAAAATATTTAAGCAAGGTCTTAAAAAACTTATCTGAGATCGAATATTTAAAAACGAATTTTTACACTTTAAAAAAAATAAAGATTAATGCCCAATCAACACCTCAAGTTAGAATTAATTCCCCCTCAACCCAACCATCATTTTTTTGCCCATAAAAGACTACATATATATATATAATATTTTTTCCTTTCCTTTTTTCATAAAAAAAGTCGTTTGAGTTATGGAAAGTTTCCCATTACTCAAATTTTAAGTTATGAGAAGTTTAAAAACCTAGTGGAACTAAGTCTTCAAATGTTTTAACCTCATTTTACCCTGATTTATAACTGTATCATTTTTACATCTTCAGACTGAATTTTATATGAGCTAAGTGATTCAAATATATTACAAATAAATAAAATTTAAATTTATGAATCATTACTTTTTAATAAAAAATTAAAAATATTAAACTCAAGTTAAAATAATAAAAAGTTTATTCAAAGAAAAAGTTATGTTTTAATAAAAAAGAAATTGATCTTGGGAAGTAAATTTTAGAAAAATAAAAGTAGTGGTTTTTTTTTTACAAAAATCAAAAGATTAATTATTATCCAAAGTTGGTCGATAAAAAATAAGAACAAAGTTTGATATAACGTGCATATTCTCTCTCTTCATATAATAATATTAAACTATATTAGGAGTTGTGGTAAAAGACCACACAAGTATTTCCCCGAAGCCATACATGTAAAGAAAATTAGTGTTGTAAGATAAATAAATTAACTACTTGAATATAAAATTTAGTAGTCCAATATAGTTAATTAACATCTGAAAATCTTGTTCAAAATCAATGTTAGGTTTTCAGTCATACCCTGTTTAGGAACAAAATCCTCATCATGGGCAGAATTCTCGAGATCAACTCATGCCAAGCTATGCAAAAGAAGAAATGAACACGCGCGAACACAAATAGGAGAAAAATAATCTATGTACTATATACTTTCATCTGAACAGGGGCTCAAAATGCAGTTTCCGTCATATAGTAAACATTATACTTTATCCAGTACAACAATAATTTCCATAAGAGGCAATGTCGTCTCTCGATGTGTGGAAAATAAGCAACTAATTCAATACCTCGAGAGAGCTTAATTAACCGAAGTGTACAGATCATTGAAAAGCAATAAAGTAAGTATAAGAGTATCATCTCAACATGGACCAAGTTTGTTAATCTTGATATATTGTTTTTAAGGAGCGTAGATGGATTTAGTTGCTAACTACTAAATGGCATAAATAAAATAATAATTTTTTGTTTGGTTTTCTGATTAAAACTAAGATACAATAATTAAACTTTTTAATTAAGCTACTAAAGTAAATAGAGGTCCAATTACATTTAAGGTATTGTGGGGCCCTTTTAAATGACCCAAGTCAACCCAAAATGTTTTCAAGGAAGAGTGGACTGGTTCGAGCCACGGAAACTGCAACTTTAATAACTTCTTCGTCTTAACTCCAAATCATAAACCGTCAAATCTCACGCTCCTTACTCCAAGTAATATCTAGAACTCAAAGAGATCCTTCATAATCTTTATCAATTTCATGTGGTGACTCCATCTTGTTGATTTCTAAATTTAGCCGATACATGCTCTCATTTTTCAAAAATAATTTTTTTGGTCTTTTAACGCCTTGACTTGGGTTTGACCTTTCTTTCTTGACTTCTTATTCTTGTATTGGGATCTCCTATCATCCAAGTAACTAAGATTTGCACACTTAACACACAAATTACACACAAATATCTCTAAAACTAACATTTATTCAAAACTAAACAAGAAATGAGAAAGTAACAAAATATAGGGAATAATCCCTCAAATATGCATAATATAACCCTAAAAATATGTATCATAACTAGATTAATCAATTACAATAAAGGAGACATCAAGCAGGTTAATAATTAATGTAGTGTAGAAAATATGGGGGTTTTTATATATTAAAACACACATGGTGACAGAATTGGATATATGATATACATCTTTTCACACGTGTTGACAACTACTTAACTTTCATAATAGGCGGGATAACAATTGATGTAGTGCAGAAAATATGGGTTTGTTTACTAAAACACGCATATAGAGACATAATTTGATATAAGATATACGTCTTTTTACACGTGTTGAGCTTGTAAGACTGTGTTTCAAAAGATTAGTTTCATGTTTTATTTTATTTTATTTTACCTTATTTCGAGTCTTTTCAAATTCTAATTTGTGCATTGCTTTTGAATCCATTGAACATTTAAATTTTAAATATAAGTAAATAATTTATTTATTTATTTAGAGATGGATTAATTATTTAAATCAAAATAATTATGTTCTCTTTTCGCGTATATAATCTCTACATACAAAATTCTAGAGATACTTGTTCTAAAGATTCAAAAACATGTTCTCTTTGTCTCAACAAGTCCAAAATTTGTAACAAACGATGGGTAATCTTAGTGTTTTGATGGGTTACGAGTTTTTGATAAGTTATATTTTATTTAACGGGGTGTGTCTATTTTTTGTCGTGTTACTAATTTTATAAATCAAAAAAATATATTATAAACAGTATTGCAAAAAAGGAAGTACAAAAGAAGTAAATAACTTTATTTGTTGAGACTCAGATTGTATCTGATGTTGTTAAGATATTTAAGTCACGTGTCAGTATCTTACATTTGTTGACTTCAACCTCCGACTCCAGGATAAACGACAAAACAATTCGGTAGAAACTCACACGCAAATTGTTCAGAACTTCAACAAACTTGATGATGCTGCTTCTTTTCTATCTAACTCTCTAATAATTTCAATGCTTCATTCTTTAATAAACTGACTTATCAAATGTTTGAGTTGGCCAACTAGTTATAGAAAATGAATAGGTGGCTAGGCATCCATTAGAAAGAGTTGTGACTCTAAGAATTTAGAGTTATGTATTTTGAATAAAAGTCATGTTAGTTAGTAAAGACATAACTATTGAGTCTGGCCCAATTCTAATGAATCTTCAATTTTTATTACACATTAACTATTGGGTCTGACCCAATAATGATGCTAAAAATTATGAAGTGCTTTTTTTATCTCTAGTTTGCACAAACTTTAAGTCACATATGTCGTTTGGAATTAGCTATATAGGTACTGAAGTCCATTCTATAGATTTAAATGAGGTTTTGGTATATTTTGACTAAACACATACTTCACATTTGTTTTGATAATTGAAGTTTACATCTAGTTATAAGCCAGCGTTTACTAACTTATTTAATTAACTGAAATTAACATGTCCTAATCTATCATTCCATAAATTAGGGGAGTGAAGAATATACTGTTGGCATATAGCCTCCCTAATTAAGGTGTTTTAATGTGACAAATCCTCTTGTGATTAGTGTGCTAATTTCTATTGTTATTGACATTCTTTCTTGCACTCTATTTCAT
This sequence comes from Nemophila menziesii, assembly GCA_029959085.1. NCBI lineage: Eukaryota > Viridiplantae > Streptophyta > Magnoliopsida > Boraginales > Hydrophyllaceae > Nemophila > Nemophila menziesii. The sequence goes on along the minus strand of JARWIR010000091.1, from coordinate 1,847,811 downwards.
CAAAAAGCTCTTTCTTTATCTTGTTGATCTTCCTTATTGTTTTATCTTAAGAAACTATTTCTCATACAAGTGCTATTAACCTTTTCTTTATGTATATTGAGAATTAGCTTTAGTGTTCAACTTCAAAGATTCATAGAATGATGTTTGCAACAACTTTCATGAAGAAGAGCTATTGATCCAAGTTGTTATTCTTCAAAGAATACTTGGCGCGGTACACCGGTGCGGTATACCGGACCAGGCGCGGACCAGGGCGCGGTGTAGAGGACTAGCCCGTCAGTATGCCAGAAAATCAACCACTGAAGCGCGGTACACCGCTGCGGTATACCGCAAGATAGGGTTTTCTGCACTAAAGCCAAGTCATAAGAAATATATCCGTTGGGAGATTAATAGATCCGTTGGACTCAAGCCTTATGACCGTTGGAAGCCATTTTCTACTATAAATTGAAGCTCTTTGAAGGCTACAACTACACCAACTAATTACAAACATTAAGGGGCTTAATTGCTATCATTCAAGAAGGTGTCAAGAGCTATACATAGTCAAATTCAATCTTAGTGAGCTTATAAATCCTTTCAAGGAGTTAATCAATTAAGCCACAAGGTTCTATCCACTCAAGAAGGAGTATACAAGCTTATAGTCATATCCACTCTATTAGGAGTTTTAGATACAAGCTTTAATTAGCAAACCTTTAAACACTTTGTTGCTATCCTCTTAAGTCTAGGTCTTGTAATAGATAGATTAAGAGAGAATTCAAGTATAGGGAGTATACTTGGTATCCTTGTGTTGTGATTACGCAAGTGGTGTGTCCTTCGTGTTATCGAAGAGTTTGTAAAGGTTATTGTGTTCTCGACCCGGTTAAGAGAGACACGGGAGCTTAGTGAAAAGCTTGAAATCCTAAGGAGGCTTCCTTAGGTAGTGGATGTAGGGAAACCGAACCACTATAAATCGTGTGTATCTTTCTATCCCTACTCTATTTACTTTCCGCACTCTATATGTTCGATTATATGCTTGCATGAATTCTATGTTATTGTTTATCTAGGATATCTAACATATAGTCTTCTAGAGTAGTTTAAGATAGTGTATTAGCTTTTCACTAGTTAAACTTTTATATCAAACCTTACTCTTTACATTGCATGATCCTATAAGAGTTTGATTAAATTAGTTGACCTAGAAGTTTTCCTCTTAAACTTATTATTGTCCAAAAGATTTTAATTAGGCATTATCTTATTAGTAATCCTATTCACCCCCCCTCTAGGACTTTCAATTGGTATCAGAGCCTAACTCTACGTGAATAGCTTAATCGTTAGTAGAGTAAACGATATGGAATTTAATCTTTTGGAAAGTTCGTCTTCTACACGACCTCCACTTTTTGTAGGAACTTACTATTTCGCTTGGAGAACAAAAATGGAGGAATTTATAAAAGCCGAAGATCCCGATCAATGGAGAATTGTAAAAGAAGGTCCATTTGTCCCTTATAAAGAAGAGTTAAATGAAGAAGGAGTTCTCAAGCTAAAAGAAAAAGATTTTGATGAACTCACCATTGAGGAAAAGGCTAAGCTCACACAAAATGCAAAACCAATGTACACTCTCATTCGTGGAATTTCCGAAGAAATTTTCTCACAAATGTTAGATTGTAAAACCGCAAAAGAGCTTTGGGATCGTTTGGAGTTTTTATATGGAATTGTCGAAAATGACGAAGAAGAAGAAGTCTCTATCCTTGATGAATCTCACAACGATTTTAAACCTAATCATGAGGTAGCACTTTATCCTAACTCTTTATCTCTTCCTTATAATTATTGTGATATTAGACAAATTTCATCCCTTCTCAAAATTCTTGATTCTCAAATCCATTTGAATAATCTTATGTTAAAAAAGGGTAATAGTGAGCTAAAGAATTGTTTTAAATGTTGTATTACCTTGGATGATATTCTTGGCAATACTAAAAACCCGTGTTTTGAAAACATTTTTATTTTAAACAAATGGAAACATCCTTTGATGAAAAACATAGAAGGTTTTAAAAAATTGGATGAAGCTTTTTCCCTTGCTCTTGATACTTTAAAAAATCATCCTTTCTCAAATATCACTCCTTTTGATCCAAATGATTTTTTCAAAGAAAAGTTATATGTTAGTGACAATTTGGATATTGGAAAAAATGTGGAAACTTCTTGTTCAAAACCTTTACATGGTTACTCTATTCAAAAAAGAAGTTATTGCAACTATTGTGGTAAACCCGGTCATCATGCTTCTACGTGCCATTACCATGAACAACTTATTAGTGGATCTTTGATACCGTCATGGGAAAAACCAATATGGATCGTGACAAATGCTAATAACATTTCCGGATCCATTCCACCTCGGGTACCATAGTAATTTGCATTGAAGGTGTTGAGCGTCAAGAAAATGGAATTTCATGCTAAAGGACGTTCAAACCTCATAAAAGGGAAATACGGTGATATTCTTTCCTCTCTTGTGTTTTTATATTGTGTTTTATGTGTTTTATCAACTTGTGATGCTATCTTGTAGTTCTTGACCTTGTTCATGCTTTAGTTTTGTTTTATTCTTGCATAGGGTCTTTTTGCACTTTTAGAAAACTTAGGGTCTTTTGTGAAATTAACTGTTATATGCGTTTTTAGCTTCTCCTTGGCTTTTCTTTTCAAAACAAAGATGCTCAAAATTATTTTATATCATTCCGAGTCATTTGGGGAAGTTTCGATTGTGTTTCGGGTGTTTTTAAAAGAATCAAAAATTGCATTTTCTTTATCCAAACCGAACACTCGTGCGGTGCACCGGACGAATCCCGCGGTACACCGCACATAAGGGTTTTGTCAGCTTAAAGAACCCGTTTTTCTGCATTTTCTCTTCATTTCTTCATTTCATCTTCTTCTCTCCTCCTCCTTGGCGATTTCCGGCCAAAAACACTCCGTTTCCACCACCATAAACACCCTCTTTCACCACTCAAATCACTTCTCCTTCTTCCTACTTCATTTTCCACCTTATCATTCACAATGGTTAGGACCAAATCCATTGCTAACAAGAAAAAAGCTTCCACCGGAGCCTCCTCAAGCCGCCACCGTGAACCATCTCCGGCGAAGTCACCATCACCACCACCACCACCACTCCGGCCATTCGATGCTCTACCGGGAAGAACGATTTGCCCCTCGGCTTTTCCCTCCGGTGATGATTCTCTCTTTAAACTATTTTCAATTCAACAATTTCATCATATCTTTGCTTTTTCGGGTAGTCATTTAGCAACCGGGTTAATTGAAGATTTTTATACTAATTTTGAATTTAATCATGCTACTACTTCGGTTAAATCAACCGTTTCGGGTACCATTATTCGTTTAAAATCGAATGCTTTGTGCTCTAAATTTAATGTACCTACGGATGGTTTTAGCGGGTTTTGGTCGAGTGGTTGGGATAATTCTAATATAGATATTGTTGCTCAAAATGAAGTGAATGAGTTCGTTAATAGTAGAATGATTGTTGCGGATGGAAATTGGAATATTCGAAACTTTGACCCGGAATTTATCGTGGCCCACAAGTTTCTTATCTCGGCCGTTATTCCGAAAGATAAGCATGATGCTAAACTTATCCCTTATGAAGCTTATCTTTTATTCTTGATCTTCTCCAAACAACCAATAAACATCATTGCTATTATGTTAAAATGGATGAATCACGCTCGTGCCTCTCGGGATAAAGTCCCTTACGGTATTTTTCTATCCAAAATCTTTGAGGCTAATGGTATTTCTTTTGGAGGAACCAATGTGAAACCAATGAATAAGTCATGGAACTTCGATTATCTCACGATTCTTAGGATGAAATTTGTTATTTATAACAACACATATGTTTCATTCTCCACTATTAATCGTATCTCGGATGATACTATTCGTAATCGCATCCTTGGAGCTAAAAGCGAAACCGATGGTCCGGAGCTTGAGACTCTTATTCTAGTAGATAACCCGGATCAACAAAACCCCATTCCCAATGAGCCCACTCCAAGCCAACCCACCTTTGTTAACCCTCCTAATCCATCCGGTTTTGAAAGTGCTATGTCCCGTTTCATGGATTATATAGGGAGTAAATTTGTGGCTTTGGAAGATAAAATAGAAAGAAAATTTGGAGTTTTGGAAGAAAAGATAGGTAATCTTGCGAATGAGCTCTCGTGTATGAAAAGTGATGTTTCGTGCATTCGCGATGATATTGGAAATGGAAGAAGATCTAGGAGCCGCTCTCCTCGTGATAATCGTTAATTCATCTTGGTTTGGTGTTTGGTGTTTGGTACTTGGTGTTTGGTGGTTAAAATCATTCTTGGTGGTTTATGGATCTTTAAATGCTTATGTGGTTTTTTTATTAGAACTTGTTTAATGGATGTTTATGCTTTTTAGTATTTGTGGGTCCGTGTTTTGGACATCTAGGATATTGCTCTTATGGTTTATTTGTTTTCTATGTTAGGATGCTAAATGTTTTATTTGGATAATTGGTACTTGCTTTTATCTTGTTTGTTAGTTGCTTATCTTTGTTGATTTGATCTTTATGTTGCTAACATGTTCTTTGATGTTATAGGTACTTCTTGATATTGCTTCTTAGTCCCTATAGTTTGTTCTCTCGAGCTTTGTTCCTAAATAGTTTGAAAATTGCATTGCGGTCCCAAATAGATCTTTCAAAATTGCGTTTGGCCCCCAAACTTTTGAAAAATACACCTTGACCCCTTGTTTTTCAAAAAATTCAGTTTTACCCCTATATCTTTTTCAAAATGATTTCAAATGTTCTTTTTAGGGAAAATTGTCCATCAAACAATTACAAAATTAAAAACAAACTATATGCATTGTGTAAGGGGGAGTCTTTGCTAAATAATTTTTATAGACTCAAATGCTTAGACTAATCATTTACTTCATATGTTGCAACTAATCGTTTATGTCTTTAGAAAGCATATGAAATCAAAATCTATCAAGAAGTTGGTAAACATCTCTATCCTTAGCTCTTACTTTTTAAATATCTAAACTCTTGCACACTCTCTCTTTCATTGTTTAAAATCTATTCACTCGAGTTGTCTTTGCTCTTCTACTCTTAGTTGTTTTTACCCCGTCTTTTTGATGAAGACAAAGGGGGAGAAATTTTATGTGCACTAAAACTTTCAAAACTTGCACGTTTTTAAAACTCACAAATGCATCTCAAATTTTATGCTTATTGTGAGGGGGAGCTTTATTTCATAAGTGCTTAAGCTTTTATATCTTTCCTAAGTTTTATATCTTTCCTAAGTTGTTTTAGTGAAGGATTTGTCATCATCAAAAAGGGGGAGATTGTTGGCATATAGCCTCCCTAATTAAGGTGTTTTAATGTGACAAATCCTCTTGTGATTAGTGTGCTAATTTCTATTGTTATTGACATTCTTTCTTGCACTCTATTTCATCAAAAAGCTCTTTCTTTATCTTGTTGATCTTCCTTATTGTTTTATCTTAAGAAACTATTTCTCATACAAGTGCTATTAACCTTTTCTTTATGTATATTGAGAATTAGCTTTAGTGTTCAACTTCAAAGATTCATAGAATGATGTTTGCAACAACTTTCATGAAGAAGAGCTATTGATCCAAGTTGTTATTCTTCAAAGAATACTTGGCGCGGTACACCGGTGCGGTATACCGGACCAGGCGCGGACCAGGGCGCGGTGTAGAGGACTAGCCCGTCAGTATGCCAGAAAATCAACCACTGAAGCGCGGTACACCGCTGCGGTATACCGCAAGATAGGGTTTTCTGCACTAAAGCCAAGTCATAAGAAATATATCCGTTGGGAGATTAATAGATCCGTTGGACTCAAGCCTTATGACCGTTGGAAGCCATTTTCTACTATAAATTGAAGCTCTTTGAAGGCTACAACTACACCAACTAATTACAAACATTAAGGGGCTTAATTGCTATCATTCAAGAAGGTGTCAAGAGCTATACATAGTCAAATTCAATCTTAGTGAGCTTATAAATCCTTTCAAGGAGTTAATCAATTAAGCCACAAGGTTCTATCCACTCAAGAAGGAGTATACAAGCTTATAGTCATATCCACTCTATTAGGAGTTTTAGATACAAGCTTTAATTAGCAAACCTTTAAACACTTTGTTGCTATCCTCTTAAGTCTAGGTCTTGTAATAGATAGATTAAGAGAGAATTCAAGTATAGGGAGTATACTTGGTATCCTTGTGTTGTGATTACGCAAGTGGTGTGTCCTTCGTGTTATCGAAGAGTTTGTAAAGGTTATTGTGTTCTCGACCCGGTTAAGAGAGACACGGGAGCTTAGTGAAAAGCTTGAAATCCTAAGGAGGCTTCCTTAGGTAGTGGATGTAGGGAAACCGAACCACTATAAATCGTGTGTATCTTTCTATCCCTACTCTATTTACTTTCCGCACTCTATATGTTCGATTATATGCTTGCATGAATTCTATGTTATTGTTTATCTAGGATATCTAACATATAGTCTTCTAGAGTAGTTTAAGATAGTGTATTAGCTTTTCACTAGTTAAACTTTTATATCAAACCTTACTCTTTACATTGCATGATCCTATAAGAGTTTGATTAAATTAGTTGACCTAGAAGTTTTCCTCTTAAACTTATTATTGTCCAAAAGATTTTAATTAGGCATTATCTTATTAGTAATCCTATTCACCCCCCTCTAGGACTTTCATATACATAATCAGAATGCTCATTCATGTCTTTCTCGGTTACAATTTTGGTTGGTACCACAGTTATTACATTCATCTTAAATAGATCGTCACAAAGGTATCCCTTTCCTACGTATATGTCATTCTTTGTTAATACAAACTTATCAGCTACAAATACAAGTTTAAAACCAGTCTCGCTAAGTAAAGATCTGGAGACTAAGTTCCTGCAGATGTTTGGAACATGTAGGACATTGTTCAAGGTTAGCTCTTTCTCGGAGGTCACCTTCAGCACAATCTGCCCGGTACCTTGAACCTTTGAGGCAGCGAAGTTTCCCATATAAAGGATTCATTTATTTATAGTTTTTTTGTAGGTTTTGAACATGGATTTATCTGAGCACACATGTCGGGTTGCTCTAGTATCTACCCACCATTGTTTTAGATTTCCAACTAGGTTGATTCAAAAACCATTATTGCTAGGTTGAAATATTCAATACCATCAGATATCTCAGTCACATACGACTGACCACTCTTACCCTTCTTTTGGTTTCCTTGTATTTTCTTGTTTCGACAGTCTTTGCACGATGTCCATGCTTTCCACAGTTGTGACGATCCCCCTGAATTTCCAACTTCTTGTTGTTGTCACAGTGGTCTATTTTGGTCTCTTTCGCTTCATGTTTTAGTTTGACCTCCCTTGTCCAACAACATTATCCTTGACTTCATAATATCGAGGGTTGGTTGCCTTTTCAACTATTCAATTTTCTTCCTCGATTTTTTTACCTTACGATTAGATCTTCAATACTTATATGTTTGCGCTTGTACTTGAGGTAGTTCTTATAGTCTTTGTACGACGGGAGGAACTTTTCACGAGTGCACCAACTTGGAAATTTTCTGCCGGATTCATTCCTTCAACGCTTAGTTCATGCAAAATCAACTCATATTGTTGTACTTGTGACATTAATGGTTTTGAATCCACCATTTTGGTTTTAAAGAAACTACCAATCACGAATTTCTTTGTGTTGGTTTCTTCGGTCTTGTATTTATTCTCAAGAGAATCCCATAGTCGTTTGGAAATAGTCACGGTGTTGTATATATTATATAAAGAATTCTCCAAACAATTCAGACAATTCTTACATAGGAAGTCAAAATGCTTCCAAGCGTCTACTACATTATAAGTTTCAGCATTTGGATTATATCCCATTTTCAATGGATTATATTCATAAACTTTTCCAAATTCAGAGTCGTCAAGTAAAATAACATATTTGTTGTCATCTCTTAAAGTTAGAACAATTGATTTTTTTGTCCTATCGGCATGTCTAATCAGTGCTTGGTGTCGCCTAAGGTGTGATAAAAAAATGTATAAAATTAGTGCAAATAAACACCCTAAGCTGAGCACGGTTTTGCAAGTATACAGATCGTATGCAAGTTTTAATGAATAAGTAGAATTCGTTCCTCAGATACGATTATTCTATCACACGATATTAGATAGGTAGCCTGAATCTCCAGCTTATCTCTAGTATTATTCTCATTTTGTAAATTACTTACATCTCTATGCATAGTCAGAAGTTGCATACCTCTCCACTCATTCTTGACTCAATATATTTTTTCAGTTGAGTGATTGAACTATTTCTTATTGGAAATATTCAAATGTTTGTTAATATGTTTCAATATCTACACTACTTAATATGTTAAGTTCCCCTCACAGTCAATACTTCAAGCCTCTTTAACAAAAGGAAACAAGGCTTCATGCTTAGACCAAATGTTAAAAAACTTAAACGTTGAAGGCTTTCTTTTGGCATTACCATGAATAGTCATAATCAAAGTTGTTTGATCTGATATACCCGGAGGTTCAACTTCAAGATTAAAAACAAAGCTAGAAAACCATATGTCATTAACTAATATCCTATCAATCTTACTTTTAACTAACCCATCAAATATACGATTGGTCCACGTATGAAAACATTTGGTACCTCTATGTTCAAACATTTCATCAATGGATACATTCTTCAAAATTCGCAGATCTTCTATGGAAAACATGACAATCACTTATCTCACTAGAATGTAAAATTTCATTGAAATCAGCACACCAAACCCAAGCTTCATCCCTAACTTTTTTACTCCAGTCTTTTAAAGTATTCCACAAATTCCTATCTTACGATCATCATTATATACATATATCATTGCATAAAAGAACTTCTTTTTGCTGTTAATCTATGTTATCTCCAAAAAAGTAGCTTGCTTACATGTCTCCATACAATTTGACAATGATAGTTCTACTATTCCATCTTTTAGCTAATGTACCCTCTCATCCTTATCATTATTTCTGATTGAACCCCAATCATGAAGAAAATCATTACAAAATTTATCATTCTTATCCTTTGTCGTCTTAATCTCCAAAAAGTACACAACACCCATTTTCTTTTTCAGAATTACCTTTACAACTTCTTTTTACTTAATCACTCTTTATTATACCGTCTTTCTCTTATTATATAGATTGCTTATTTATTTATTTTTCATTTTTCTTGTCTCATCAACCCAAAAGTTTAATATTATTTCTCCAAGGGTTGCCATTGGTTACAAAATTTGATATCAAGTTTTTGAAGAGATTATTATATTTATCAATTTAGAGAGTTTTATTATATTTTACCATTAACCATATTTAAAATTGGAAAAAGTCTGATTATTGATGAAAATGATAAGCAACTAAGATCGATAATTATTTTATTGATTAAGATTACTCCATAATAATTAAAAGATTAATGATATTTGTCACCCCTTTTCATGTCACCCTTTTATCACCCTTCTATATATATGTTCTGATTTCCTTGAATAGAAGATAGAGAAAAATTAAATAAGATAGAGAAATCCATTCATTGGTACATGTAGGCATACACGTAGGAGGTGATAAAAGGGTGATACAAAAAGGGTGACAAATATCATTACTCGAATTAAAAAGTACTGTGATCAAATCATATCCGAAGAAATGATTATCCGATAATGATAAAAAAATTATAGGCAACTTTCAAACTACTTCCGTTTACAATAGTTTCTAATATTATGATTTCGGTACTCATTTTTATGACCACGACAAGATTTGGAAAGGGAGATGTGTCTTGAGCGATAATTGTTTTAAAATAATTTTTTTGGATTAAAATTAGAAAGATTTTTTTTTTTAGGTCGGGTAAACGGTTGTATTAAAATATCAAAACTGTACACTATATAAGGGTGTTACCTACCTAGGCTCGAAAGCTTAAGGTAGCAACAAGGAATATAGAAACAACTACCTCATACTATACTAATACAAGCTAGCCTTCCACTCACATCCAAAAAAGAATGCCGAGGGAACAAGGAAAATAAGATTGAATAAACACACCATTTGATTTCCTTGGTTACTATTTCTCTAGTCTTGGAAGCACCTCTCATAGCTAGGTGATTTCTCGCCGTCCAAATACAATACACGGTAGCTCCAAAACCCACTTTCCAAGCCTTTCTTCTCCAATTCTCTCTAGCTTTTAATTTTTTTAGCCATTTCAAAGCGCTTAGAATAGTGTTCATTTCCTTGTCTAGTCCAAGCCACATTTTTATATCATCCCATATAGCCTTAGCAAAAGAGCATTCAAAAAATAAATGCCTATTCGATTCAAATCTTCCTTACACAAATCACAAAGTGGATCAAGTTCCATGTAAGTAATCATATTCTTAGTTTTAAGTCTTTCTTTTAATGCCATCCATACTATGATTGCATGTTTCGGAAATACACTCGGATCCCACACAATATTTGCCCAAGGTTTAATAAAAGTTTTACGACGAAATAAATCATAAGAGAATTTATATACATCATAAAACTCTATTGTATTTACCTCATATGTTGATCGGGGCGCCTTAACGGAAGAAAACCATAAAGCTAATATTTCTTTTCTTCCTTCTTCACCTAGGGACCCACGTATAATTTCTTTTAGCTCCCAAATATTTTTCAAAAGTGGGGAATTACTTTTTTTAGGAATCCATCCCCAAAAACCACTACTATTAAAATACTCACCATGGATCCACCTAATCCAAAGTGATTCTTTATTTTCCACTATTTTCCAAATCATCTTTAGAAGTAAAGCTTTATTCCATGCTTCAAAATATTTTAATCCAAGTCCCCCTTCATTTTTAGGCATACAAATCTTTTTCCAACTAACTTGGGGTGGCTTATTATCCCAATAAAAATTACGGCAAATACTAATGATTCTCTCTTTAACACCAACCGGAACCGGGAAAATCGTAAACCAAAAGCATATCACCCCTTGAAGAACCGATCTAATTAATTCCAATCTATCCGCAAATGAGAGTGAAGAGGCTTTCAACTCCTAACATAACCTTCCAATTTATCAAAAAGAGATTTATAATCTCTCGATAATAATACGGAAGATCCTAGCGGGACCCCTAAATAACGAAAAGGCATAATCCCTTCCTCAAAATTCGTAGGTATAATCCCATTAATCAAATCATCATTTGAGATACCTATGTAATAAATATTAGATTTTTCAACATTTAAACGAAGCCCCGAAACATCTCCAAACTCATTTAAACTATCCATAAGAATCTTGATCTAACCTTTATCACCTTTAGAAAGTAACATTAAATCGTCCGCAAAAGCTAAATGTGTTATTTTTTCCTTCTCACATTTGGGATGATAATTAAATCCAACACAAGTATTTTTTTTTAAAAGCCTAGAGAAATATTCAAGATAAAGAATAAATAGATAAGGAGATATAGGATCACCTTGTCTTAAGCCTTTTTCGCCTTTAAAAAAACCATGCACTTCTCCATTTATAGCCAAAGAGTAAAACGGAGATGAAACACACACCATAATCCAATTTACTATTTTTTCCGGAAACTTTAATCCCTTTAAAACTTCATAAATAAAGTCCCATGATATAGAATCGTACGCCTTTCTAAAATCAATTTTTATAGTACATCTTGAAGAGCTACTTTGATTATTATAACCTCGAAATAGTTCTTGCATAAGGTATCATAGATCTACCCTCAACAAACGCATTTTGAGCTTTATCCACTATATTATTTAAACAAGGTTTCAATCTATCCGCTAATATCATAGTAATCGCTTTATAAACCACGTTACAACACGAAATAGGCCAAAAATTATCAACACTTTTGGGATCATCTATCTTCGGAATAAAAGCAATAAGAGTAGTATTTAATTGCTTAAGTAAAAAACCGGAGGTAAAGAATTCACGTACCGCTAAGATAACATCTTCCCCAATAATATTCCACGAACTCTTAAAAAATAATGAAGAATAACCATCGGGTCCGGGCGCTTTATCATTCGCTATTTTAAAAATAGCTTCTTTAATCTCCAAATCGGTTATGTCACGGCACATATCTTCTCCTTGCTCTATAGTAATTTTACTTCCATAATCAAATACTTCGGGATTAATATGTGTCGTATTATCTTTAGCACGAAATAAACCTTTGAAATAATTTAGGAAAGTTTCATAGACTTGATCTTTAGAAGTAGTTAACTCACCACTTTCCTTTAATATATTCGGAATAAATCTTCTTTAATTTTTACTTTTAAGGAGCCCATGGAACAATTTAGTACACCTAGCTTAGCCTTTTGTTTAAGAAAACTAATCTCGGCCATTTCAAGAGTTTTAGATCTCTTCCGGATCTCAACCAAGTTATCAAATGAAGAAAAAGGTAAAATTTGTTGGAAATGTACCTCGGCTATTTCAAGATCCTCCTTAGCTATCTTTGCCCTTGCGGAAATATGAGAAAAGTGGATCTTATTTAATTTCCTCAAGTCGAACTTCAAAGCTTTAATTTTTTTACATAGGATATATTGTTTAGTACCCACGACCATAGTCTTGTTCCATCCATCTTCAACCGTTACATAATAGTCTTTATGTTGCACCCACATATCAAAGAAACGGAAAGGAACAATCCTAGTAACATTTTGTAAAAAAATATTAACTATACATGGTGAATGGTCGGATACAGTAGATTTCGGTAAAAAGTCGGCTTGAATATAATGATTCGATTCATCTAGCTTACGATTACCCAATGCTCTATCAATCTTACTAAGAACATGGTTATTATCCCATGGTTATTAGAAAGATTTTACTTGTTAAAAGAAATTCAAACAGACTATGATTTCATATTGAACATGTATGTATCTCTAACTCGGACAAGTAGTTTCACAAAAGTATGATTAAGAAAAAGAGCTGAGAAAATACAAAATTTGGCATGTGTGGGAAGTGGAATCATGGAATCAACTAAACTAAAAGACCTATGAATTGACTACCAAATCAACAATTCCTTAGACCATCTCCAGCAGATGCGTCAAATGATGATATACAGCAAAAAAATGTCAAAATATAGTGTAAATGTGCAAATTGCTCACTCCAACAGTTACTGCAAACCATGGGGCCCACTCAACTCATACGGTATTTTTCCTCTTCAATGCGCTATTTGTGGTGCATCATTCTTGATACGGCAAAAAGTTTTTTTTTTTTAATATATAAAAATTATAAAAGTGATAAGATTATGTTGAAATTAAATAAAGGAAAGTCAAGTTTTTTTTTGAATTTCAATAATAAAACATATTAAATTTATAATTAAATATATATCTTTGATTAAATTATTAAATAAAAATTCAAATATTAAATAAAAGTAATTCATAAATATATATTGTAAGTAAAAATAAAAATAATTTTTTACTATATTTAATAAAGAAGTTTAAAGTTATAAAATTAATAGATAAAATAAATTTATTTAATGTTTTATTTAAATTAAATAGTAAATAAATTTAAAATTATTACTTTTATTTATGTTATTGCAAAAAAATAGTTATAAATTGAGCCAATTAGAGATTAATGCCTATTAAAAAATTTATTTAAAAAAAGGTGCCTATAATAAGATTTTTTTATAGAAAACAGCCCCATCCCAAACTACCCTTATAATTAACAATTAAAAAAAAATTAGAAAAAAACGAAACAAAAACTAATAAACACACGCGCGCGTCCGTGAAATTTTTTTAAAATCGTCATAATAATTCTAAAAAAATAAAAAATAAAAAATTTATATATTTGGATAAAGCAAATTAATATTTACGTCTATGATTTTTTTCAGAATTTTTTGAATTTTTTGAATTTTTTATGTTTTGATATAAAGAATTTGTTTTCCGCTGACACGAAATTCACTGTTTAAAACATGGAATTCCATGTTTAAAACATAGAATTCCATGTTCTACGGATTAAAAAAATCAAAAAAATAAAAAAAATAAAAAAAACCAAAAAATTCAGAAAATTCCAAAAAAAATCATAGACGTAAATATTAATTTGATTTATCCAAATATGATTTTTTTCGATTTTTCTGATTTTTTTTGAATTAGTTATGGCGATTTAAAAAAAAAAAATCAAGGACGCGCGCGTGTGATGAAATTAATAGTAGGTGGTGGTGGTGGTGGTGGTGGTGGTGGTGGTGGAGGTGGTGATGGTTGTGGTGGTGGTGGTGGTGGTTGTGATGGTGGAGGTGGTGATGGTTGTGGTGGTGGTTGTGGTGGTGGTGGTGGTGGAAATACCTTATTATTTGTTTAAAATTTAAGAATAAATATTGTATTAAAAATAAAATAATATATTTAATAATAAGGTTAGTATAGGTATAAAAAATATAAAGGGGATGTTTTCTATAAATAATTGTTCTATTAGGCATTTATCTCTAAATAAAAAAATTAGAGGCTTAAAAAAATTAAAGGCATCATTAAGGAGGCATTTATCTTTAATTACCTCTTATAAATTACAATTATAAATTATAATTATAAATGACTAATTAATATGAAGTATAATTATAGAGTAACTAAAATAGTAAAACTGAAAATTGATACGGTAAATTTATAAAGTAGATACATTTTGATACGGTATAATGGAATATAGAGTATAAAAATAGCGCATATGTTGGAGATGGTCTTACAGAACTTTATAAGACACCCAACTTTACGAGGATGCAATTTTTTCAAACAAACCCAATCTATTATCAGCCAATCTTGACGTGTATGCAGATTTTTTATACTCAAACCATGTAAATTCCTTGTACAAGCTATCTTCTCCTTCCATTAATGAAGCCAACGGTGCTATCTTCTCACTCAATGGTGGACCTCCAAAATATATCATTGAAATCCTTGACTTCAAACTATTAGTCAAAACCCTGTGCCGTACACTCTTAAACCTCCCATTAGTCATAACCTGTAAATTCATTATTAATAAAACATAAAAAATCCCAATTTTTATTACACCCTTTTTAGTAAAGCTAACAATATTTTCTACTGTTTTGCTTGTTTATTAGTATTCAGTGTGACCTTACTTATCATTAATCCAACCTACAAAATGTGAAACAATATGAATATATATACCTGTAAAGAGTCACCAACGTTAATGAAAAATGAACTTTGATCAGGAGGAATAGAAATCCAGTTTCCATCTTTTAATGCGATTTGAAGACCAGAAGTGTTATTGGATCTTAAAACAGAAATGATTTGTGGGTCAGTGTGTTCTCCAAAACCAATCATATTTTTACCAATGGATTCTTGAGGATGAGGACATGGAGGGTAATGGTTAAGCCTGAAAACAGAGTCACTCCGTTCATCCATTAATAGTTTACTAAATACATTTCTTGGCTGAACATTCAGTCCATCAGCTAATATTTCAAGTATCTCACATGCCATTTTCTTTACAGATGACACATAGTTATTCACAGCAGAACTGCAAAATAATACGAAAAGGAAAAAACCAATCAGAATCGATACACACGTAAAACGTGCCGAAACATAAATGAAAAAAAAAAGAATATTTAAGTCACCCAAATATGCAAAACGTACCGAAACATTTCAGTTGTTACACAAAGAACTGATGCAAATTTTTTGTGATTAAACTCAGGATTTGAAGTTAAGAGAATATACTCTAGCCAACCCACATCACCATTAAGTCCAATCTTTTTATTACCAAAACCAAACGGGGTAGCTGGACCGGCTTTTTCTTTCTCTGAGAGGGGTAAACTAAAGAATTTAATGGCTTCAGCTTCGAGTTTTGATATGAATTCAGTTGGAACACCATGATTGATGAGTTTAAAGAAGCCAAATTCCTGACAAGCTTTAACAAGTTGGTATTTTGAATCAGGTTTTGAGAGGTCTATTAATGGTACGCCTGGAAAAGTTGTGTTGGATTTGCAGTTGTTGACTATAGAGAACTGTTCAATTGGTTCTGGTTGGGATAAATCCATGGTTAATTTCCGTGAAGTTTAAGATAAAATGAAGAAGAACAACAAATATTTAAGATTTCTTTGGGGAGTACGATGAATAGAAAGATGATAACGTTGGTACAAGGATGATTCAATGGATTGTAAGAAAATGTATATGCTTGAGGTAGATGGACACGTGGTTTCATATATTGCTTGGTTATTTATAGGAGGTAGGGGAGGAGAGAGAAAGACACTGAGAGAGAAATTTAAAGTTTAAACAACCGTCAGTAAATGATGGATAAAATAATTAAGAGGTCAACATAATTAGACAAACCTATAGGTAGGAGTACAATTATTAGCAGAAAAACAAGTTAGGCTAAAACAATAATTTTTCTTCCCGGAGCTTCAAGTTTAGAAGATTCAACGGAGTATAAAATATTGATCGAATTTTTCCCAAGAGTTCACTTCTATATAAATGTTAAAGAACAAGGGTTGATTATAGGAAATCACCATTTATATATTGTACGGGTTAAAGTAATTAAATTTGGATAAATTTAGGGCCCGTTTGGAAGTGCTTATTTTAGAGTAAAAAAGCGTTTTTAGAATAAAATTCAAATTTTAAAAAAATTATTAAAAATAATCTTGAAATCTAAAATTATTTTAAGTGCTTTTTTTAAGAAGCACCTATTTGGTGCTTCTCAAAAAAGTGCTTTTCAAAGTAAAAAAACTCTTAAAATGCTAAAAGCACTTTTAAGTGCTTCTCCAAAAAAGCACTTCCAAACGGGCACTTACATTGTAGACTACTTCTCATCCCAAATTTGTCATAAAAACAAGAATACATAAACACTGTTATAAACCCATTTAGTGGATATTCATTCCAGCCCATGGGTTAGTAGTCAAGCCGTGAGCACTATGCTTTAGGGTTACCTATCACCTATAAATAGAAGCTTCCACTATGTAATCTTTACACTCTCTGATAATAAACGGAATGCTTCTTTTTCTTTCTCTACCGTTCATAACACGTTATCAACACGATAGTCTTTACCATTAAAATTTAAGGTAATATGTTTATTGTTACCTTGTCAATTGCTGAAGAAGAAAAGAAAAAAAGTTTGGCCGTGAATATATTTTTCTTCTTGATGGATTGATAAATAGTCCATTCTTGTAAATCTGATTTGCTAATCAGTGTGAAAAAAGAAATACAATAGTGGTGAAGTATTAAAGAAAAGGCAAAGTGAAACTTCTTTTTGAATGACATTCACGTTAGTACATGTGCCTTAGTACATGTGCCTTAGTCATAGATATCACTAAAGTGATATATCTATTTTCCTTAAAAGAAAAGGTATTTGTTTATTTGTCCAAAAAAAAAAGGTATTTGTTTTAGCAGCTCACTGCCATTATATACATATATTATATACATATATTATATACATATGTTTCATATAAATCGAAACAATAATAAAAAAATTAAAAAAAATTGTTCACCGAACCAAAGCCGTAGCTTTGGAGAAAGAAAAAAAATCATGGTCATGCACTTGATCTATTAGCACTCAAACCATTAATTTATTATATGGATGTCTATTCATCCATCATATTGGACCAATTGTGATTTTAAGACAAGCGAGGTAATGTTTAACACATGATTTACCGATGTGATAATTTTTCTTCCTTTTTCCATTTTTTTCATTTTATTGATTAACTTTTACTTTTTTTATATCAATATTATTATTATTTTATTATATTATAAAGTAAATTAACATCTTACAAGATTGATGAAAAAATACCTAATTTAAGGTATATATATCAAATTAATATTGATACATACACTATGTGTATATATATATGTTATGCTTATAGCATAACTTATAAGAATTATACTAGCTTACACGAGAATCAATTGCAATTATTCAAAAACAGTTGACAAAAAGTCATGAGAAGAATTTATTTTCCGTGTGTTTAGTGTCATCATTTTGACCTGATTTATTTGGGATTTGTTCCCAATGCAAAGAGCTTTCGATTTGATATATTATACGCACTCCGTATAAACTGTGGAAAAATAATTGCATGTAAAAAGCAATTTATCTTGCAAATTCAACCAAAATTTCTAATTTATTACGAATCATGACAAATAGTCAAATACATGACCAAGAGAATATGAGATCGAATTTTACACAGTCAAAAGACTCTCATATGTATTAAAAGTATCGTATATGGTCCTGAACCTTTCGATTAAAAAAATGACCTAGGACATGCACATTATATATTTATTTTATGTTTATATCTTCTGATATAACATAACCTGAGGGAAAACAGGACATCATACGTATTTTATGCATATCCGCTGATATAGCATAACGTATAACGAAAAAATATTAGGCATAACTTTATGTAACTTATGCGAATGCATAGATGTCAATCAGAGATCGTATTTCGGGTAACAAATGAAACGAAATATAGGGTAATTTAAGATATATTTTATGTGGATATATCACATTAACCTATCAATTAATTCTATTTTCATTCTCATAACCTAAAAAAATAAAATATATCTCTCTGCTTCCAAAGCAATTGTCAATATCAGATCTGGTACATCCAATCTAATAGAAGGATTTGGAAAAAGTTTGTATCGTGCTTGCAAGTTTTACACTTATCCAACATCCAAATGATATTCTATGAGAAAATGTATGATAATGTGAATTATATAAGAAATTCCTAAAAAATCAAAATTACATTTCCTAGAAACATTGAGTTGAGTAAGATAGATTTTAATTCTAGTAAAATAAATCTACTAAATTTGAATTGTGAATTTTTTTGTGATCCCAATTCACATCACTTATATTTAGAAAATATCACTATATGTTATATTTTGCCAACATTATCAAATGTATATTTGAAAATTTATTCTACTAGAATATTCACAAGGGATAATATTAAAAATCGAGATTATCAAATGAATATTAGCATATTGACTATGCACAAACAAAGATTTTTATCCTAAATAATTTTGATATTGCATCGTCTATATTTTTCAAGATAAAATCAAGGGATAAATACGAGTCTAGCACATTTATTTACTGAATCGTCTATGACGAATTGCTATGACTGTTGCTCATTAATATACTCCCTATTGGTAAAAGACCAAAAATTATATCCATCAAGATAATCTAATTGTGCAATTTCTATAACAACTGCTCCACCACCGTGCACAAAGATGAATTTTGAGAACAGGTTATATATGATATTCTCAAGAATAGGGGAAATAACAACTTGAAAATAAGAATACACCATTTATTTTGATCCTCATACAATCATAAAAATAATTATAAATATTGTAAAGGTGTAGCGATTAAGTCACAGTAACCAGTTATCAGTGCTCCTAATAAAATTAATGTCTCAAAAGAGCTATCTATTAAAATTAGACTATTGTACGCTTAAAGCGCAATAGATCTATTTGGTTCCAAAGATAGCATAAAGGAGCAGCAACATGAGCAAGTTGTTAATCATGAGACTTTTGACATCAAAGTAGTGTATATAACTGAGAATTAAAATACTCATACTGAGTATCAGGTACCTGATTATATATTGAGATCTCAATCAGTTATTTTACAACATTGACTTATTGGAACCTAACTAAAAATTGATCATGATCGAATATTTATATACGCGCGCAATAACTATTAATATACAAATGAAATCAAGGATTTTTATAATTAAAATGTCTAAATAAACTGACTGGCCATCAGTAGAAAGACATAAATAAAGCAAATATTTCTTTTTCATTTCACTTGTACGACGTGAGATTTTTCACAATTTTGAAACGAATGTGCTACAAGGGGGAGTCACTATATAAGATAGTATGTTGTAGCACACGTAATATATTTATTAAATAGATATAGTCCCTGGTGGTGGATGCACTTTTATTTGCTATTATTTTATGAAAGACTTCATATAAGTCTTATATCGAGCTTTTTAAATTATTATATATGAATGAAGCGTCGATCAAATTTATGTCGTACTATTTATTACTCCTATTAAATGTCTCAAGTTATACACCATTGTGTTATATTTATATCAGGGGGAGACATTTATGCAATGCACTCTTTTTCCCTTAGCATAGGTTTTTCCCATTGGGTTTTCCTTGCAAGGTTTTTAATGAGGCAATTTATATAAGCGTATTGAAGAATATTGTACTCTTTTTCCTTTACTAAGATTTTGTCCCATCGGGTTTTTCTTAGAAAGGTTTTAATGAGGCATATTCTCAAAATTAAATATTTAAGGGACATGAAATCTTTAAACAAGTAAACAAAGTCCAACAATATGCTACTTGTATCGCTCAAGACAAAAGAGGCTACATCAAAGGTGATTGCACCAAACATATCTCTCCAAACTTATCCTTTTGACATGAACTCTTGAAGAAATGTGAATAGATGTTCATAAAATTCTCTCAAGTGACAATTTGGACAATTTATTTACAAAGGCATCATTACCTACATCTACATTCAAGAAATTAATACACAAGATTAGCATGCAACGACTTCAAGACCTCTCCTCAGATGCTGCCAAGAGGGGGAGACAAATACGCACTACACTATTTTCCTTCATCAAGGTTTTGTCGTAATAGGTTTTCCTGATAAGGTTTTTAATGAGGTAGTTTTAGTTGGCGCATAAAGAAATGTACTCTTTTTCCTTCACTAGATTTTTTCCTATTAGGTTTTTCTAGGAAGGTTTTAACGAGGCATATTCTTAGGGACTGAATATCCAAGGGGGAGTGTTATAAACCCATTTAGTGGATATTCATTCCAGCCCATGGGCTAGTAGTCAAGCCCGTAAGCACTAGGGTTTAGGGTTACCTATCACCTATAAATAGGAGCTTCCACTATGTAATCTTTACACTCTCTGATAATAAACGGAATGCTTCTCTTTCTTTCTCTACAGTTCACAACAAACACCTCTATTTTGTTTGTTATCAACCAAAACCAAAAAAATAAAACATGAGCTCTAATGAAAAATCATTTAGAAAGTAAAATATACTACAAAAATGTCATAATTTCATTGGATATACAATATTAATAAGATTAAATTAGATTAAGAAATTATAGAAAATTTTATCTAATTAAATCATATTATATTAATGATAGTATTTTTATAGTATGGATATCTTTGGTATATATTACTCTAATTTATAAGTTAAAATAGAGTAAATTATAACTAATCAGCGCCGGTGGAAAAAAGAAAAACCACTACTAGTATAGTAGTGTGACGGAAGAGAATCAATTAAAACGAAGTTAAGATAATCATTTAGTTAGTTATTAGGCAAATTCTTGGAACAGATACAATGTATGGTGGTTTTTAGAGACATTTAAAATATGTTCAACATTTAAAGGTTGATAACCATGCACATCTTAAGGTTGTGCTTTAATGTTGCCTATTTAGAAGGTGTCCCGCCCACACTTTCAAGTTTTAAGAGTTTAACAACCCATGTGACATAAGATTTTTATTTCGAACAAAAAAAAAGAACAAAAGATTTTTATTGAAAGATGGGTTTAACCCATAAAAGTAAAATCATTTGAAATCTAAATGTAATTTTAACTTCTATAATTTGGAAAACAAAATATATAAATTGAGCCAATTGTTGATTGATGCCTATTAAAAAACTTATTTAGAAAAAGGTGCCTAGAAAAAAATATTTATTGAAAATAGTCTCATCCCAAATTTACCCTTATGATTAACAATTAAAAAATAAGAAAAAAACTAATAATCACACGCGCGCGTCCGTGAAATTTTTTTAAAATCGTCATAACTAATTCAAAAAAAATCAAAAAAATAAAAAAAAAATTATATTTGGATAAATCAAATTAATATTTACGTCTATGATTTTTTTCGGAATTTTCTGAATTTTCTGAATTTTTTGATTTTTTTGATTTTTTTTAATTTTTTTTTCGCAGTAACGAAATTACATGTTTTAAACATGGAATTTCATGTTTATTTCACGGTTTAAAACATGGAATTCCATGTTTAAAACATGGAATTCCATGTTTAAAACATGAAAATCCGTGTCTGCGAAAAAAAAATCAAAAAAATCAAAAAATTCAAAAAAAATCAAAAAAATTCATAGACGTAAATATTAATTTGCTTTATTCAAAAATACAATTTTTTTAATTTTCTGATTTTTTTTTGAATTAGTTATGACGATTTAAAAAAAAAAAATTACGGACGCGCGCGTGCGATGGAATTAGTAGTAGTAGGTGGTGGTGGTGGTGGTGGTGGTGGTGGTTGTGGTGGTGGAGGTGGTGATGGTTGTGGTGGATGTAGTGGTGGTTACATACATGGTGGTTGTGGTGGTGGTTGTGGTGGTGGTGGTGATTGTGGTGGATGTAGTGGTGGTTACATACATGGTGGTTGTGGTGGTGGTTGTGGTGGTGGTGGTGGTGGTGGTGGTGGAGAAAGAAGTAACCTATTATTTGTTTAATATTTAAAAATTATTATTGTATTAAAATAAAATAATATATTTAATAATAAGGGTAGTAAAGGTATAGAAAATATAAAGGGGATGTTTTCTATAAATATTTATTTCATTAGGCATTTTTTTATAAAATATTTTATTGAAGGCATAAAAGAACAATTAGGTAGTTTAATGGGGATGTTATCAACAATAACCCCATAAATTAAAGATATAATTGTTATATTAAAAATTTAAAAAATATTATTATATGGTTATAATATCATTTAGATATAATTGTTATATTAAAAAAAAAAAAGAGATTTAGTTGGTCTAGTGGTTAGAAACTCTGCATAGACCAAGAGGTTGTGGGATCGAATCTTGTTGGAGTCAAAATGATTTCGAATTCAAAGTGACTCTCATACGTATTAAAGAAAGAGATAATATCAAATTAAGTCCAAAAACACAACATTCCACCTCTATAGGGTCCAGGAATTTTTCCACCCCCATGAAAGTCCTTTTTTTTTTTAGTATTCCATCTGTACCCCTATTAGTTACCACGTTTATAGTTACACAATATCATTTAAATTAGTAACAGATTCCTATTTTTTAGCTAATCAAATAATATCCCTTAATAATAGCTAATAATTATAGTAATATTGTTATTTTCTTCCACGATTCATTATACACCATCGTCCATTCTTCGCCACCAGCAGCCATTTTCATTCGCTCTCCATACACCACTCAAGAAATCCATCGTTTCTCTCCCTTCATCTGCGGCAGCTGTCGCTGCAGCAACTCAGAAAACTGTCGGTCTCCTTATTCATGAGCCATGTCACTCTCCTTCTTCATAAGCCAAGTCGATATACTTCTTCAGAAGCCATGGCAATGAAGATTTAGGTGGTGGTGGTGCTCGGCCGGAGTTACGTATGGAATATCAGTGGTGTGTTAGGTAGTGTCGATGGTTTGTATGGATGGGTTACGCATGAAGACATTACTGCACATTCCTGAGAAAAATGTAACCCATCCATTTTACGGCACACACCATCAAAACAACAAAGGTAACCCATCAATTTTAACGCACACACCATCAAAACAACAAAGGTAACCCATCAATTTTAACGCACACACCATCAAAACAACAAAGGTAACCCATCAACATAACTACAAACATTACCCACCTGATACATAATTTTTGTTCAACTTTTCATTTACCATCACTTTTGACAGACAACCCATCAAAGTTACACATGTAAACCACCACATTCATTCTCACTATTTTTTTTGTAACCCATCATATTTAACAGTCACATCACCGAATTTTCAAACATTACCCACCCAATCATATTATACCAATCTCAGCCACAAATTGAGACCAACACACACAGGTTTTCTGGTAGAAAGATTATTAAAACACAGTCACCACTCGTTTGCCCATGAACCATTACTTTCTTGCCTTTCTTATTCATTTTCAGAATACCTTCTTCATCGCAATCAATTGCCTTTTGTTTTGATGGGTTAGTCGGAAACTCTTCAACGAACTCATCATCGCTTATTTGATGGGTCGTCGTCTTCTTCTCCAGACCCTTCTTTTTTCTACCATCATCGGCGGGTTGCATCTTCTTGGTCGTCTTCACAGCAGTCTTCTTAGTCATCGCCACCAGTTGCCTTTTTTTTGACGTTTCAAATTTCAATAATCCATTTTTGACTGATTGCATGGAATCAGGACAATTTGTTTTGGTAACTAATTCCTAATTAATGGGTTACTAAGGGTAGGAATGTAAATTGCGGCGGGTTGGACCTGATGGGCAATCACACATCTTCCGTGGACTGTATAAGTAAATCACCCTTAAAAAAAATCTTATTTAGCATTGAATTATATATTAAATTCTCAAAAAGAAAGTTAGAATAATTAACTGAAGTGTTTGAAAAAAAAAAGGCTTGAAAAATTTATATAGTATATTTTGGTCATATTATTTTAAAAAAAAAAAATTATTCATTAGTTGTTTAAGTAGTTTCTATAACTAATCATATAATAATAAATCAATATAAATTTGTAATTAATCAAAAATGTTTTTTAATGCATTTGAATTCTTAAATTTAAAATAAAAAAACATAAATTTTCAAAAAGACATAGCTTATCTAACGAAAATTACAATAGAGGCGTCTTTTGAAAAGGTACATTTTTCATATAGTGATTTTTGGTTTATATTTTCAAAAGATGTCTTGCACCTATAAATATAGGTCTTCTAAAATATTTTAAAATATTTATTATTTTTACTAGTTTAACGTATTAAAACCATCAGAGAGAGATAGATAAAAAAAAACTTTGTTAAATTTGTTGAAATTTTAAAAAATCTGTGTGGTTTTTTTCCTTAATAGTTTTGTCCTTGTATCCTAAAGGTTGAAGCCGACAAACGTAAGACGCTGGTACGTGGCCTACCTTAAAACATTAAATATAATATGAGTCTCCACAAGTAAATTTTATATTTTGTAGATTTAATTTTGTTTTTTAATTTCTACATTTAGTTCATTTGGTTGAATAACTTTTATGGGTTAATACAACTAAAACGCAATAAAGTTAAGTAATATAGGATTCACGTCGTATAAAACAGTAAACACTTTATTTCATTTCAAAAGCTTTATTTCTGCAAAATTTATGGGATTGTGTATACATAACCGAAAAAAATACATTTTACTCATATTTTCTCTTATTATATCTTATGGGCTTGTGTATACATACCAGAATTTACTTGCTTACTAACATCATATTTCTACTTCATATAGAATATGGGGAAGAATACTGAACAAAGTGAACAGAAACTGAGACGGGTTACACTCAAGAACAGAAGTTCGTGTAACAGCACTTGCATAGGTACATGCAGAGGTCTTGCCTCAATTGAGTGTTTCAGATCATTAGTAGTGTATTGTGTCTCTTTTCTTACAAAATATTACTAGAGTTACGAATAATTTTTTAATCTGTGGATTGATCATAATAATTATGGAGGAGCGGTTATCAATGGTTGGAACAAAGAGCTTATTTAAGGGACATATCAATACATTATTTTCCAGAAGGTTAGAAATTTGAAATTGGATAGGAGGAGTTTGAATAAAATACATTTTTCTCACATACCCGAGAGAGCTAAAAGAGGAAGTAAGGCATTAGAGGAACTCCAGTTTAGACCTCAACAAGATATAACTAACAATATTAATTTTGAAGAAATTATGGAGCTTCATAAAACATCAATAAGACTTGAGAAGGCGGAAGTTAGTTTTCTCCAACAAAAGGTAAAAAGTGGGCATTAGTTGAAAAGTGATAAATGCACAAAAATCTATCATGGCATTATGAAAAGCAAACAACGAATGAAATTCATTACAAAATTCCAACTTCAAAGAAACTATTTCTAGTATTCATGTACATGAATCATTTATGGATTATTATGAGAAGTTGTTGGGTTTGAGGGTTGAAATAGAATGAGTAGATATGAGAGTTTTATATTAGACTAAAGTCTTGACAAGGGAGAAAGTATTTGAGTTTCGTAAAAGAGATTTCCGATGAATAAATCAAAGAGGTAATTTTTTGAATAGCTAATAATAAATCTCTCGAGCTCGATGGTTATTCGTTCCTTTTTTCAAGAAATCATGGGGATGTGGTAGTTGGTGAAATAATTTTGGAAGTATGTGATTTTTTATCTGTGGGATTCTTGCTTAAGTAATTAAATACCACAATTATTGCACTCATTTTGAAGAAAGATAAACCCTTGAGAGTGGAAGATTATAGGTTTACCTCGTGTTGTAACGTTATTTACAAAGTTGTCACGAAGATAATTGCGCATAAGATGAAATCGGTGTTAAAGGATCTTGTTTATAAAGCAAAAAGTGTGAAAGTCCTAGATGGGGGGTGAATAGGATTACTAATAAGATAATGCCTAATTAAAATCTTTTGGAAAATAATAAGTTTAAGAGAAAAACTTCTAGGTCAACTAATAAAATCAAACACTTATAGGATCATGCAATGTAAAGAGTAAGGTTTGATATAAAAGTATAACTAGTGAAAAGCTAATCCAATATCTTAAACTACTCTAGAAGACTATATGTTAGATAACCTAGATAAACAATTCATGCAAGCATATAATCAAACATATAGAGTGCGGAAAGTAAATAGAGTAGGGAAAGAAAGATACACACGATTTATAGTGGTTCGGTTTCCCTACATCCACTACCTAAGGAAGCCTCCTTAGGATTTCAAGCTTTTCACTAAGCTTCCGTGTCTCTCTTAATCGGGTCGAGAACACAATAACCTTTACAAACTCTTCGATAACACGAAGGACACACCACTTGCGTAATCACAACACAAGGACACCAAGTATACTCCCTATACTTGAATTCTCTCTTAATCTATCTATTACAAGACCTAGACTTAAGAGGATAGCAACAAAGTGTTTAAAGGTTTGCTAATTAAAGCTTGTATCTAAAACTCCTAAAGAGTGGATATGACTATAAGCTTGTATACTCCTTCTTGAGTGGATAGAACCTTGTGGCTTAATTGATTAACTCCTTGAAAGGATTTATAAGCTCACTAAGATTGAATTTGACTATGTATAGCTCTTGACACCTTCTTGAATGATAGCAATTAAGCCCCTTAATGTTTGTAATTAGTTGGTGTAGTTGTAGCCTTCAAAGAGCTTCAATTTATAGTAGAAAATGGCTTCCAACGGTCATAAGGCTTGAGTCCAACGGATCTATTAATCTCCCAACGGATATATTTCTTATGACTTGGCTTTAGTGCAGAAAACCCTATCTTGCGGTATACCGCAGCGGTGTACCGCGCTTCAGTGGTTGATTTTCTGGCATACTGACGGGCTAGTCCTCTATACCGCGCCCTGGTCCGCGCCTGGTCCGGTATACCGCACCGGTGTACCGCGCCAAGTATTCTTTGAAGAATAACAACTTGGATCAATAGCTCTTCTTCATGAAAGTTGTTGTAAACATCATTCTATGAATCTTTGAAGTTGAACACTAAAGCTAATTCTCAATAAACATAAAGATAAGGTTAATAGCACTTGTATGAGAATTAGTTTCTAAAGATAAAACTATAAGGTTGATCAACAAGATAAAGAAAGAGCTTTTTGATGAAATAGAGTGCAAGAAAGAATGTCAATAACAATGGAAATTAGCACACTAATCACAAGAGGATTTGTCACATTAAAACACCTAATTAGGGAGGCTATATGCCAACAATCTCCCCCTTTTTGATGATGACAAATCCTTCACTAAAACACTTTAGGAATGATATAAAAGTTTAAGCACTAATGAAATAAAGCTCCCCCTCACAATAAGCATAAAAATTTGAGATGCATTTGTGAGTTTTAAAACGTGCAAGTTTTGAAAGTTTTAGTGCACATAATATTTCTCCCCCTTTGTCTTCATCAAAAAGGCGGGGTAAAAACAACTAAGAGTAGAAGAGCAAAGACAACTCGAGTGAATAGATTTTAAACAATGATAGAGAGAGTGTGCAAGAGTTTTGGATAAAAACGATTTTTAGAAAGAGATGCACAAAGATAGATAATTGAAAAGCAAGAGTTAAGGATAGAGATATTTACCAACTCCTTGATTGATACAAGTTCATTTCAAATGCTTTCTAATGACACAAACGATTAGTTGCAATATATGAAATAAAAGATTAGTTTAAGCATGTGAGTTTTTTAAAATTTTAAACAAAGTCTCCCCCTTACATAGTGCATAGAGTTTGTTTTAATTTTTTAAAAAAGTTTGATTGACAATTTTTCCCTAATAAGAACACTTGAAATCATTTTAAAAGATATAGGGGTAAAACTGAATTTTTTGAAAACAAGGGGTCAAGGTGTATTTTTCAAAAGTTTGGGGGCCAAACGCAATTTTGAAAGATCTATTTGGGACCACAATGCAATTTTCAAACTATTTAGGAACAAAGCTAGAGAGAACAAACTATAGGGACAAGAAGCAATATCAAGAAGTACCTATAACATCAAAGAACATGTTAGCAACATAAAGATCAAATCAACAAAGATAAGCAACTAACAATCAAGATAAAAGCAAGTACCAATTATCCAAATAAAACATTTAGCATCCTAACATAGAAAACAAATAAACCATAAGAGCAATATCCTAGATGTCCAAAACACGGACCCACAAATACTAAAAAGCATAAACATCCATTAAACAAGTTATAATAAAAAAACCACATAAGCATTTAAAGATCCATAAACCACCAAGAATGATTTTAACCACCAAACACCAAGTACCAAACCAAGATGAATTAACGATTATCACGAGGAGAGCGGCTCCTAGATCTTCTCCCATTTCCAATATCATCGCGAATGCACGAAATATCACTTTTCATACACGAGAGCTCATTCGCAAGATTACCTATCTTTTCTTCCAAAACTCCAAATTTTCTTTCTATTTTATCTTCCAAAGCCACAAATTTACTCCCTATATAATCCATGAAACGGGACATAGCACTTTCGAAACCGGATGGATTAGGAGGGTTAACAAAGGTGGGTTGGCTTGGAGTGGGCTCATTGGGAATGGGGTTTTGTTGATCCGGGTTATCTACTAGAATAAGAGTCTCAAGCTCCGGACCATCGGTTTCGCTTTTAGCTCCAAGGATGCGATTACGAATGGTATCATCCGAGATACGATTAATAGTGGAGAATGAAACATATGTGTTGTTATAAATAACAAATTTCATCCTAAGAATCGTGAGATAATCGAAGTTCCATGACTTATTCATTGGTTTCACATTAGTACCTCCAAAAGAAATACCATTAGCCTCAAAGATTTTGGATAGAAAAATACCGTAAGGGACTTTATCCCGAGAGGCACGAGCGTGATTCATCCATTTTAGCATAATCGCAATGATGTTAATTGGTTGTTTGGAGAAGATCAAAAATAAAAGATAAGCTTCATATGGGATAAGTTTGGCATCATGCTTATCTTTCGGAATGACGGCCGAGATAAGAAACTTGTGGGCCACGATAAATTCCGGGTCAAAGTTACGAATATTCCAATTTCCATCCGCAACAATCATTCTACTATTAACGAATTCATTCACTTCATTTTGAGCAACAATATCTATATTTGAATTATCCCAACCACTCGACCAAAACCCGCTAAAACCATCCGTAGGTACATTAAATTTAGAGCACAAAGCATTCGATTTTAAACGTATAACGGTACCCGAAACGGTTGATTTAACCGAAGTAGTAGCATGATTAAATTCAAAATTAGTATAAAAATCTTCAATTAACCCGGTTGCTAAATGACTACCCGAAAAAGAAAAGATGTGATGAAATTGTTGAATTGAAAATAGTTTAAAGAGAGAATCATCACCGGAAGGAAAAGCCGAGGGGCAAATTGTTCTTCCCGGTAGAGCATCGAATGGCCGGAGTGGTGGTGGTGGTGGTGATGGTGACTTCGCCGGAGATGGTTCACGGTGGCGGCTTGAGGAGGCTCCGGTGGAAGATTTTTTCTTGTTAGCAATGGATTTGGTCCTAACCATTGTGAATGATAAGGTGGGAAATGAAGTAGGAAGAAGGAGAAGTGATTTGAGTGGTGAAAGAGGGTGTTTATGGTGGTGGAAACGGAGTGTTTTTGGCCGGAAATCGCCAAGGAGGAGGAGAGAAGAAGATGAAATGAAGAAATGAAGAGAAAATGCAGAAAAACGGGTTCTTTAAGCTGTCAAAACCCTTATGTGCGGTGTACCGCGGGATTCGTCCGGTGCACCGCACGAGTGTTCGGTTTGGATAAAGAAAATGCAATTTTTGATTCTTTTAAAAACACCCGAAACACAATCGAAACTTCCCCAAATGACTCGGAATGATATAAAATAATTTTGAGCATCTTTGTTTTGAAAAGAAAAGCCAAGGAGAAGCTAAAAACGCATATAACAGTTAATTTCACAAAAGACCCTAAGTTTTCTAAAAGTGCAAAAAGACCCTATGCAAGAATAAAACAAAACTAAAGCATGAACAAGGTCAAGAACAACAAGATAGCATCACAAGTTGATAAAACACATAAAACACAATATAAAAATACAAGAGAGGAAAGAATATCACCGTATTTCCCTTTTATGAGGTTTGAACGTCCTTTAGCATGAAATTCCATTTTCTTGACGCTCAACACCTTCAATGCAAATTACTATGGTACCCGAGGTGGAATGGATCCGGAAATGTTATTAGCATTTGTCACGATCCATATTGGTTTTTCCCATGACGGTATCAAAGATCCACTAATAAGTTGTTCATGGTAATGGCACGTAGAAGCATGATGACCGGGTTTACCACAATAGTTGCAATAACTTCTTTTTTGAATAGAGTAACCATGTAAAGGTTTTGAACAAGAAGTTTCCACATTTTTTCCAATATCCAAATTGTCACTAACATATAACTTTTCTTTGAAAAAATCATTTGGATCAAAAGGAGTGATATTTGAGAAAGGATGATTTTTTAAAGTATCAAGAGCAAGGGAAAAAGCTTCATCCAATTTTTTAAAACCTTCTATGTTTTTCTTCAAAGGATGTTTCCATTTGTTTAAAATAAAGATGTTTTCAAAACACGGGTTTTTAGTATTGCCAAGGATATCATCCAAGGTAATACAACATTTAAAACAATTCTTTAGCTCACTATTACCCTTTTTTAACATAAGATTATTCAAATGGATTTGAGAATCAAGAATTTTGAGAAGGGATGAAATTTGCCTAATATCACAATAATTGTAAGGAAGAGATAAAGAGTTAGGATAAAGTGCTACCTCATGATTAGGTTTAAAATCGTTGTGAGATTCATCATGGATAGAGACTTCTTCTTCTTCGTCATTTTCGACAATTCCATATAAAAACTCCAAACGATCCCAAAGCTCTTTTGCGGTTTTACAATCTAACATTTGTGAGAAAATTTCTTCGGAAATTCCACGAATGAGAGTGTACATTGGTTTTGCATTTTGTGTGAGCTTAGCCTTTTCCTCAATGGTGAGTTCATCAAAATCTTTTTCTTCTTGATTTAGCTTGAGAACTCCTTCTTCATTTAGCTCTTCTTTATAAGGGACAAATGGACCTTCTTTTACAATTCTCCATTGATCGGGATCTTCGGCTTTTATAAATTCCTCCATTTTTGTTCTCCAAGCGAAATAGTAAGTTCCTACAAAAAGTGGAGG
Organism: Nemophila menziesii; assembly: GCA_029959085.1. Taxonomy (NCBI): domain Eukaryota; kingdom Viridiplantae; phylum Streptophyta; class Magnoliopsida; order Boraginales; family Hydrophyllaceae; genus Nemophila; species Nemophila menziesii. The sequence continues at coordinate 1,816,295 of JARWIR010000091.1, read as the reverse complement.
TCGTGTAGAAGACGAACTTTCCAAAAGATTAAATTCCATATCGTTTACTCTACTAACGATTAAGCTATTCACGTAGAGTTAGGCTCTGATACCAATTGAAAGTCCTAGAGGGGGGGTGAATAGGATTACTAATAAGATAATGCCTAATTAAAATCTTTTGGAAAATAATAAGTTTAAGAGAAAAACTTCTAGGTCAACTAATAAAATCAAACACTTATAGGATCATGCAATGTAAAGAGTAAGGTTTGATATAAAAGTATAACTAGTGAAAAGCTAATCCAATATCTTAAACTACTCTAGAAGACTATATGTTAGATAACCTAGATAAACAATTCATGCAAGCATATAATCAAACATATAGAGTGCGGAAAGTAAATAGAGTAGGGAAAGAAAGATACACACGATTTATAGTGGTTCGGTTTCCCTACATCCACTACCTAAGGAAGCCTCCTTAGGATTTCAAGCTTTTCACTAAGCTTCCGTGTCTCTCTTAATCGGGTCGAGAACACAATAACCTTTACAAACTCTTCGATAACACGAAGGACACACCACTTGCGTAATCACAACACAAGGACACCAAGTATACTCCCTATACTTGAATTCTCTCTTAATCTATCTATTACAAGACCTAGACTTAAGAGGATAGCAACAAAGTGTTTAAAGGTTTGCTAATTAAAGCTTGTATCTAAAACTCCTAAAGAGTGGATATGACTATAAGCTTGTATACTCCTTCTTGAGTGGATAGAACCTTGTGGCTTAATTGATTAACTCCTTGAAAGGATTTATAAGCTCACTAAGATTGAATTTGACTATGTATAGCTCTTGACACCTTCTTGAATGATAGCAATTAAGCCCCTTAATGTTTGTAATTAGTTGGTGTAGTTGTAGCCTTCAAAGAGCTTCAATTTATAGTAGAAAATGGCTTCCAACGGTCATAAGGCTTGAGTCCAACGGATCTATTAATCTCCCAACGGATATATTTCTTATGACTTGGCTTTAGTGCAGAAAACCCTATCTTGCGGTATACCGCAGCGGTGTACCGCACTTCAGTGGTTGATTTTCTGGCATACTGACGGGCTAGTCCTCTATACCGCGCCCTGGTCCGCGCCTGGTCCGGTATACCGCACCGGTGTACCGCGCCAAGTATTCTTTGAAGAATAACAACTTGGATCAATAGCTCTTCTTCATGAAAGTTGTTGTAAACATCATTCTATGAATCTTTGAAGTTGAACACTAAAGCTAATTCTCAATAAACATAAAGATAAGGTTAATAGCACTTGTATGAGAATTAGTTTCTAAAGATAAAACTATAAGGTTGATCAACAAGATAAAGAAAGAGCTTTTTGATGAAATAGAGTGCAAGAAAGAATGTCAATAACAATGGAAATTAGCACACTAATCACAAGAGGATTTGTCACATTAAAACACCTAATTAGGGAGGCTATATGCCAACAAAGTGCTTTTGTTTTGGGAAGATTTCCGACAATATACATATCATGCAAGAATTATTGAGGGTTTATAAAAACAATAGTAGCTCCTCTAGATGTACGAATAAAATAATTTTGTGAGAGCTTATGACTCAGTTTCATGGGAGTTTCTGTATAAGGCTCAGGAGTCTCAAGTTTCTGATTAAATATATTAATTGGATAATGGTGTGCGTTACAATTCCTTCTTATTTGGTGTTTATTAATGATAAAGTTCACAAATTTTTCAAGGGTGAAAAGGCTTGAAACAAGGTGATCACCTCTCAACTTATCTCCACATTTTGTGTCTTGAATATCTCACTAGACTCTTGAAGAAAAATATATATTGTGGATTTAATTATTATCCAAAATGTGAATATTCAAGACCACATATTTGGCTTTTGTCGACGATCCCATACTACTTGCTATAGGTGATTCTGAGTTGGTGAAGATTCTCATGGATATTTTGAAAGGTTTCGCTAATTTTTTGGGTTTCCGATTAAATGTGCTTAAATCGAACATTTACTATGTGGGCATCAAAGAAGGTGAGCTTGAGTATATCTCGGAAATTACACAAGTTGAGAAGAGGGCAATGCCATGTCAATACTTGGGTTTGCCACTTGGAGTTTTGGTATTGTACTCTAGAGATTGCAAACCTCTTACTGATAAAGTAAGAGTTATGTTCGATCTTGATACACCCCTTCTCTTTATTATGTGGGTCGGTTGGAGCTTATTAAATGCTACTATTATTGCTCTCATTCCGAATAAAGATATACCCGAGAAAGTTGAAGATTATAGGCTCGTTTTATATTGTAGTGTCGTCTATAAAGCCATTACTATGATTTTTGAAGACCATATGAAACCGGTGTTGGACAATATAATTGATAAAACACAAAAAAAAAATCTCTGGAAGATCGATGGTCGAGAACATACACCTAATGCAAGAGTTTTTGTGAGGGTATAATATTTATAGTTTGTCTCTGAGACGCAGTATTAAAATTGATTTGTGTAAGGTATATGACTCAATTTATTGGGAGTTTCTTCATGAGGTTCTCAAAGGTCTCAAATTTTTAAAAAAATATATTTATTGGGCTTTGGTGTGTGTAACAACCCCTTCTTATGTAGTGGCATTAAAGGGCAAAGTGCATGGCTTTTTAAAGTGGAAGAAAACTTGAGACAATGTGAACCTATCTCATCTTACCTATTTATATTGTGTATTGAATATCTTTAGAGACTCTTGAAGAATAATATGGATTGTGGCATTAAATATCACCCAAAATATGTTAAAGTAAAGATTACTCAGTTAGCTTTTGTCGATGACCTTGTGCTTTTAGCTAATGGATATAACAACTTGGTAAAGATTCTTATGGATAGCTTGAAGGAGTTTGTTAAGTGTTTGGGACTTTATTTAATTTACATAAATCAAATATTTACTATGAGAGGATTATAAGTGAAGTTATTGAAAATATTTTAGAGACAATACATTTTGAAAAAGGGGTCATGACATTTAGATATTTGGGGGTACCACTTGAATTTTCGATTTTGCTATCTCGAGACTATAAGCATCCTATTAAAAAATTAGAGAGCTATGTAAGATCGTGTATGCCCCCCGTTTGCATATGGGTTCGCCTTTAACTTGATCGATCGGTTCTTCAAGGGATAATGTGCTTTTGTCTATCTATCTTTCTAATTTTGGTTTGTGTGCGAGAGAGGATTGTGAGTATTTGTAAAAACTTCTATTATGGTGATAAATCTCCATCAATAAGGTGGAAATATATATGTACCCCAAAAGATGAGAAATCCCTTAAGCTAAAGGATTATGTACTTGGAATAAAGGATTATGTACTTGGAATAAAGCATTACATATGGAAATGTTATGGAAATTTATTGACAAAAAGGAACTCGTTTTGGATTAAATGCGTTAATGGACAAGAGTTAGAGAACAAGAGTGTTTGGTTATGGCAAGTAAAGAAAACAGACTCTCCATAAATTTAGAAATTAAAAGATGAAATCATAATCCCACTTGGTTATGAAGGAGGTGTGAAGATATTGACTAGATGGTTCTCATCTGCAAACGATATTTCCACCACCAACGATCTTTATATTGGTGTGTAATATGCCCTGTATAAGAAACCTTATGATGATGTTTGCCACCAATCTTTTTTGAAAGCTTGTACGAATATTCGGTGAGGCTCACGTGTCACACCTAAATATGCTATCATTATTTGGATGAATATAAAGGAGAGACTTCGAACAAAAGATGTGGTGGTTTATATGGAGTTGGATCCACTTTGTGAGTTGTGTGGTGAACATTTTGAGTCGAACAAGTATCTTTCTTTATTGTGCATTTGTTAGAAATATTTAGGAAGATATTAGAAAATGGTTGGGTATTAGAAAGAAAATGAACACGATATTGAGTGTTTAACGAAAAATTAAGATCCGGGACAATTGAAGGAGAAAAATGTGAAGTATTGATTTTGCTTCTCCCACTTATCATATTTGGCAAGTGAGAAATAATCTTTTTATGAGAGCCGAAAATCCTTTTAAGAAGGTGACTATTAAAACGATAAAACTATGCATGTTTTCTTATATTCCTTTTGTATCCAAATCATAGTTTATAAATGATTGTGAGATATTAATGGTAACCCATAAATATTTTTTTTAACAAAGCTAGTTGATGTCATTTTAATCTTTTGGACTAAGTAGAGATTATTTCGTATACAATATACATTTCTTTAATGAAATCTTAAAGCTAGAGAAAATTGGAGGAGAAAAGCATGGAGAATCGGGTTTGGAGCAAACCGTTTATTTCATTTGGAAAGCGAGAAATCACCTAACTATGAAAGGTGATTCGATGACACGAGAAACAGTTACCAAGGAAATCAAATGGTGTGTATTTTCTATATTTTTTCCTTGTTCTCTTGTTATTCCTTTATTGATGAGAGTGGGAAACTAACTTGTATTAGTTTAGTATAAGTTAGTTGTATTTTGCTTTTTTGTTGCTACCTTAAGTTTTCGGGCCTATATAGGTAACTGGTGGTCCTTTGTGTGTTCTAAAATAAATGCAAATAATAATCGAACCACAACCGCAAGTGTACGGTTGTCCCAAGTAGTATAACTGATAAAACAGATTCGTTCCAAGGACGGGATGGTTGACTACAATGCTTATCTATTAATGATTGATGCACTTATGAAAGCAAATAAAAGTAATATGTTTGTTTGGTTTTTGTATTAATGCTAAATAAATGAAAGACAATTATTAAAATGCAAATAAAGGCTAAGACGCAAGTAAAATGATGTTAAACGCAATATGAGAAGTAGCACTTGAGAGCGCAAGGATCCTCCCAATCTTATTTCCTAACTTATGTTGTTTAAGGGCTAAATTGGTCAATTACAATGGTCGGGATTCTAAATTCCTTATACCCCCGTCAGGGTGGACTATAAGGCGATCCTAGAGTGTCACTAGTCCCGTCAGGGTAAATATGATCCACCTTTGGATGTTTAAGTTTTATTACCTCATTGGCCCTAGGATTAGCTAAGTTCGTCAGAATCAATAGCTTCTATCTTAGATTGAATAAATGGCTATGTATTTAAACCCTCCGTCAGGATGATCCAATCGCCACTAATTGGAATAGCCTAAATACTAACACCTGTTCCTAGTTCATGACGCTAAAAACAGTAAATATTCTCAATTTATCGAAAAGAGTAAAAGACACAATCTAGTTTAATTTAACAGAAACCCAAATTCAACATTCGTTATTCAATACGATTGGGATTCACCCATTAATTGTTCTCAAGCACTATGAAAAGCTTAGCTCATATTAAAAAGAAAAACTAAATTAAATGTAAAGGAATTCATATTGATTACAAAATTAAAAGATAAAAGAACCTAATTTCCGGAATAGGAATGACTACGAACGGAGATATAGACCCTCTCCAGCTCTTGTAGCTTCTTCTTCTTCCTTCAGTTGCTTCTCTCTGGTGTTTTTAATCTTGCAGAATGTGAATTGTATGAAAAATAGAAGTCCGGACCTCCTTTTATAAGTGCAAATTCGGACTTGGACCTAGGCTTTTAATTAAATGAAATATAAAAGGCCCAAGTCCACTAACTTAGCCCAAAATCCCGTAACTGCTGATACACCTTCACTAAAACGGCTTTTCCCGATGCGTTATGACTCCGATTGACCTCATTCCAGTTGCTAAAGTTCCGTAACTCCATAAGGAATGTTTTCTCTTCAAAGGTCAGCGGCTAAATCATCGCTTAAGCACCTCGAAATCAGAAATCTATGGCATGGAAAATGGATTTTCAGCTCTAAAAATAATATCTTCAAGTCTTGACTCTATCTCTTGATCTTTGACTTTCTCCTTGGATTCCTCTTATAGCTAACATCTAAAACCTGTAAACTTTACACTAAAAATACCAATATTACGCGCAAAAGCTTAATAAATTAAAAATGCTAGAAATAAAAGAGGAAAATCATATTATTGCATATTTAGTCCAAAAGTCTATCAAATTGATTAAATAAACACCAAAAATGATGTCTCCTAAGGGTCGAAAATAAGAACAATTAAGGAGACATCAGTAACTCTTTTATATAATGTAAAGTTTTCCTTTTAATACAACCGTTTACTTAACCCAAAAAAAAATCTTATGCAACCAAATATATATATATATATATATATATATATATATATATATATATATATATATATATATATTATAGAAATACTAATGAAATAAACTCTATTATTTTTAGTCTTCTCTAACGTCAACTAAGTATCTTCTGAATAATATCTAGATAAATTTAAAAGAAAAATAATCAAATGCTCTTCATAAACAAATGCGCAATTTTTGTATGTTACATTGATCTGTTTTAATTTCATTGTACAGTTTTTGCATAATGAAGGACCTGTACTTGTATTTAGTTTTAATTCAATATAATCCTATTCCTTATATTGTAGGGACTCGGACATTGAAGAAAACAACGAAGAAAGTGGCAAGATCAAGAAAGCCACTTGTGCTTTAGGGTTTTACATGTAAGTTTTGTTTACACTTGCTGATATTTTTCCTTCATTATGGTATTCTTAAATTTTGTTTTTCATTTATAGGATAAAAAGAACCCCTGAAATCAGAGATGATTTCACAGTTGCGGACCGGAAAGGGAAGCTTGCACAATTCATTACAAATGAGTACAATTTGATGAGTCCCACTGAAAAAAAAAACAGTATATAGATCTTGCAAATGCTGATTTGGAAAAGTACAATAACAAAAAAGCTCTCTTACCAGAAAAAGAAGTAAGTTGTTCTTTCACTTTATTTTACTAAATTGATACATTTGAATTTACATTTTAACTTGGTATATATGTATTTTTTTTGTAGTTTAATTTCCAAACTCGTGCCGCTGTTCAAAAGCTAGTCCGGATAAACACAAGTTTATCTCCTGTTCAAAAAGCTGCAGTAGAGGCAGTTGGTTTTGGTCACATGCTAGAACTGGACACCGGTAGTTTACGCCATGCACTCGTTAAGTGGATGGTGGACCGTTTCGAGGTTGAAACAGACACCTTCGTGTTACATGGTCATACAATAAAGTTCGATGCCTCAGTTGTGGAAAGGCTTATTGGACTTAGGAATTCTGGTGACCATGTACCATTACTTGGAATGGAAGACGAGCACTATTTGGACATAGTGAGAAGATATGGTAAGACAGAGGTTATTTCGTATAAGACCTTGACGGATAACTTGGACAAATGCGGCGAAGACGCGGACCCGTACTTTGCTCAAGCTTATTTGTTAAATTGCATTGGTTTGTTCTTGTGCCCTACAACCGATAACGGGGTAAATAAGTGTTATTTACATGCCGTTAAAGATATAAGAAGGGTTCCACGTTTAACTGGGCCGCTCATGTATTTGAATTGTTAAGGAGTGGAATCCGCCATTTCAAGAATGGTAAGCGAGCTTATTTCTCCGGGTGTCTACACTTGGTAATGGTAAGTTTGAATTTGAATAGTATTTCCTTACCTCTTTTATGTTTTTTATTTAACCATTTTATCTAATATCACACTCTTTACTTGGCAGCTTCTTTTCTTAGACCACGTTAATGTGGCTAGAAAGCTTAGAAAAGAACATAACATTACATTATTTGTACATTACTAGACCAATAAAAAAGTTAAGGGTAAACTTTGGAGTTTAAGAGAAGATTATTTGTCTCCTCTCACGTGCACAGTAATAAGTGATTGGGGGAATGCTGGAGGTGCTGGTGGAAGCTACGAAAGTGATAAGATTACTGAGCTCGATGCAAGAATTCGTAGGTTGGAAGAGGAAAAAGAAATAAAAGAGCAAGAGAGAGCGAAAGACATTGAAAAAATACAGAAGAAAAAAAAAAGAGAAAGGAGGAAGAAAAAAACCAGAAGAAAAAGAAAGAAAAGAGACGTGAGGAAGATATAATCCAGAAGCAAAGGATAGAAAAGAGTTAGGAGAAAGAAAAAATTCAGAATAAAACGACAGAAAAGAGGCCGGAAAAAGATAAAAACATGGAGAAAAGGACAGAAAAGAGTTTGGAGAATGAAAAAATCCAGAATAAAACAACAGAAAAGAGTCCGGAAAAAGATAAAAACCTGAAGAAAAGGACATAAAAGATTCCGGAGAAAGTAACGGGCAAAAGCAAACCGGTTTTTAAAAAAACCAGGAGAGCACGTGTAGATTTGCATGATGATGCGCATAGGGTGTGTATATCGGATGATGATGATGAAGCGGGCCCATCAAATGTGGATATCGCTGCAGAAAATATCGACATTGGTAAATTTATGTTGGATGAAGATGCCCTTTGTAAGTATCTTTTTGAAGGAAATCCTAGGTAATCCTTGAAGTCAACTCTAAGTGTTATTCATTTTCAATTTATAGTTTTTGATTAAGTTGTTATTTTTGTGTAGCCACATCGTTTGCGAAAATGAAAATGGATTCATCGAGAGAAAGTTTATGAGAGAATTGTTAACGCCTACTTATTTCATCGGGGACGAGGTACATTAACTATATTACCCGTACTAGTCTTTGTAGAAACTTTATTTAACGCCTTGAAATCGTATTATATAGGTGATCAACCACGTGGCTAACATACTCAACTATGATGAGTTTATTCTCGGTGAAGGAAGGTGGTTTTGTGAAACGAGGGTTTCGGTATAACTCTAGCTTTTGTGTCTTAATTGTTTCCATAACTGTTTTTGGTTTATATATAACATCTTTATCAATTTGAATGTAATTTTGTTCTACGTTTTGCAGCAATATGCCCAAAGTAGTGGAGATTCATCCTTGAATAGCACGTATATGGAGCGCATGCGTTATGGTGGCAAGATCCATGAATTAACTGAGGTGATTATTAAAAAAACTAATAATATAGGGACCTAAAGTGCAATTTTTGTATAATATAGGGACCTGAAATGCAAATAATTAAAAAAACTACTAATATAGGGACCTAAAGTGCAAAATTTAAAAAACTAATAATATAGGGACATAAAGTGCAAGTTTTGTATAATATAGGGACCTGAAGTGCAAATAATATAAAAGAAATACTAATATAGGGACCTGAAGTGCAAATAATTTAAAAATTATTAATATATGGAGCTAAAGTGCAAGTTTTGAATACTATAGGGACCTGAAGTGCAAATAATTTAATAAAATACTAATATATGGACCTGAAGTGCAATTAATTAAATATACTAATAATATAGGGACCTAAAGTGCAAGTTTTGTATAATATAGGGACCTGAAGTGCATATAATTTAATAAAATAATAATAAAGGGACCTAAAGTGCAAGTTTTGTATAATATAGGGACCTGAAGTGCAAATCATTTAATAAAATACTAATATAGGGACCTGAAGTGCAATTAATTAAATAAACTAATAATATAGGGACCTATGGTGCAAGTTTTGTATAATATGGGGACTTCAAGTGCAAAAATTTAAATAAACTACTAATATAGGGACCTGAAGTGCAAACAAGTAAAACTACTAATAATATAGGGACCTAAAGTGTAAATTTTGTATAATATAGGGACCTGAAGTGCAAATATCTTATTTTACTTTATTTTTGTTAGATATATGTTCCATGGAACGTACACAAGCATTGGGGATTGTGTATAATCGATATGCAATGGGGTTGTGTTCACCTTTGTGATACACTTAAAAATCCTGTCACAATCGCCATTGCAAAGCGTGAATTCGATAAAATGGTGAGTGTTATTTTCAAGATTTAGTATTTACCTTACTTTACATACTAATGTTTGTGTTTTATTCTACTCAGCGAAAATTCATAGAGAATTGGCTGAACAGCTTTTTCGGGACCGCGTTTAATCTTGATGAGCGAAATTATCCTTGGAAACATCCGACTTGGGTGCCTGACCAAGACCCTACGGGTAATGATTGTGGTTTATATGTGTGTGGTATGATGCGGAGGCGTAAAGAAGTGGGTGAATGGACTCAAGAGATGTCCTTGACAATGCGAAAAGAGCTAGCTTGTTTTATGTGGCGCCACCCATACAATATTAGAAGTACATTTTAGAAACTTGCAGAAATCTATTTTGTTTGTTTTTTTTCCTTATCAAATCAAATACTTGCAGAAACTTGACTTTCAAAGAGGAGGAAGAGATCATGTCCAATAAAAAAAAAGAGGAGGAAGAGATGGACTTTAATGCAGATATACTAGTTAAATTACTCGAATGCCTAGTCAACTAAAGTCTTTATGTAATATAATAATTGATGTACATTGACTACAATTCAAACTATGTTAAATAACTTTAGTTTTGTTGGGTGTTTATGTTATGATAATGTGTAGTTGGTTTTCAGTTTTGTGCAAAATCCATGTTCAACAGGTTATGTGATAGTAGTAAGCTGCTAAAACTATTTCAGTTACAAGTTTTCTAAAAAACTATTCGAGGGAAGGTTATGTTTTTCTTGATTTAGATGACAAGAATTGTACAAATGGTGTAGTGGTAAACCTTACACCTACCATAATATCATCCAGGGTTCGAGTCCTTTGTTGTACATGAAGTATATTTTGCTTTGCATTCGCACCATCTCTTTCCAGCCACGTTCAAATTCTTGTACTGAAGCGTTTTTGGCAGAGATGTCATCTACACAACCGATGCCGTGCTTGAGGAAAAACAATACCAATTGCAGCAGCCATCGATTTGTCACCATCGGTCACCACTCCTTCAGGATGTACATTGTTATTTGCTAGCATCAGCTGCTGAAGAACCCACTTATAACTCTCTGTTGTCTCGTTTTTTACCAGGGCAGCGCCGAAAATGCAAGTCTGACGATGATTGTTCACCCCTGCAAGAACGATAAGCGGAAATCTATACGAATTCGTCTTGTATGTGGCATCAAATATCAAGACTCTACCGAAAGCTGCCCATTCTTTCCTTGATCGGCCATCGGCCCAGAATATCCTATCCAGCTTGTTCTCCCTGTCGACGGTATGGCCAAAGAAGAAAGAACGATCCGCTACCTGTTTCTCGATAAGGTATGCGATTGCTGCGTTGGCGTCTCCAATGCTAATTTCAGCACAACGAACCCTGCTAAGTATGTTGTAGAGGTCTTTCTTAAGAAAACCAACGTTGTTGTACCCCTGTCCCTAGTATTTAAATACATCCATAATTTGGGTAGTGCTTATTCCCGAAGCACGCATAGTCAATGCTTGGGCAAGGCAGGGAGCGTCTACTTTCCGGTGGGAGCGTAAGTGCGGGACACAGAACTCAGGAAGAAGCGCGTGACTGTGCTCCACTACGACTTTTGAGACGGTATACATCTTGATATCGTTGTTCCATAATAGTCTAAGAGACGCCGGACAATCACATCTCGTCAACGACCGGTGCTTGTATTGTCTGTGTGTCATCTCAAGATATTGTTTACTACGGGTACCTTCGTTTGAACACATAAACAATCTATACCATATATGACCATCTTTTACACCAGTAGTATTTCTCCTTACGCTAAATCCCATAACCTTAGCGTATATATTATAGAACCCGTAAGCTTCGTCGTCTCTTTTGAATTTTAAGGCCAAGAAATCATCCACCCCAAAAGTCAACAGTGACTCGGTTGCATCCTCGTATCTATTCATCCTACGGTTATCGACAAACAACTTTTTGTTTAACATTTTTATATTTTTGTATATATATTTTATATATACATATATATATTTATTAATTCTAATATATTTAAATAATTTCTATTAATATATGTTATTTTTAAATGTAAATTTTATTATTAACCTAACGTAAAACTAGTGTACATATTTGAAAACTTTCCTAAAATAACATTTCCGATAATAATAATATAAAGTCTAAAATATAATTTTTATTTACATTAATTATTTTCTTTTCTGTTTTTTTAATTATATAATATATTTATATAAAGTATTTTTTTTCTCCATAGTTATTTCATTTATTATATTTTTCTCTAAAATCCAAAAAAAATGGAATTATATCTTTTGTTTTTTAAATTCCGAATATAGACTTTTTTCTTTATATTTTTTTTGACATCTATATATAATATATTTAGGAAAAATTTCTACACTTACGAATCTAAAATATTTTTTTAATATATTTGTTTTCGGTATCTTTATATAATATCTAATTTATTTTTTTAAAATAAAAAAAATATTTTACACCAAGATTTTTTATATATTTCTCTAAAAACAAAAAAAATAGATTTTTTAATATCTTTTGTTTTTAAAATACCGAATATAACTTTTATCTTTTCAAATATATAATATATATAATATTTAATTTATTTTTTACAGTAAAACACTATTTTACACCAATGATTTTTTTTATATTTCTCTAAAATCCAAAAAAATGCTTTATTTAATTTTGTTAGCTAACTGTTTTTGACAAATTATATCCACCTTACTTCTCATGTAATTTTTTTAGCAATAATTATTTTTACTATATTTATAATATCTAAAATATCTAATATGAATATTTACCTAATATACGATTTTTTTCTCTAATATATTACAACTAAAATACCTAATATACGATTTTTTTCTAATATACGATTTTTTTATCTCTATTATAATATATTTAAAATATTAATATGAATATTAACCTAATATATCTAGCCAATGTCTATATATATCAATTTAAATTCCAAAAATAATCTAATCTAAGAATAATTTTTATATATATATATATATCTTTATTTCCAAATATATCTATATCTTGTCTAACATTTGTTACCTTCAATAACATTATCTAACAAGCAAAACTAAAATAATAACATATAAAATGCAGAATTTAATTTTTAACATCATATATATAACACATATCTTACCAAATAATGTAAAAAAAAAAAAATTACACTAACCTCTCCCTTAAAGACGATGGATTCGGCTAGATAAGCACCAAAGAAATTTTAGATGGTTTCTTGTAAAATAGTTGGGTTTATTTATAGAAAGAAAATAATTTTTGGTAGGTAAATATTAATTACCATTTTTAATAAATAGCTTTTGCTTCTTACCAACAACAAAAATACCATGTAATGATAAAAGAGCCAATTGTTGATTGATGCCTATTAAAAAACTTATTTAGAAAAAGGTGCCTAGAAAAAAATATTTATTGAAAACAGCCCCCTTATAATTAACAATTAAAAAATAAGAAAAAAACTAATAAACACGCGCGCGTCCGTGAAATTTTTTTAAAATCGTCATAACTAATTCAAAAAAAATCGAAAAAATCAAAAAAAATTATATTTGGATAAATCAAATTAATATTTACGTCTATGATTTTTTTCGGAATTTTCTGAATTTTTTGATTTTTTTTGATTTTTTTAATATTTTTTTTTCGCAGACACGAAATTCTATGTTTAAAACATGGAATTTCATGTTTGAAACATGGAATTTCATGTTTAAAACATGGTATTTCATGTTTATTTCACGGTTTAAAACATGGAATTCCATGTTTAAAACATGGAATTCCGTGTCTGCGAAAAAAAAATTAAAAAAATTCGAAAAAATTAAAAAAATTCAAAAAAAATCAAAAAAATTCATAGACGTAAATATTAATTAGATTTATTCAAAAATATTTTTTTTTTAATTTTCTGATTTTTTTTGAATTAGTTATGACGATTTTAAAAAAATTTCACGGACGCGCGCATGTGATGGAATTAATAAAGGTATAGAAAATATAAAGGGGATGTTTTCTATAAATAATTATTTCATTAGGCATTTTTTTATAAATAAGATTATTGAAGGCATAAAAAAACAATTAGAGAGTTTAAGCAGGATGTTTTCAACAATAACCCCATGATAAAATTACCACACTAAAGTTACTTAAATAAAATTCGTATATAATACTTATTTTTATATTTTTGTACTTAATTATTTTCCAAATATGATTAAGTTATAATTAAAATGCATATTTAGATTATATTGACCAAAATAAAATTATTGTCTATTTAAATGTTTTAATATAATATTTATGTAAATTTATAAATAAAAAAATTTGAATTTATTTATTAAAATCGGAATTTAAATTAATTATTATTATTATATAAATTAAATAGATAAAATATACAATGAAGAAATTAATACAAAATATATAAATACAAATAAAGTAATTAAATCCGGACCATTAAAGGCGAGCCACTTGTCACACTACTAATGGCTAGAATCTACTTTATGTTAACATGGTATTAAGGGGTATTAAAGTAAAATCGGTAAAAGGACTATAGTGCAAATACAAGAATACGGCATGTGTCAAAGTCTGATTGGTTATTGCATTTTTTTTATACGCCATTTGGCGTTCCTCCATTCGTCCGCCCATGACCATCACCTGATCCCTTTTTCTCTCTCTTCATTTATGTCCGCCGTTTATTGCATTGAAGCAAAATCCAGAAGTATCCCATCCAAAATTCTAATTATCATTTATTAGGGAAAAATCTTCAATGCAACAAAGCGGCTACATTAATTGAAGAGAGAGGGGAGGAGGGAAGTGATGGTGATGGGCGAACTAATGGGTGGTGGACAAATGGCGTATAAAAAATCCAACAACCAATTAGAAGTGGACATTTAACGTATTTCTGTATTTGCACAATAGTCCTTTTGGTTGATTTACTTTAATGTCCTTTATACCATCTTCTTATAAAGCATTATTTAGCCAACCGAATTGTGACAAGTGGCTGTTTATTAGTGGCCCAGAAATATTGTATTTTCTTTTTTATTTAATGTGTTTATTATAGTTTCTTTATTTATTATTTTATGTATTTCATTTATATATTATTAATAAATATAAATTCCGATTTAAATTAATAAAAATAATTTTTCTTATTTATAAATTTATGTAATAGTTATATTAAAAAATATAAATAGATAATTATTTTATTTTGCTTAATATAGAATAAATATTCACATAAAGTATAAGTTAATAATATTTGGAAAATAATTTAGTAAATAAATATTAATATAACTATTAAATACGAATTTTATGTAATTAATTTTAGTATGGTAATTTTATCATTTCATGGTATATGTGTTGTTGGTAAGAAGTTAAAGAAATTTCTTAAATATTGTAATAACTATTCACCTAACAAAAAAAAATCCATCTATAAAAACCCTATTCTTGCAAGAACTAATCTAACATACAATTTGCCCTAATTTACATTCAAGAGAGATTTGTTGCTTCAATCAATTTTCTATAAAGGTTAGATATTTTTTTTCTCATTATTATTTATATTTATTTTTGTAGCAATTTCTTTATATTTGGTGTATATTTTTGTAGAAATCTTTTATGTATGTATATGTGATGTTAATTTTTTTTTTCGGAAATTAGATGTGTTGATATTTTATTCTTTAATGTTATATAAATTTATTTAAGGTAAGTAATGTATAGAATAATTTTACGATGTGTTAAAAATATAATTTTAGATATATATAATGGGTAAATTGATTTTAGATGGATAGTATAGGTAATAGATATATATAGAGATATATTATATATAAATATATTTTTTATATTTAATGTATATTTTTATATGCATTTTCGGATATATATATAATTTATATTTTAATATATATTTTCGAATCTCGGATCTAAAATTTTAGAGTAGAGTTATTTTGAATTTACATATTAATAGAAATGATATATTAGGTATTTATTTATAGGGACAACGCCCAGTTAATTACGCGGAGAGCGTAAGTATTCCCAGTTAATTACAAGTTCGAGTTAATTCCCAATTAAGCACAAATTTTAAGCCGATTACCATAATACCCTTTTAGCTTAATAATACACAAACAAATAGAATAAATAATAATATTAGATAATGAAAATAGTATAAATAATAAATTGTTCATAAGTGCACACACTAAAACACACACAAAACTCACGCACCACTATCTCCACTCTCTACTCACACAATCAAAACCTCTCTCTGCCATTAAATTCAATAAACCATAACTGAACTCAAAAACAATATCCTCGACTGTTACACTAGCATCGTAACTTCAACATCAAATAGGAATCACAAAAACAAGTAGAAGAATCGAAGCAGATACAAGTTTATTCAACAATTAAACATTCGACATTGAAACCCTAGGTATGAACGAAGAATTATAACATCAAATTGCAATTATTTCAGCAATTTTTGCTTTGATTATGCTTCTATTGTGTTTCGTATTTGAATTTACAACATATTCTGCACTAGAATTTACAGTTATGAACGAAGATTTGTTTGACAGCCAGTGAAACCCTAGGTATGAACGAACAATTATAACTTCAAATTGCAGTTATTTCAGCAATTTTTGCTTCGATTATGATTCTATTGTGTTTCGTACTTGAATTTACAACACCTTTTGATGTTAAATGAGTATTTTAATAGAATATTTATAAAAGTACATGTTTAATGTGAATAGTTGCTGGTAGATTAGTGTGTAAAAGTGTTAATAGATGATAATAGTGTAATATTAGAGTAATTTGTTTGTTGTTATGTGTATATAGAACCGCAGATGATAATTAAGTGTATAAATGGTTAATTTGTGTGGAATTGAATAATATAGAGTAGAAACTCAGGCATATGTGTAAATTGAGAATGCGTTTATGATTGTGTTCGTAGATTGATATAATTTATGCAGGTTTGTGTGTTACAGCTACACACAATGAGACAGTGCGTGTGTTGCGGTAACACATATTTTGTGTTGCAGTAAGTCACAACGAGTAGGTGTTAGTCAATTTTTATGATTAGAGTGGTTTAAACATATTTGATAAAGTGTATAGACTGTTAATTTGAGTGGAACTGAGTATTATAGAGTAAAAACACAGGCGTATGTGTAAATTGAGCATGTGTTTATGAGTGCTTGCGTAGATTGATATGATAAATGCAGAATTGTGTGTTACAGCTACACACAAACACAATATGTGTGTGTAACAGTAACACAAAAATTAATGGATAGATCAATTCATGACACACAAGTACTTATGACATATATATGGACATTTGTGATAAGATGAAACACATATTTTGTGTTGCAGGTACTCAAAACGAGTAGTTGTTAGTCAATATTGTATGATTAGAGTGGTTTGAACATATTGCATAATCTGGATGTGATAAATGGAATGTTGTGTGTTACATTAACACACAAAAAACAAAATTGTGTGTATATGAAACACCTATTTTGTGTTGCAGTAACTCAAAACGAGTAGGTGTTAGTCAATATTGTGTGGTTAGAGTGGTTTGAACATATTTGATTAACTTGATGTGATAAAATGGAATGTTGTGTGTTACATAAACACACAATCAAACAAAATGTGTGTGTGTAACACATATTTTGTGTTGCAGCAAGTCACAACTCATGAATCTGACGTGTTCATCAGTTTTTATCATTCAATGTGATTTGGGTTTTTTAGTAATAATCTTATCTTTATACATATACAGTTATGGAAAAGACAGTCCGGAGAGACAAAGGATGAACGTGTTAGGCTGCCCCGACTTCCAAAGCGTCTGAAGGTTGAGAACAAAAAGTCAGGAGGACAGCTGAAAGATTGTGACAAATTTGGTTGAATGATATTATGTTTTATTTTTGAATTGTTTTGTGACAAATTTGAATAAATGATATTATGTGTATCTTTTTGACTTGTTTTGCGTTCCAGCATATCAAAAGTTGTATGTGTTAAGTGTTTCAGCAACCTGTGTATGTGTTGCATTAACCCACAATGCACGAGTTATGTGTTCAAAGAACACAAAAAAAACCAAAAAAACAATTAATCAGAAAAAAATATCTAAGATGTGTATTACAAAAAGCACACTAAATCAAGATTAAACCATTATAATAAACAATAAATCACAACAATAAATAAGTATCATATACAACAATAAAGCAGTATTAAATAATAACGGAATATGCATGATAGATTGTGTGTTTATGCAAGTCATAATCAATATGAATGTGTGTTGATGTAACACACAATCAATAAATAAGAAAAAAACTAAATAAATAAATAAGTAAATACGTACAAAATAAAAAAAAATAAAAAAAATAAGTCAAAACAGGTAGCTTGATAAGCAATTCTAACTCAATAGAATTGTGTGTTCTATCAACAAAAAAACAAACAATATTGTGTAAAGATGCAACACAAAAAACATTACCAAAAAAATGACAAAATGTTAATGTTTGTGCATGTAAGATTGTGTGTTATTACAAGTCATAATCATATGTATTCTGACAATAGGTATAAGATTCGTAGAATTGTGTGTTACAGCAACACACAAGAACACAAACTGTGTAAAGGTGCAACACAAAAGAACACATATTGTGGAAAAATGCAACACACAAAACAATACATATTTAGGACACAATAGGTAATTTGACAATAAGTATACGATTAGTAGAATTGTGTGTTATAGCAACACACAAGAACACAAACTGTGTAAAGCTGCAACACAAGAGAACACATATTGTGGAAAGCTGCAACACACAAAACAGTACATAACATAACATAATGTTTGATTCAGAAAGTTAAGGATCCATTACATAAAAAAATCAAAATCACAAACAGTCAAGTGGTATTAAACGATTCATAATAAAAAGTTATGATACAAACTTCTTAATATAAAAGTATCCAGATTACTTTTGGACAGCTGCATATACTCTCCATAAATATCCAGAAGATTCAGAATGGACACAATGCACGCCTATTCGGCCAACACAATTACATTAGAGGTTAAACTCGAATCCAAGCTCACTAGCGTACTTCCACAGTGTGTAGCGTAAATCTTTGACTCCACCGTAAAAACATTGGCCAATACTATGCAAAGCTGAAAGATAACCATGAGCGGAGAAGACATCTGCAAAGAAAAAAACAAAAAACACAGGAGAAAAGGTAAGAAGTCAGTAGGACAGAAAAAGTCTTATAACACACATAGCAATTGTGTGTTGCAACAAGACAAAAACCATCCAATATTGTGTTCATGCAACACATAAAGAAAGCAGTATGCTAGTTAACATAGCGTGAAAAAATTAAAAAATAAACAAATAAAAAAAATATACACAACATAAGAGAGGTATGTGTTGCAGCAAGACACAATCTCCAAAATATTGTGTTCATGCAACACAAAATGTTGCACCCTGCAACTAACAAACACACAGAAAAAAGCGATATGAAGCATACAAACACTTTTATAATTGCATCATAGGTCCCTGTGTTAAATCGGGAGAGATCGATACATAAAGATTCCAATAAATTGCATATATTGTATAAAAAATCGTAATATAAACAATATAATATATTCATGTAGATAATAAAGCATACACAATAACATGTGGAGAATTTGTAGAATCTAATTGCACTATAGGTCCATAAAGTGTTCATACTCAAACAAAACATGAAATTAGCAGAAAGTCTTATGAAGTTTCATGACAAAGACATATAGGTAGAAATGGAGTTATAAACATCAAGGCAATCCAAGTAAGTAAATAGAAAATGATCAATTGTGATAACAACACCTCATATAAACACAATTCATATAGTGAATCAAAACACATATAATGAATCAAAGCAACTAAAAATACATAATGAATGAACTACCTGCAAAAAACTAAAAATAAAGACAGCAAAAAATCAAAAAATTATACAATAATAAATGTGAAGTAACACTTGAACCAGCAAAAGGTAGTGTATAACATCTATACGAAATTGAAACACTAAAATTCAAGACCAAAATTATAAGCAAAACATCAAATTATAACTGTGAAATACAATAAAGATAGGAAAATTTAATATATGTAACAATCAGAATGAACAAATAAATTATACAGAAAAATATAGACGAGATAAAACATGATAAAAATAAAAAAACACGATCAACGAATCATCATCAGCAACTGATATTATCAAAAAATCAAGCATTAAACGAAAAAAAATTAAGAAAAAAATGAGGTGAGTTAACAAAAATCATACCGTGCGAAGTATTAATACAATATGTATGAATGATTAGAGCAAAAATCAAGAGAATTCGAGAATTAATTTGAAGCAGAAATTGATGATGCCGCGAGAGAGATGAAGGTGTGAGAGAAGATAGTGACGTTGACTTTAGTTAAGCGTTGAATTGTAGAGTAATAAATAGAAGGTAATGAAATATAAGGGATTATTAAATGTTAGGGTTTCAGCATTAATGAATTAATTAAGATATAATGTAGGTATCTATAAGGGGTAAAAATGGAAGCTAAAAATGCCAAAAGTAATTAATTGAGTATTAAGTTGATTTTTTGTGAGTAAGTAGGAACTAATTTCTTCCTTCCTTTTTTTTGGAAATGAAAAGTGAGCAATTGTAATTAATTGGGAATTATCTCTTATTTATATATAGATAATTTAGATACATATGATATATTAGATGTTTTGGATTTATTAGATGATTTTTTTAGATTTTTCATTTATATTAGAAACGTTAGTATACTAAAAAAAAAAAGTTATGTTTTGACAAAAAAAAAAAAGTCATTTTATATCGCATATATAGATATTATTAGGTATATATTTATATATAGATATTTTAGGTATATATTAGGTATATATTTATATATAGATAATTTAGATACATATGATATATTAGATGTTTATGATTTATTAGATGAATTTTTTTGATTTTTCATTTATATTAGAAACGTTAGTATATTAAAAAAAAAAGGTTTATATAGATATTATTAGGTATATATTTATATATAGATATTTTTGGTATATATTAGGTATATATTTATATATAGATATTTTAGATATATTATATATTTAGATTTAGTAGATTCTTTAGATTTATCATCTATATTGGAAACGAGAGTATGAAAAAAAATTATTTGTATATCGTATATATATTATTTTTAGATATTATTATCTTAATATATTTTGTATATATGTAATATTATAAAAGATTTCGTAACAAAAAAATACAAAAAAAAAAAATATTTTTTAGTATTTTTTTATATTATAATCAAAATATATATATTATATATAGATATATTTATAAAAATAATTATATTACAAAAAAAAATTTACATATAAAGATATAATAGATATATTAGTTATTATTCATGAAGTGTATTTTAAAAAAAAAAATAGAGTTTATAATATTATTCTCGGAAAATTTATTTTAGGAAACGTTTAAAATCTATACTCTATCTTACGAATAATTAATGTTTTAAATTGTTAAATATAAGCAGCATTAAAAAGGCCCAATTTCGATAAACGTAGGATGAATAGGTATGAAGATGCAACCGAGTCACTGCAGTATTTTGGTGTGGATGATTTCATGCACTTGAGATTTTTAACAGACGACGAGGCTTACGAATTCTACAATATATACGCTAAGGTTAAGGGTTTTAGCATAAGGAAAAATACCACCGGTGTAAAAGATGGACAAATATGGTATAGATTGTTTACGTGTTCAAACCAAGGTACACGTAGTCTAAAATATACCCAGATGACACACAGACAATACGAGCACCGGGCGTTGACGAGATGCGAGTGTCCGGCGTCACTCAGAATATTATGGAACAATGATTTAAAGATGTACAAGGTGTCAAAAGTCGTACTAGAGCATAATCACGCACTTCTTCCCAAGTTTTGTGCTCCGTGCCTCCGCTCCCACCGGAAAGTAGATGCTCCCCACCTCGACCAAGCGTTGACCATGCGTGATTCGGGAATAAGCACTGCCCATATCATGGACGTGTTCAAGTTCCAGGAGAGGGGGTACAATGACGTTGGTTTTCTTAAGAAAGACCTATACAACGTCCTTGGCAGGGTCCGTTGTGCAGAAATTAGCATGGGAGACGCCAACGCAGCAATATCATACCTCATTGAGAAACAGGTAGCGGATCGTGCTTTCTTCTTTGCCCATACAGTCGACAGGGAGAACAAGCTGGATAGGATGTTCTGGGCCGATGACCGATCAAGGAAAGAATGGGCAGCTTTCGGTAGTGTCTTGATATTTGATGCGACATACAAGACGAATTCGTATAGATTTCCGCTTATCGTTCTTGCTGGGGTGAACAATCATCGTCAGACTTGCATTTTCGGCGCTGCCCTAGTAAAAAACGAGACAACAGAGAGTTATAAGTGGGTTCTTCAGCAGCTGATGCTAGCAAATAACAATGTACATCCCGAAAGAGTGGTGACCGACGGTGACAAATCGATGGTTGCTGCAATTGGTATTGTTTTTCCTCAAGCACGCCATCGGTTGTGTAGATGGCATCTCTGCCGAAACGCTTCAACTAACATACAGATCAGGAACTTCAATGATATTTTTAGTTATTACATGTCCGCGGATTGTACAGTACAAGAATTTGAACGTGATTGGAAAGAGATGGTGCGATACTACGGGTTGGGTACAAACGAATGGATTAAGAAAACATACGGGCGTAAACATCTGTGGGCAGAGGCGTATCTCAGGGGACATTTTTTTAGACTGGTGAAGAGTACCCAACGTTGCGAAGGAATCAACGCTACTTTAAATCGGTACTTAGGCAACAAAAGGACACTATTAGCATTTTTTAAGGACTATGACCGGGGGCTGGAGAACACGAGGATGAAAGTAATAGACCAGGAGTACAAGTCAAACTACACTAAGGTGGTATTGACTATGGAAATGCTTGAGCTGGAGCAGCAAGTCTCGACTATATTCACTAGGGCTCTTTTCTTCAAAATTCGTAAACAGATGGCGAGGGAAGCTTGGCTATGGCATGATGACATGCATGAAATACTTGGGGTGCGTACCTATATTGTCCTTGACGACTACGCACCAAATGATTTTCGTACAGTGACTGTATACTCAGAGCCTAGTTTCGAAATCAAATGCGATTGCTTGAAGTTCCAGTCACATGGTATTCCATGTGGCCATATATTCTACGTGTTGAGAGTGGAGGAGATCACAGAGTTCCCACGATGCTTGGTTCTACATAGGTGGACGCCCGCTAGTAGTGTGGACCATCGAGAAGCAAATCTGTCACGCTACGCGGCGAATGATGTGGAAACAGCTAGGCTGGGTATCATGAGTTCCAAGTTTAACGAGTTGGCAGTAATAGCCAAAAAAAGCGAGCGAGGTTTCAAAGCAGTGGTTAGTACTTTGACCAACACTATAAGTCGTGTAAAAGATTTCCTATCGTCGGAGCAGTGCAGGGATTATGGCGCTGGTGCATCCACCCCAGGGCGTGCCCCTTACGTAAACAGGACCCACCATACTCCACCGAACGTGAAAAATCCTGATCCTAACCTTGGCAGGAACAACACTGAACGGAGTCCTAACCATTGTGGAAAATGCGGGTAAGTATAACACTCATATATATTGTTATGACATGAAATAAAACATGGTTTATTATGTTGTTCTGATTTGATTGTTTGTGAATACAGGTCAATAGGGCACAACGCCGGAGGGTGTACCAAAAAAAGACAGCGATACGAATGATGCCGGTGGTTTGATTAGATTGAAGATGAAGTTACTTTTGTTGTTTACTTATGACAGTGTTATAGTTATTGTTTCTCATTAGACTACTTATTTAAATCCTATTATGTTTATGCGTGTAATTTATTCCGAATCAAACATGAGTTAAGTAACTCTATATAACACTTTAAACATCCAGATCTGTTAAATAACCACTGTGTTTGACTAAATGAGACTAGAGTTGACTTTATGTCTGAAAACACTATGTTTAACCATTTACTAACCAAAACATGAGTTAAGTAACCTATATAACACTTTGAACATCCATATCTGTTAAATAACCACTGGAGTTGACCAAAGTGGACTAGAGTTGACTTTATGTCTAAAAAGACTAGATTTAACCATTTATTGACAAAACATGGGTTTAGTAACCCTATATAACACTTTAAACATCCAGATCTGTTAAATAACCACTAGATTTGACCAAATGAGACTAGAGTTGACTTTATGTCTAAAAACACTAGATTTAACCATTTATTGACAAAACATGGGTTTAGTAACCCTATATAACACTTTAAACATCCAGATCTGTTAAATAACCACTAGATTTGACCAAATGAGACTAGAGTTGACTTTATGTCTAAAAACACTAGATTTAACCATTTATTGACAAAATATGAGTTAAGTAACACTATATAACACTTTAAACATCCAGATCTGTTAAATAACCACTAGATTTGACCAAATGAGACTAGAGTTGACTTTATGTCTAAAAACACTAGATTTAACCATTTATTGACAAAACATGGGTTAAGTAACCTATATAACACTTTGAACAGCCAGATCTGTTAAATAACCACTGGAGTTGACCAAAGTGGACTAGAGTTGACTTTATGTCTAAAAACACTAGATTTAACCATTTATTGACAAAACATGGGTTTAGTAACCCTATATAACACTTTGAACATCCAGATCTGTTAAATAACCACTAGATTTGACCAAATGAGACTAGAGTTGACTTTATGTCTAAAAACACTAGATTTAACCATTTATTGACAAAACATGAGTTAAGTAACCCTATATAACACTTTAAACATCCAGATCTGTTAAATAACCACTAGATTTGACCAAATGAGACTAGAGTTGACTTTATGTCTAAAAACACTAGATTTAACCATTTATTGACAAAACATGGGTTAAGTAACCTATATAACACTTTGAACATCCAGATCTGTTAAATAACCACTAGAGTTGACCAAAGTGGACTAGAGTTGACTTTATGTCTAAAAACACTAGATTTAACCATTTATTGACAAAACATGGGTTAAGTAACCTATATAACACTTTGAACATCCAGATCTGTTAAATAACCACTGGAGTTGACCTAAGTGGACTAGAGTTGACTTTATGTCTAAAAACAGTAGATTTAACCATTTATTGACAAAACATGGGTTTAGTAACCCTATATAACACTTTAAACATCCAGATCTGTTAAATAACCACTAGATTTGACCAAATGAGACTAGAGTTGACTTTATGTCTAAAAACACTAGATTTAACCATTTATTGACAAAACATGGGTTAAGTAACCTATATAACACTTTGAACATCCAGATCTGTTAAATAACCACTGGAGTTGACCAAAGTGGACTAGAGTTGACTTTATGTCTAAAAACACTAGATTTAACCATTTATTGACAAAACATGGGTTTAGTAACCCTATATAACACTTTGAACATCCAGATCTGTTAAATAACCACTAGATTTGACCAAATGAGACTAGAGTTGACTTTATGTCTAAAAACACTATATTTAACCATTTATTGACAAAACATGAGTTAAGTAATCATCGAAAGTACATTAAACATCCAGATCTGTTAAATAACCACTAGAGTTGACTAAATAGTTCTAGGTTAGACCTTACAAACAAAACAACCACTAGATTTAATACCTAATACATTTCCTACAACTAAGAAATACAACCTAAGAAGGTAACTAGTTGAAAAGTAAACTACCTAGTTTTAAAGTTGATACATCTCAAGCTAATCCGGACTAGAGTTTGGGTCTTTCCACTGGAAGCAAACTTTCCTCATAGATCATGATACTACCGAAGTAAATTCTTAACCTACGAACTTCTCCGGAGTTGATATTGCACGTAACCAATTCATCCTCATAGGGGTTATCACGAGATTTATGATCACTACCACACATTAGCGTATCGGCTGGCCAATTTAAATAACACCTCGTATAAGGTAATGGTCCGACTCGTGTTTGTATGTTCCATGATTCCTCCACTCCATACTGTTGCATCACCCAAATATCAATTGACCACCCTAGTAGATCTCGAATTTCATTTTCTACTCTAGCAAACACGGCAAGCCTACCATTCACCAACCCTAAATTGTTTCCCAACACTCCTTGAGGGAAATTGAACTCACCAAATGCGTTTGTTGTGACATTACCGAACATGACTGTGTGCAAGGCCTGTTGCTCGTCTACCTGGTGGGGTGGCGGCATTGTATCATCTCTTGGCCTAGCCGTCCAGTGCAGTGCCCCGTTGCATGGCACCCCATTACCTGAAAGGTATGGGTATGCATAAGCAATTCTTAACCATGTCCTCGTTGTTAAGTTGTACACACACGGTACTCGTGCTCCACCAGCTTCAATAAACGCGAATATCTTGAACTCACGTGTAATGCTAGAATAACCTAAACCAAAGTGTGTCACAAATACTTTTACTTTTTGTCGTTTGGATCGTCTCGATTCACTTGAATTTGAATACCCCTCGATGACAGGAGGGATCACACTATACGTTCTGGTTGAAGGGTTACACAAGACGATTGAATATGAATCACAAAGACAAATAAGGCCATGGGCAGACCATGACACAGTGGGTGGTCGTTGAAAATAGCTAGGCGTCTCCACCGCCCTTGCATGTATAGCTAGTGTATTGGCGGAGTAAGTAGAAAACGTGCATGTAGTTCGAAAAAAATATGGCTTGGTTGTAAAGAAATAACCTCGGTTGTTGTTGTTTGCTTTGTGATATTCCTTTACAAAGTACGGACTCTCGATCAACTGACGCCATCCTCTACAAACAACCTTCATTCGCATGAGTTCCATCACGGTATAGGTTAGGAAAACGATTACAAGTGCACCTTCTGGTATATGAACGTTAATAGGATACATGTTTCCTTTGGAAAATGAGAAAGTTGTATAAAAATTTTATGGAATGAGATAAGGTGGATGATGATGAAATGGTGATTTTAGTTGGTATTTATAGAAAAAAATAAAAACTAGAAAAAGAGGTTTTTTTAAATGGAAGTTTAAATTGTAGTGGAGTAGTGGGAAAGTAGTTTTTAATTTTTTTTATCAAAAACCACCAATTTAAAAAAATAAAATAGTTGCTGATGTTATTTAAAAGGATAACCAGCTAATTAGAATTTGTTAAACGTGGGATTGTGTTTTTAGTGTGGTATTTACTTTTTTTTTAAAATTATAATTAGGAGGTTTTTTTAAATGGATCTCTAAATTGTAGTGGAGTAGTGGGAATGAATTTTATTAATTTTTTTTAAAAAACCACCAACAAAAATAAATAAAATAGATGCTGATGTTATTTAAAAGGATAACCACCTAATTAGTAGTTGTTAAACGTGGGATTCTGTTTTTAGTGGGGTACTTAATTTTTTTTTAATTTTAATTAAGGATTTTTTTTTAATACGTGGGTAGTTAAAATTTCAGAAGTTAAAAATTTAATTTATGTTTTTTTTCTTTGCAGTCGGTTACGTCTACAAAAATGTAGTGGCCCAAATCAGAAGCCCAATATTACAGCCCACCCTATCAAACCCATAATTCGCTACATCTGAGTTATCCACAACCCTTCCCCTCACGTTGAAGATCTTATCCACAACGAAACCCTTCCCCTCACGCCGTTCACCACGCCGACGATCCGTACAAAGCGAGCACGGCGATTCAAAGGGCTCTTACACGTCACAGGTCCAGGTACGTTCCTAATATACTTCATTGGATACACAAAATTGAGGCGCGATGCATAGCTTATTCTAATGGACTGTTTGTTCTTCTTCCTGTGTGTGAACTAGGTTTCTCGATCCGGCCACAAAATATCAGCTTTGAAAGGTAGTATTCACTACATACTCTATTTTTTTTGAATTTAGTTTTACGGAAATTAGGGTTTATGTATTATAAATTAGGGTATATATATATTATACAGTAGTTTATAAACTAGTGTTTACATAACAAATATCCATTTCTGCAATTAATTCAAATAAGTGTAGTAGAATGCAATTAATTGATAATTTTAATTTAGAAAACTAAATATCAATAAACTGTATATTTTTGACTCACGGACCTCTAATTATATTTTATTTGACTTAACCATGTAGGACAAGCACGACACTTTGTACAGTACCATGGATAACAGCAGTTTGAGGTAATGTAACTCCCCCATTTTAATTGTTCTTAGGTGTTGATATTAAGTTTATTTTGATAACTGTTATTAATTCTTAGGCGTAGAAGGTCAATACCAGATACCTTAGTCGATGGAATCGATTTAAGGTATAAAAACGAGCAATGCGGTAAATGTGGACTTCAGTATTCAGTAGTAATCATGACTTCAAATGAATATGGGAACAAGGGAAAGCTTTACTACCGCTGCGGATGCAGAAAAGACGGGTTTATCAAATGGTGGGTACCAACTTTAGCCGTATGGGCTTGTAATGGATCTCCAGTAATCATGGATGATGTTAGGAAACTTGAACAACTAGATTGTAGGTATGAAAATTCTTACTGTGAACGTTGTGGTGGTGAATGTAATCTATACATAGTATTTGGTGATCACAACCCCGAAAAAGGACGCCTACATTATTGTTGCGGTTGTAATCAGGGGTCGAAATGGTGTAGGCCCATTTCATGCGAATGGATTGCAGTTAGTTCAACAGATGCGGAGAAGAAAATTAATTATCCTTTAGTCTTGAGTGAGCCAAGAACTAATGAAGATATGCCTCCAAACAGTGTAGGTCCAGGAGTAGATTTGACAAATCTTTTTCGTATTATGGTGGGGTGTTTTATTTTGCTGGGATTAATTTTTATTGTGGAATTGTTATTTTATGTAAGGGAGTAATTACTATATCTCTATGTCTGAATTGTAATTTAATTTCATCAGATTATTAAGTGTAGCATCTACTTTGAATCTATTTTGTAATAAATATACAATGTAAGTCAATATTCAGACAGATTTAATGTTTCACTAAATCTTAAGTTTCTAATTCTTATTCTAATTATTTTGTAAGCTATTTTTAGTTTAATTAAATGTACGAAATTCTTTGGGTTTTGTTTTGGATAAGATCAAATTTCAGTCAATGTTCTTGGTTTCCCCAAGATTATATTCTGATTCTTATTCTCTTACACAAAAAGTTAATTTTTTTTTAGGGCCAGCTACCAATTCAAAAAAAGTGAACCATGCTTACCAAAAGCACTGCCATTAACATGACCACGCATCACAGTAATGCGTGAGAGAATCTAAACACTATTCTAATTACATGACTTGTTTTAGATAAAGTTGATGGATTGACAACCAAAATTTCTGAAAAGGTGTCTTGGATGTGATGACACCATGTAAATTTGATAACCAATTTTTTTTTAAATTATATTCTCATGCTTTGTGTATAAATAAGAGACACAATTCATACATAAGAAACTTTCTTCTTTCAATATAACAATACTACTACTTGCAAATATCCTCAACAAAAAAACCAAAACATGGATCGTCCTAGCATGGATCCTCCTAACATGTCACCCATGCATCCCGGGTTGCCCTTTTTTGATTGTTGGGTGAAAGGGCATTTCACCCGCATTGAGGGTAGAATAAGGTACGAACGAGGTGACCGAGCAAGGGTGCACATTGTTGACTCGGTAATCACGGGACGAGTCCTTGCATTTGTGGCCCAATCGTTTGATTATGAAGTTTTACCCAAGTACTACTACAAAGTTGGAGGGATGTGCCTCGAGGACGGGCTTCGGAGAATTATCAACCGAGAAGATATAATAGACATGTGTGCGATGGTAAGGAGTCGTGGTCAACAATCGCTAACCTTGTTCATGGATGATAGCGAGGATGACATTCTCGGTGGGGGGGTTGCATGATCTAGGTGTGTTGTTTTTCGTTCAACTTGTTTGTGTGAGTTTATGGTTGGTGTTTGTGAGTTGTTATGTAAGTTTTTTTTAATTTAAATTCCCTAAATCCATGTATTTTTACTTTGGATAATGAAATTAAATGTTTGTTTGTGTTAAATAATTTATTATACTAATTTGACAATATATTAAACAAAACCGAATTATTAGCCCAATAAAAATGGTTAATAGTCAATTATATTAAAATAAGATACCCACATTGTTTTATTAAATAACTTAGCCCACATTAGATATGGGAATTAGCCCATTAGGCTAGCTTGGATAGTAGCCCATTATAAGACCCGTAAAGGGTTTGTACATGTAACGCAGATCAGTAAGCAAAATAAAAAAAAAAGTTTTTTCTCCATTTTCGAAACCAAATTCGGCGTAAGAAGAAAGCGAATCGCAACAACCACAACGTATAGTGAATATCGAAACGAAATCAAGGACAAGAACAAGGTAATTATCAATCAAGTTTAACATTTTTTTGTTTACTCTTTCAAGGGCCATGTATTTTTCTGCAAATTCGAGTTCAAGTTTAACATTTTCTTGTTTAATCTTTATAAAAAATAAGTTTTGCTACAAATAAGGCATACAATGTTAATTTAATCATGAAGGGTTGAGAGGAAACTTAAGGAAAATGAAATAAAAAGGAAAGCTGAAATTAATGGTTAAAGTGATTAGTAATTTTCTTTTTTGGAGTTAAAAATTATCAAATTGGGGGATTGAATGTTTGTGTTGAATGTATTCTACAATTGTAAAGAAAAGTGTTATTATTAAATTAACTAAATGTGTAGAATATTAAATTGCAGATATGGCTATAACATTCCATCACCTAAAGAAAGTACTACCAACCGAGTGTATGGCCAAGTTTGTTGAGCAAACATTTGAGCAAGAGGTGGTGATAGATATGTGTTCGTTTTTACAAAGTAATAAAGAAGTTCCTAAAGAAGTCCCTGAAGAAGCGCTTCACAAAACCTTGGATTTGTATCGCGCAGGGAAATTGCAATGGTTATTTGGTCCTGGTGAATGAAAAACAATCTGCAAACGTGCCTTGGCGATGTTCTACCAATCCCTTCACCTGAACCGAGATAGTAAATTCGACGGGAAGTTAACTCGTTGGGATGATTTATGCAAAGCCGAGTTCAGTTTCGAGGTGAATGAAAAAAAGTACACATTTACAACTCTAGACCTAACTGCTATATACACGGGATCATCGATAGAGACGGTAGAAGAAGAAATGGAAGATTATGATTATCCATACATTGAAGGAGGGCGGGAAGCTAGTTGGGTGCAGGAGTTGTTCCCTGGTTACATACTCGAGTGCAACAAACCTACTTCGAAGAGCAAATACATTCCCGTTAAGAAAACGCAAATGTCGATAGACATGCTTTTAGTGGATGCCATCGCAACTAGAAATTTTCTACCGACTACAACGAGCCATACGTCCGAGAGGTGTTTGTTGAACCAGAATGTCCTCTACTGGCTGTGGAAAGAAATTCCATTCAATGTGGGGGTTGTAGTAGTATTACAAATACTCAAGGCAAGAGAAAAGGTGTTTGAAGCACCGCCTTTAACTCAGAAATCGTTGCCCTTTCCCCCATCTAATCATGTGTTTATTAGAGTACTTGAGTGTGGATTTAACAGGTTTGAAAATTATTAACGCATGGCCGATAAGGTTTGGTGATTCGGAGTTTGGGGCAATCTATCACCAATGCGTCGACCCTGCTAGGAAGAGGAAGAAGTTCAACGTTAACGGTGAAGATAATGAAGAAGGACCCTCAAATAGTGTTAATCTTGTTATGGATGAATTGAAGGCGATGGAAGATAGAGCGAAAGCACGTGAAACCGATAGAGACAACGCTCTCAAGGCATACATTGATCGGAAGTTCGATAAAATGATTCGGGAAATAAAAAAACCGTAAATGATGATTTTATGATTGTTTTGTTTGAATGAAACCTCTACGAGAATTAAAAACAAAATATGGTGTTAGCTTTGCAGTTAGTTATTAAGTTCTAAAATATGGTGTTTTGTTTAAGTTCTATTTTGATATTGTGGTTTTTGTAGTATATTAATGAAGCTAGATATAGACTTTTGGTATGTGTTAATGAATTTGATATGTTAGAATACTTTTATCTGAGTATGGTTTATGATAAGTTTGAGTAACTTACTTGTGGTTTTCACAAGTGCAAATCGACCCCCCTGTGGTACTGAATAAATGCACATGACACATAAGGGCGAGGGTTGAGCCAATTTTTTCTGTTTTTGTTTGAGTTAATAGCATTATAGGTCCCTACGGTTTGAACAAATTGCACTATGGGTCTATACTTATTAAAAAATTGCACTATAGGTCTGTAGATGAAAAAATTACACTAAAGGTCTCTAGTTATGAATAAATTGCAATATAGGTCCTTAATTATGCTAAAGTTCTACGACATGTTCCTAGTTATGCAAAAGTTGCACTAAAGTGAACAAGTTATGAATAAACTGCAATATAGGTCCCTAATTATGCAAAAGTTGCAAAACAGGTCCCTAATTATGCAAAAGTTGCACTATAGGTCCATAATAATGCAAAATTATTCTACAGGTCCCTAATTATGCAAAAGTTGCACTATAGGTCCATAATTATGCAAGATTTTTCTACAGGTCCCTAGTTATGCAAAAATTGTACCATGGGTTCTTAATTATGCAAAAGTTACAAAACAGGTCCCTCATTATCAAATATTTGCAAAACAGGTCCCTAATTATGCAAAAGTTGCACTACAGGTCCATAGCTATGCAAAAGTTGCAAAGCAGGTCCCTAATAATTTTATAATGTATTAAAAATATTTAATGTATATTTAATATGCATTTTCAGATAACTATCTAATTTATATGTTTATATATATTTTCGGATAATTAATTATAGTATATATAAATGTATGAAGGAATTTTTTAAGAAAGTTATATTTATTTTCGAATTTAAAATTTTAGAGTAGAGTTAATTTGAATTTACATATTAATAGAAATGATATATTAGGTATATATTTATACATAGATAATTTAGACACATGTGACATATTAGATGTTTTTGATTTATTAGATGATTTTTTAGATTTTTCATTTATATTAGAAACGTTAGTATACAAAAAAAAAATAGGTTTTAACAAAAAAAAAAGGTATTTTATATCGCATATATAGATATTATTATCCTAATATTGCATGTATATATGTAATACTAAAAATGTTTTCGTAACGAAAAAAAGAATACTAAAAAAATTTCCCGTGATATACTATATATATATAGTATCAAGAATCAAGACCACACCAGAATCTAGTTCCTTAAAAAGAACACGTGATGCAATTGAAGAAAAGCAAGATCAAGAATCATTGCCAACTGAAAAGCAAGATCAAGAATCATTGCCAAATGAAGGAGAACCAAGAAGAAATGACGAACCACGAACATTCAAGGAGGCTATGTCAAACCCTGACGCCCCATACTGGAAAGAAGCGGTAAATAGCGAGATAGATTCCATTATGCAAAACCATACATGGGAACTAGTGGATCTCCCTCCTGGGATTAACCACTTGGATGTAAATGGATATTCAAGAAGAAACTAAAGACCGATGGGTCTATTGAAAAATACAAGGCTCGCCTTGTTGTAAAAGGTTATAGTAAAAAAGAATGACTTGACTATTTTGATACTTATTCTCCAGTCACGAGAATATCATCCATTCGAATGTTAATCGCTATAGCTTCAATATACAAGCTCGAAATACATCAAATGTATGTAAAAACAGCCTTCCTAAATGGAGAACTAAACGAAGAGATATATATGGAACAACTTGAGGGTAACGTAGTTCTGGGTAAGGAGAAGCAACTATGTAAACTTGATAAAACTTTATATGGTTTAAAACAGACACTGAAGCAATGGCATGACAAATTTGATAGATTCATGATCTCGAATGATTTCAAGATCAATGAATGTGACAAATGCTTTTATGTAAGACGAAATGAGACAGGTTATGTCATTGTCTGTTAATATGTGGAGGATATGTTAATCATTGGAAGTAACAATGCTGTGATTACATTCACCAAAAGGATGCTTTCAAGTAAGTTTGACATGAAAGATCTAGGCCTTCCAGATGTTATTTTAGGTATCAAGATTCTCCGAACATCTGAAGGTATTATACTATCTCATTTACACTATATTGAGAAAGTATTAAACAAATTTAGTAATGGCGACACAAATATCGCCAAGACACCTGTTGATGTAAATTTACATCTTGCTAATAACACTTGTGATACGATCAACCAGTTGGAGTACTCTCGGATTATTGGGAGTCTCATGTACCTAACAAACTGCACTAGGCCATATATATCACATGCAGTAAGCAAGCTTAGTAGGTTTACACATAATCCGGGGAAGAACCAATGGATTTCTATTATAAGAGTTCTAAGGTACCTTAGATACACTATGAACGAAGGGTTGTTGTACACATGATATCCAGCTGTACTAGAAGGATACAGTGATGCAAATTAGATATCAGACTCCACCAACTCAAAATCCACAAGTGGATTTGTCTACATATTAGGAGGAGCAGCAGTGTCTTGGAAATCCACTAAGAAAACGTGCATAGCCAGATCCACTATGGAATCTGAGTTTATAGCTTTAGACAAAGCTGAGAAGCCGAGTGGTTTGGGAATTTCCTAGAGGATATTCCTAATTGGCCAAAGCCTGTGTCAGCTATATGCATACATTGAGATAGTCAAAGTTCCATTGGTAGGGCACTAAATGAAATGTATAACGATAAGTCTAGACACATACGTCGTAGACACAATACCGTTAGACAATTTCTCTCAAAAGGAATTATCACAATTGATTATGTTCGATCAAAGGATAATATAGCGGATCCACTGACCAAAGGTCTACAAAGAGAGCAAGTGTGAGTGTTGTCAAGGGGAATGGGTCTTAAGCCTACGAAAGCTGAGTTGTCATGATGGGAACCCTACCTAGTAGAGTGGAGATCCCACAATCTAGGTTCAAAGGGAAAACTGAATCATGAAACTGCAACTTGGTGCGACGCACTGTGGGGAGACCTCCCCAAACCATTCCTAGGACAAAATTAAACAGTGCTTGTAAAAGTGAAGGATAAGTTACACTTTTAATGGTTCTTGTATCTTCGATAACATAAGATAGAGTAATGCAGAATACTCTCAACAAGAGACCACCTATATGAATAACATGGGTAGGGCCGCCCTACGAGAATTTTTTAAAGGCGAAATTTTCCGACGGTTATTCATGAAATACCAGGAGTTGTCCAGGGCCGTAAATGGTCACAACCGTGAGAACCAAATAATGTTTCGAAGTATACTATGTAATTTCTATTGTCTTGGTTTACACAAAAGCTGAATAGTTCAAGACATCACGTTCACTAGTTAGCAAGTAAATCCGATAGCTCTTACTACAGAAGGTTCAAGGCCAAAAGCTACCTTTCTCGATGTAGTATTCTTCTACGCTTCTCTCTCGCTCTCTCTCGTATTTAGCATTCTTTTGCATATTTTTTTAAGGTGGTTAGTCAATTTCCATTCATATGGGGATTGTTGGTCAAATGAGATTTTACCCAAGTGATGACCTCAATTTAAAGTAATGATTTGAATATTTATACGTTTATTCTATTTGTAAAGATTAACGTAATATATTCATTTGGTTAAAATCATTTGAAATTGAATGAGAAATTGAGTCATAGAATTTGAAGAAATTAAAAAAAAAATGTTATTTTTTTTATGTTTACTTTGGTTATGAAGCAAAGAAAAGTAAGCGGAAAACAAAAAAAAAATATAAAAAAAATAGGACTGCTGGGCTGGGGTTCAAACCTGGGCCTCCAGGCTGGTGGGCTTTTGGGCCAGAGTTTTATATCTGGACCAGCCTATGCTTTGGTTTTCATCAGTAAACGTTGTGTCTTTTAATATAACGTATCTTCAAATGAAACGTTACAACTCTTTGCCAAATCCACCTTTTCATCTTCTATAAATAGTTGGCCAACTAAACCATTTAATTTTTTTTTTTTTTTCAAAAGCATTAAAATTATAAGAGAGAGATAGAAAGAAGCAACATTATTAAGTTTGTTGAAATTCTTAAGAATTATATATAAATATATATATATATATATATATATATATATATATATATATATATATATATATATATATATATATATATATATATATATATATTTATATATAGATATTTTAGATATATTATATATTTAGATTTATTAGATTCTTTAGATTTATCATCTATATTGGATAAAGATATAATAGATATATTAGTTATTATTCATGAATTATAATTAAAAAAATAGAGTTTATAATATTTTTCAAAAGTTGCAAAACAGGTCCCTAATTATGCAAAATTTGCAACACAGGTCCCTAATTATGCAAAAGTTGCACTATAGGTCCATAGTTATCCAAAAGTTTCTCTACAGGTCCCTAGTAATACAAAAATTGTACTATGGGTTCTTAAATGTACCGTAGGTCCCAATACTATAAAATCTTTAACTTTAGGTCCCTATACTATAAAAACTTCCACTTTAGGTCCCTATATGATGCAGAAAATTGCACTACAGTTCCCTATAACACTTGTACTATAGGTCCTTAATTATGAAATAGGTTCCTATATTATGCAAAAAATGTACGGGTGGTCCTTATATTTAAAAAAATTGCACTATATGCCCATATATTCTGCAACATTGCACTATAGGTCCCTATATTATAAAAAATGCAGAGTATGTCCCTAATTATGCAAAAAAAGGCACTTTAAGTCCCAATATTATGAAAAATGGCACTTTAGGTCATAATATAATACAAAATAGCACTATAGGTCCCTGCAATATGCAAAAATACAGAAGATAAATAGTTTATATGTTAATAACCAAAGTGTCTCCAATTCATATAATTTCAGATACAAATAACCAAAGTTCAAAATAAATAAACTAAACACTAGTTTTTATATTGAAAGGGTGGCGCCACATAAAACAAGCAAGCTCTTTTCGCATACTAATAGACATCTCTTGACACCATTCACCTACATCTCTACGTCTGCGCATCATCCCACAAACGTATACACCACAGTCATTTCCCGAGGGGTCTTGATGAGGGACCCAATCTGGACAGTTAAGTTCAAATGCTTCAATATTATAGTTGTAAGCATTTCTGAAGCTATACTCAAGCCACTTGTGTATGTATTTCCTCTGAAAATATTATAAAACCAAAATATGAATACGTAAATAAAGTAACATAACAATCTTGAAAACTATACAAACCGTTTTGTCAAACTGCAACTTAGCAATGGCGATTGTGACAGGATTGTGTGTGGTATCACATATGTAAACAGAACCAAGTTGTATATCGATAATAATCAACCCCCAATGTTTGTTTACATTCCATGGAACATAAATCTAGCAAAAAGTACAATTAGATACTAATAATGACCAAACAGTCCCTCTATTATTCAAAAATTGCAATAATGACCATATTACTAATATTTTTCAATTTAAACTACTAACCTCTGATAACTCTTCAATTTTACCCCCGTAACACAAGCGCTCCATATATGTACTATTCAAGGAATCATCTTCCCGGCTTTGAGCATATTGCTAAAAAACATAGAACACATAAACGCATACCCAAGAAATTAATGTAATTGTAACCAAAAAAAAAAGAAATTAATGTAATCATTCAATTTGAAAAAAAAATAATATACCCAAACTCTAGTTTCACAAAACCACCGTCCTTGACCAAGAAGATACTCATCGTAGTTGAGTAAGTTAGCCATGTGGTTAATAACCTAAATGAAACAATTTGTAGGTGTTATCAAATTACAAAATAAACAGTGTATAGATATTAGTTTTAGTAATATTATAACTTTACCTCATCTCCGATGAATTGAGTGGGCGTAGCAACTCTCTCATAAACTTTCTCTCGATGAACCCATTCTCATTTTCACAAACTATGTAACTAAACCAAAAACAAACAAAATCAGATACTATAATTTTTAATTCCAAAACTATTAAAATGAAAGTAAATCTTACTTCGGGTTTCCTTCAAAAAGATATTTACAAAGTGCTTCTTCATCCAACACAAACCTACCAATGTCAACATATTCTTTTTCATATCCCGGGATTGATGAACCCGCTTCACCATCGTCATCCGATATACATACCCTGCGTGCTTCATCATTCATTTCAACAAGTCGTCTTTTGGATTTTTTGCGCGTAGGGAATCTTTTTCCCTTGACTTCATCCGTTTCCTTAATTTTAGTTTTCTCCTTTCTTTTTTCCTTCACTATCTCTTCCACCGGTTCCTTATTTTTGGTTTTCTTTGGGCTTTTTTCCTTCACTGTCTCTTCCTCCGGCTCCTTATTTTTGGTTTTCTCCGGGCTTTTTTCCTTCACTATCTCTTCCTCCGGCTCTTTACAAACACTAGCTCGCCTTATATCTTCTTCCAACATACGAACTCTTGCGTCTAGCTCCGTAAGCTTATCTCTCTCGTAGTTTCTACCAACACCACCAGTTTGTCCCAAATCACTAATTACTGTACAAGTTAGCGGAGACCGATAATATTCTCGAATATTATATAATTTCCTCTTCACTTTAGCATTGGTCAAGTGAAGTATAGACGGGTTAATGTTGTGTTCTTTTCTCAACATTAACGTGATCCAAGAATACAAGCTGCCATATTAGAAGATTTTAATTACAAAATCTAGGTAAAGTAAATAATAAAAATAAAGTAGGGCATGCATATTAAAATTAAAACTTACCATTATCAAGTGTAAGCAACCAGCGAAATAGGCTCCCCTCCCACTCTTAAAACGACGGATCACACTCCTTAACAATTCGAATATATGAGCAGCCCAATTAAATTGTGAAATCCTTCTAATATCTTTAACAGCATGTAAATAACACTTATTTACGCCGTTGTCAGTGGTGGGGCACAAGAACAAACCAATGGCATTTAAAACATACGCTTGAGCAAAGTATCTGTCAGCTTCTTCCCCACATTGTTCCAAGTTTTCCTTCAATTTCTTATACGAAATAACCTCCGTCCTACCATATCTATGAACAATATCCATGTATTGTTGATCTTCCGTGCCATTAAGAGGTACTTGGTCACCATAACTCCTCAAAACTATCAACCGTTCCATAACCGATGGATCGAATACTACCCTATGACCATGCAACAAGAACGTGTCTGTCTCAACGTCGAAATTATCCACCATCCACTTAACTAGGGTATGACGTATATTACCTATGTCAATGTTTAGCATAGTTCCGAACCCTACAGCCTCTACTGTTGCCTTTTGGACTGGAGATAACCCGTTGTTTATTGCTATTAACTTATTAATAGCGGCCCTGGTTTGGAACGTAAACTACAAAATACATTCATATATACCAGATTAAATTGAGAATTCAAATATATCTACTTAGACAATTAAAAGGTAAGCACCACTTACTTCTTTCATTCCTAAACTAGCTTTTTAATATTATACTCCTCTAACTCATCATTTGCCTTGTCTACATACGGTTGTTTTTCACGAGGAGACATTGTGTCGTACTCGTTCTTCATAAACATAGCAAGCTTACCTTTCCGATCCGAAACAGTAAAATTGTGTTTGATTTCTTTAGATCTTTTTTCCTATAAATGAATAACAAAATTTAATAATACCAAAATGAAGAATAGGAATAAATAATTAAAAAAATAAAACCTACATGTAATGACCTAAACCACAGGTAGGTTTCTTTATCTTCCCACTGTCTTCATCGTCCCTACATTATGGGACAGTTCATAATTAGATCAATATTTACAAAATACTCGTAACATTAACAGAAACTAAGATAACATTGCAATCAGGACTTTCAATTTTACTACAAGGCAACTGTTTTGCAAAAAATCAGGTAATACAACCATGAATTATAGTTATACGCCAACTGTAATATGCAAAAAATAGAGTATCAGGTATCTAAAATATGCTAAAATTATTATTTATATATTTTTTAATCATTCCTGTAACAAAATTACAAGAATTTGCACACAATCTTGTATTATACTTATAAAATGCGCTATTGGCCCTATGTAATATGCTAAGATTGTACATTTCACATCTACACTATGCATAAGTTTCTAAAGTAGACCAGAGATTAAGCATACTTGAAGAAAAAACAACATCGAAACTGTTGTTGATGCTAAAAATCCAGAAATCTACCTATATTATGCAGAAAAAATACCCTAATTCTTATAGTAAGTGTATAATTATACACAAACTGCAATTTAAGCCAACAACTATACATTAGTTCTTACTAAACTCGGTTTATATACAAAAACTCAAGGTCAAAATTCTATGTGACATTTATACAAACAGCTAGGTGGTCCCAATTAACTTCAATATCACGGATTAACCATCGTTCCACCCCATCGCCAAATTCACGACCCCCACAAATTAAACAATCAATACACAACCAACCCTAATGCAAACATCACAACATACATTGTTTGTTTGAAAACAAGACCCATCTATAACAAATGTTGGGAAAAGTATTTACCTATTCTCCTCGTTTCGTTGACCCATTTCGCTGAACTAAAAAGCTGTGAAACTGTCGCTTGTGAATTTTGTTGTTTCTCAACCGATGCCTTCAACCAAGAACAGCTCTTCAACCTCACCTAATTTGATATAATTAAACACAGTAATGGCTTTGGGAACGATGATTTGAGGTCGACTGCTTCTTCGATTTGGGTTGTTATCCCTACGACGGCTCCTTCCGGTGAGTTCGACAGTAATAGCGAAAGAGAAAGGGTTTCGGTTAATGATACAGAAAATAAAAAGGAAGAATAGGGTAATGTAATGATACTCCATTGTTGAAATCGAACTATCAAGTTCCAAAGCAATGGAATCCAATTATTTTTGTTTAGTTAAGTTACTGATAAAAGAAAAAAATAAATTAAAAGTTTTATAAACGTATAAATACATAAGGAATACAGAAAAAAAAAGGAAAAAAAAATTAAAATTATCAATTTCAAAAATACAGGGTCAAAAGTGCAAAATACAGAAATACGTAATTTAAAATAAAAAATAAAATTTTATGTTAATGTGGTATTGTGAAAAGGACATATTACTGTTTACTTTATGATAATATAGTAGCTACTTTATCCTGCCATACCATAGTTACGAAAATTTAGTGTCTACTTTATCAATTTATGTGCTCATATTTACACTTTCCCTAAAAAGAATAATTCGGTAATTTAATAAACAATTAAAAAAAAAATTATTGCATTGATGACTCTCCCCATTTATTGGCCATAACTCTCTCCAGGTGTCTCGTCAAGATCTATAACAAACAACTATATTGCTACTTGTAGTAAATTTGAGC
Organism: Nemophila menziesii; assembly: GCA_029959085.1. Taxonomy (NCBI): domain Eukaryota; kingdom Viridiplantae; phylum Streptophyta; class Magnoliopsida; order Boraginales; family Hydrophyllaceae; genus Nemophila; species Nemophila menziesii. The sequence continues at coordinate 1,775,326 of JARWIR010000091.1, read as the reverse complement.
AATTGCCACTTGTTAACCTTCAGACCCTAAGAAAAGTAGTCCTAAAACATGTGCTCCTGCTTCTTAATACACATGAAAACGTTTGGTAACATGTCTTGATATAAGTACAAAACAAAAATCCAGCCTGGTTTTAGTTAATGCCGATTAAACCTGAAACTACTCCTATTTAGGCAAACTCATTGTTCTCCTACTTTTTAATAGTATGCTTAATGCCAAAATCAGTTAAGGACCATCACCTTTAATACAAAAATAACTACAGAATTATTGTTTACTACCCTACTAGGTAGCTACAAATTAGTGGGACGACATGATTTCGTGGGTTGTCCGCGAATACCTTTTTACTTAAGGATTATATTTGTGAAATCGATAGTTGGCCTAGTGGTTAGGCAACTCCGCAGATATCAAGAGGTTTTGGAATCGAATCTCATTGGAGTCAAAGTGACTCCGAGTCCGAAGTGACTCTCCCATGTATTAAAAAAAAAGGATTATATTTGTAATTTTCCAATTTAAAATATCGGAATCTCAAGTAAAAAAATGTAAGAAGTCTCGTCGTCTTTTTTTTTTTTTTGTCACAAAACGCCCTTTACAAAAAAAAATGTCACCGTTAGTCTTTTTTTCATTTTATGTTAGTTGACCGTTAGTCAATACCATCTGGCGCCACATCACCGCCACGTCTCCGCTACGTATGCTCCACCTAATCAACATTTACACCTCGTTAAAAAAAATTAAGCCATCTTCTTCTTTATCTTTTTCTTCTTTCTCTCGTTACTCCATCGACAATCTAAAAACTCGAATCAAAAAATTCAGTTTAAGAACAAATAGCTTACTCCAATTACCTCAATTACTCCAATTGCAATTAAAGTAATGTTTCTGCGAAAGGGTATCATAGGTAAAGAATAAACAAACTTGTGCAAGCGCATAGAGCATTCTTGAAGAAATAGCATTTGTATGAGTTCGAAGAAGATTCTTATTAGCTTCCTCTCTTTTCCAATCATAACCATACCTAAAACCCAGAAAAACATTTAATTAAAACACATAAAAATGTGAGAATCATTATGATATTACCCTCGAGATCCATAGCCACCAAGCGCATGCACTCTTTTCACCCTCTCAACTAGGGGTGCAAATCGGAAGGAACAGATAGGAAAAAGGGTCTTTGGGAAAAATTTCAATTTTTTCGGAATAGATTTTTCTGTTCCAATTCCTATCCAATTTTTCGGAACTGGGAAAAATAATTCGAAATTTCGGAATTTTGGGTTCGGAATTTCGGAAATTTTGTTTCGTAAATTGCGGGACTAAGGGTTGAAAACCGGAGCAATAGTTTATCACTTACACGAAGATAGTTAAAAACAAAACTTATAAAACTTTTCATGTAACAATAGTTAAAAAGTTTAACTTATAAACTTCATGCACAGTAACAAAAATAACATAAGTAACAAAAGATAAAAGAACAGTATTAGAAATAACATAAGTAATAGAAGGTAATAACAATGACTGTAAATTACTTTTCAAATTACATTAAAAACAGATATTAGGCTTCGTGGGAAAATAATGTAAAATGTGAAGAAATGGGTTAGCCTAATGTTTTTCATTATTTTCCTGATATAAAAAAATGTATCATTGTGTTTCAAGTTTTCAACGTTTACATTTTTTTTCTTCTTTTGTTATGAAAATTTTCAACATTTCTGATTGAATAATTTTTTCTTTATATTAATATTAATTATTTATTTAATATAGGAAATGTAAAATCGGAAATACATTCGAAAATAAAAATTAGAAATAAAAATTGGAAATATATTTCGGAAATAAAATTGGATCGGAAAACCCAGAAATTTCAAAAATTTATATGTAGTTCCAATTCCGATCCGATTTTTTCGGAAAAATCTGAAATCGGAATTTCGGAACCGTAAAAAGTTGTTCCGAAATCGGAATTTTCGGATCGGAAAAATCGGAAATCGAAAATTTCGGATCCGATTTCCACCCCTAGTCTCAACATAATCTTCAGGTAAAGTGTTTGTAGTGGCAGGTTTTGAAATGAATATAGTCAAAATATTAGAGGGTATTTAGTGTAAATTGGATAAACATTAAAAAATGGAAAAAGAAAAACCTTTGAGAAAGAAGGTATCGTGTGAATCACGAGCATGGTGTTGTTGAGTCTGGAAAAGGGCATCGAAATTCCAGAAACTGCAAATTATAATGATAAAAATTAATTACACATACATTATGAAGAAGCGGAAAAAGATAAAATTAAGTATCTGCTTTCCACAAAATTGTTTGTAGGCATTCCCTCGAATCTGCATATATGGATTAATTAATAATTTGTTATACTAAAATGCGTGGACTTAAAAGATATAAGTATAGCAGGTTATACCCTATTTGAAGGAAAATCATCTGCACTTGACGCCTAACTTGCAATAACATGAACTTCTCATGTGTCAGTTAAAAAAATACAAGAAATTATTTGATTCAAAACTATGATATGATTTTTTTTAAACCTAGAATTTTGTGTATCCAAGGATCGATGTTTATATTGATTAGAAAACCCACAAAAAAAACATTTGAGAATTGGATAGAGATATTCTCCTTCATTGAATTACGAATTGCTCACTCCCGTTCCGCTTGATGCCCCTTCATGGTGTCATGCTCCTTTTGAACCCGAATGTCTGATGGAATTAGCGGTTCTGTTGGGAAGAATATGGCTAGATTGAGCAATTTGTAATTGGGGTAATTGGGGTAATTGGAGTGGTCAATTTGTTCTTAAACTACATTTTTTGATTTGGGTTTTTAGATTGTCGATGGAGTAACAGGAGAAAGAAAAAGAAGACGAAGAAGAAGTGGGTTTAAAAAAATTAATGAGGTGTAAATGTCGATTAGGTGGACGTGACGGTGATGTGGCGCCAGATGGCATTGACTAACGGTCAACTAACAGAAAATGGAAAAAAAGGCTAACGGTGACAATTTTTTTCGTAAAAGGCGTTTTGTGACAAAAAAAGAGATAAAGGGCGGTTTCTGCACTTTGACCAAAGTTATGGGGATTCACGGGGGTTTCATCCTATTTAAAATAGAACATGTCGTTTTCTTCAAGAGGACAAATTGAACCCCCATATATCATTATATGACTGTTCAAATATTTTATTTGAATGTATATATTTTGATCTATGAATATCATAACTACTCTTAAGACCTTAAGTAAGAAACGATAATACCTAAACTAAATTATGAAGACCAGGCAAAAGTTTTTGGAAACCAATTTGGAAAATGAAAACTCCACAAAAAATTAGGAATACATTTGGAGAACGTTTAGAAATCTTTTATCCACTAAGGAAAATCTTTTTAACCGAAAGTGTATTAACAGTAATACTTGTAAAATTTGTAATAATAATATTGAAACAGTAGAACATATGCTTTTCTGATGCCCCTGGGCTAAACGTGTATGGTTTACTAGTCCTTTTAATATAAAATTTGACAATGATTCTACATCTAGGTTAGACCAATGGATTTTAAAACAAGTACAAGACATTGCAAATTTTTTTAAAAGGAAGATAGAATTCTAGAACTTATCTATATGTTTATGTAGCAAATTTGGAAAGATAGGAATAATTTTATCTATAACGAAAAAAAAAATGTGACCCTTTGAATACAATTAATAAAGCTATAGAAGTTTGGGAAGAATATTATAAAATTCTAACCCTAATGACTTTAATTTTTTGGATAGAGAAATTAGGGGTAATAATACTAATAACTCAGAAAAAACACTGTTGAAAATATTAAACAATACATCAATTTTAAAGACGAATAGAAAAAACTACCACCAAATAAATTTAAAATTAATTGTGATGCAACTTTCTCAGATAAAGGAGCTGCAATTGCTTAATGGTGAATTTGTATCAGGTAAAAGTTGAAAATTGGAGCAGATTTGGTGTTAGAGGCGGAAGCCATGGGGATTTTGAAAGTAACTGAGTTGGCTTCAATGTTTCCTTTTGGGAGTGTTATTATCGAGAATGACTCTGAGACTATCATGAAACCCCTTTCTTCAGGATTACACGTTTCGAGTCAATTAGAAATATTATTTGTAATATTTATTATTTTGCTGAATTATCTTCCCCCTTATTTTTCGCTTATTCCTAGAGGTAGAAATGGGGGTACCGACTGGGTTGTCAAACAGGAGCTTCTTAGCACTCTGTTTGGTAATTGGGATACATGTATCCATCCTCAGTTAGCCACTATTTTATGTAACGAAGCTGAGCCCTTCGGTGTGTGCTAAAACTTTGTAACTGTTTCCTATTATCTATATTGGTATGCATTCGAACAGAAAAAAAAGTAAGAACTGAGATATCGGGAGGTTATAGCAATAGGCGGCCATGGTCCCCCAGGCCCTAACTTAAAAAAAAATTATCCTATTTTTTCAAAAAGTAATTATATATACCATTCAAAATCATAACACACAAATACCATCTAACGAACCAATAAATTGATTTTTTATGCTAATTAATCTATCTTTATTCTCTTAAAAAATTCAAAATATATAATACATAGAAGGGTGATATGAAAAAGGATGACATCTATCATTACTTTAATGTTTATGTTTCTAAAATTATTAAAACTTTTTCTTTTTCCTAAATTCTTTTAAAAATAATATAAGTATTTAAAGTGCAATTATTTTAAAAGATATTAGTTATTTTATATAAAATAAAAAGAAAGAACGTCTACTTAATAATAAATTTAGATATTTTGTTTAAAAAGAAATGAGATTTTTATTTCATACTTAATCACAAATTAAGAAAAATATCTATGACTACCATAATTATTTTTATTTTAATTTTTTTATTATATAGTATTTTTTATTTGATTTTCTTTTTATTTTGAAATCAATCCATTAACCACTATTACCTCTGGTTTTCTCTGCTGACCACCATCATTTTTGTCTATAACTATCACCGACTAATTCTACCGCCACCAATCAATTCCACCACACGACTTTATCTGTTAATTTTTTTAAAATTTATAACTAATTCTAGAAAAACCAGAAATATAAAAAAATCACATTTTTGGACGAAGCAAACTTCATATCTACATCTATGAATATTTTTGATATACCCATTTTTTTAATTTAGATATTCAGTTTTATGTATTTTTATCATACACAAAAATAGATTTATCAATTTCTTCACACGACCACATCCAGTAATATTTTTGAATATTCATTTTTGGACGTGGCAAGTACATATCTATATCTGTGAATTTTTTTATTAAATTTTATTTTTCAAAATTTGATATTCAATTTTATGTGTTCCTATAATATACAAAAATAGATTTAGGTATTCTTAAAATATAACAAAATCATGAAATCAATCTAAATTATTTCATTCTTTAAGAAAATCATTTTTTCTCTTTATAAATCATATATACACGATTTTAACTTGTTTTTCAAAATTATTATAATGTACTCTCTTTCAATCCAACCATTTCTTGGGATTTTGTGTGTTTTTATAATACACAAATTTCTATACACAAAATCAAATATTTTCTTTTGGTCCAATCCCTTTATGTATGTGGAGTTGTGTAAACACACAATATCACATATTTTCTTTCAATCCAACCCTTTCATTTCTGTGATTTTGTGCATAATAGGAAACCACAAACCGAGTGATAATGATGTAATACACAAAAATAAAAAAATATTATCGGGTTTGTTCATTTTGGTAGTGCAACAAAACTTATTCACTTTGTTAATTTTCATATACATTAGTTACTTATTTACACTGTTTTGTTATACACCTTTTAGATTCAACTATTTTTTGTAATTTAATTTATTTTAGTAATACACAAAACTCTATTTTGTGTATTCTTGTAACAAACAAAATGAAAATCTCATCATATTAGTCTTTTTTTTCTTGGGCTATGTGATTTTGTGTGTTCCAGTAATATAGAAAACTCATTTTTGTGTAATTCTGTAAGACACAAAATGACAAACTATATCATATTAGTCTTTTTTCTTTTTATCAGTGATTTTTTGTGTTCTAGTAATACATAATTCTCACTTTTGTGTGTTAATGTAACACACAAAATGACAAACCCCATCATACTAATGTTTATCTCCAACTCTATAATTTGGTATGTTACAAAAAATACACAAAACTTAGTCTTTTGTATTCCTAGAACACATAAAATCACAACCCCGTCATATTAGTCATTTTCCACCTTCTCTGTGATTTTGTATGTTACACAAATACTTGTGTATTTCTGTAACATACAAAATCAGAGACCCATTCGTATTAGTCATTTTTCTCTTTTTACGATTTAGGCTTTAATGTTTTCAAGGGTTTAGGATTTTAGAGTGTAAGGTTTTTAGGATTTAGGGTTAGTGTTTTTAGGTTTAAGATTTATGGTTTTAGGGGTTTCAAAGTTAGGGTTTTAGGGTTTTTTGGATTTAATGTTTAGGGTTTCACAGTTTCATACTTTATACTAAACATCAATTTAGTTTTTCCTAATTACCTTTTCACCATATTTAGGGTTAGGGTTTTCAAGTTTTAGGGCTACGGTTGTGGATTTTAGATTTAGGTATTTTAGGGTTTAAGGTCTAAGGTTTAAGGTTTAGGATTTTTAGGTTAGGGTTTATGGTTTTTATCTTTAGGGGTTGATGTTATATTACAATAACACAAAAAAACACATATTTCTTTTCAGTCCAACCACTTTTTGTCTATGATTTTGTGTATTTGTAATTTTTGTATTAATGAAATACACAAATCATAAATTCCCTTTCAATTATGTTGCTTATGTGATCTTGTGTACTACTAAAATCCCAACAATTGTTGTAATACACAAAATTGTGTGTTTCTATAATACATAAAAATTTGGTTTTTGTATTACAGGAACACACAAAATCAGGTATTCCCTTTCAATCCAACCATTTTTTGTCTGTGATTTTGTGTATCACATGAACACACAAGCAGACTGTTTTGAATTACGAAAACATACACAATCACGTATACCCTTTCAGTCCAACCTTTTTATGTCTATGATTTTATGTATTACATGAACAAACAAACCCACTGTTTTGTGTAATGATGTAATACACAAAAATAAAAAAAACCTATCCCACAATTATCTCTTGAAAGGTCGATCTTGAACAGTGATTGTATTTCCTTCCTTGATGGTATCTTCAAGGTTCTTAGCATCCAAGAGGATTTTAGCATCCATGTACCATGATAAGTAGTTGTCTCCCACAAGGTTAAGAGAAACAAATTTGATCTTCGTGATATTTGACATGCTATCATGTAGTAAAATGAATCTATTAGTATATGTAAAAAAAATATCAAAACTATCAAAAAGTATTGAATAAGTTTAAAGAATCCAGTCTTCTCTTATATTTGATACATCAATTAATTCATATAATTTATGAAAATAAATATATGAATTATCTCATATTTTGACCTCGTAGAAGATTAGTCCATTCATATACAGAATATTGGTCTTTTTATAATTTCAAAAATATCATTGTGGTATAATACGTTGACATCTACATTATATTGGGGTAAAAAAAATTGAAACGAATAAATTGATAGGTTATACGATACATACACACATATATATAATCGTATAATATACATTTTTAAATGCTTAATATATTGTGCGTTCGCATAAGATACATATGATTATGTTCTATACTTTTCCATTATAGGTTATACTATATCAGCATATATGCATAAAATACGTTACAACTTTATATTTGTCCTATTTTATCTTATATATAATCCTATATTAGAGAATATAAGCATAGAATACATTTACATATAATGTGTAAGCCATATATATAAGATACCATATTTTATTTCAATAAGAAAGTTGAGAAAAAGAAAATTATTTTATAACTAAAACAAAGCAAATGAATAACGTTTGTAAAGGTAAGTAATGAAATAGATAAATTATAAAAAAAAATATAAATGCATGGGTTCTTATTCGTATTAGGGAAAATGTATAAAACAAAAGTCAAACTATGAATCATATGCCTATGTTTTTATTTTTACATATGACTCATATGCTACATGAACTTCGGCAAAAAGAGAAAAAAGAAACATGAATGAACGATGATTTACTTGAAAGGGGAAAAAATTATTAATTCGATTAACAAATGATAATTATTATTAATGAAATATAAAAATTACCTAATATTTAGAGGTCAGAGGTTATCGTGTTGATAACGTGTTACGAAGTGTAGAGAGAAAGAAAGAATATCGTTCTATTGCTTTAAGCATACCATAGGCACTACACATTTGTAATTTTTTCGAACGTTTAAATGAGTGTATGAGTATCAATATAAATGGTGTGTTTTTATATTTCAGTTATTTTTTTAATTATTTCCCTATTCTTGAGAATATTATATTTACATGTTTTCATAATCAATTTTTATGTACGCGGGTGGAGTAATTGTAATAGAATTTGCACAATCATAATATTTGTATGGATTATTTTTTGGTCTATAACCAATAGAGAAAAGTATTATGAGCAATGGTTTCAGCAATTCGTCATAAACATTCAAGAAATAAATTTGCTAGACTCGGTTTTATCCCTTGATTTCATCTTTGAAAAATAGACGATTCAGTATAAATATTATTGTAATAACTATTTTTGTTTCATTTTATACAAGGTATGCTTATATTTGTGCATAATATACTTATATTTGTATGACGTATATTTTTTCATTATAGGTTATGTTATATCAAATGATATATGCTTCATATATATATACATCTTGTATCTTATATTTTTTTCTCATTAGTTATATTATATCAGAAGGTATACGTACAAAGTTCATATTTAATGTATATATCCTATATAAATTTGATATATATATATATACTTTAGATTAGGCATAATATATTTCTGAAGATAAACTATAATATTTTTATAAATTAATTTAATTAATAAAAATTATAAGGAATATAGTAAAAAAATTAAAAAATTATTATACAATATAAAATTACAAAAAAAAAATTATTAACAAAGAAAAAAAAATCTTGAGCCAGATAATTCATAGATGGATTCAATTAGAGTTATATTTGTGTGATATAATCCTGAAGATATGACTGCCAATTTTTTTAATGTAATCTTTTTGTCAGTAATAAATGATATAATGTAGAAATATTCTATACTATCCTTGTTCATGGTATTCATGTAATAACAATTGTCTCAAATATTCTTAAAATTTAGTAGATATCTGATTGATCTATTAAAGCGTCACTAGAAAACATAATACAAAATTTTTCAAACTCTTCTATTAGGATGAATGTATCAAACATGCTATTAGTATTTGTTTTGATAGATTGGATATGAGAGACATATATATTATTTTAAAATAGTATGCGTCATTGCGCTTTCCGCTAGGAATATTTTTCCATAATTTTTGTCAAGTGAATTTATATTCTTTTCAGGAAAAAAATGGTATATATTAATAAAAAGAAATAATAAAATAAATGATATTTTAATTCAAGATAAAAATAAACTAAATAAATTGATAAATTATGTAATATCTAAACATATATACGTAAGATATATTTTTACATGCCTTAAATTTTTTTCATAGGTGATGCGTATATTTTCACATAAAACACATATAATTATATGTCCTTTTTTTTTTACAGTTATGCGTTCGCATAAAATCATTTTCTAAAAAGTGTTGGACGCTATTAGGGCGGCCGAGCACCTTCGAGCGTCTAGATGGCTAGTCGGAATATAGGCAGTTTTAATATTATTTTATATTGATTATATATTACCAATACATTGATTTGAATAATATTTACATTCTAAGTAGATTAGTTTAACATAAATAACATATATTTAAGTATAAAAATCCATTCTTATTAACCTAAAAAAATGATCAATTCAAGAAATCTAGACTTGAAATTTAAAAAATTTGACCTTCTTCTTTTTCTCGCGTGTTCAAACTCTAACCTAAGTAATTATTTATATATTTTGCTTATGTGTTGGGTTGGATTAGACTGAATTAGTTATTTATGTGCTAGCATGTTAGGTAGTATTCAGGTTGGATGACCCATTAATCCGATTTGGTAGTTTATTAATCAGATTATGCATAAACGAACCTTCGAGCCAACTTCTAGAGAAATTCTAGGTGGATCGCTCTTTGGAACGTCTAGGCGGAGAGCCTAGTCGATTAGGCGGACATGTTGTAGAACACTGCATAAAATACATATAATTATATGTCCTATTATTTTTTTATATGTTATTCTCTGATATAACATAATATACACATATAATTTTCGTGTATGCCATACATACATTTATATTTTAATAGGTTATACGATATTAATGGATATTCGTATAAGATAAATATAGTATGTGCATGATATTGTGTTTTTTCCTTATAAGTTAAATATATCAGAGATATATGCATAAAACATATATACAAATAATATAAATATCCTATTTAATATTTTTTTTAATTGGTATACTTTTTTCCTAATAAAAGATAAATTAATAAATTAAAATGAGAAAAATACAGTATACAAATTAATTTATGTAAAATAACATAACTGAGTAAAAATTATTAATATACATTTGTATTTATTATATTTTTTATATGAAACAAAATAACTGTATTTCCTTTTTTTCTTTGATCGAGGTGAAAAATATCTTCATAATTATATGTTTCTTTTTCGGTCAAAGCTTATGACTTTTTTTCTCCGCATGGTGAAACTTTTTTCATCAAATGTTGATGATTATTATATTAATATAATACGTAAACATAAAAGCAAAGACTATCACGTCTCCTCTTAATATATCAAAGGATTTTATTTTTCTTTTTTGTTTGAATTGATCAAAAGTTTCTTTTCAAATAGATCAAAGAATCTAACTATTAATTACATGAATGTTAAACGACAGAGGCTATCGTGCTAATAACATGTTATGAACTTGAATGTAAAATAACAAGAGATATGCGAGAGAAAAAGATAATGATCTTATTATGAATCAATGGATTACAAAGTATAGACTCTTATGTATATGGAATAGGTAGCCCTAAACTCTAATCTTCATGGGTTGGACTGCAAATCAATGGATTTGGCTGAATATTCACTATGGGTTTATAACAGTTCGTTTAATTCACCTACATTCTTGATATCTTAAATTTTATGAATTTTTTTATATTATAATAAAGATAATATTAAAAAAATTACAAAAATATCTTTAAATTTTAAATAGATAAATATTTTGTGATACCATTTTCAATAAATGGATAATTACATGGTGAATAAATAACAGTAATTAGAGTTAATTTCTCAAAAGGTCTAAGAACATGCTTACTCGATTTCAACAAGTCCAAATTTTGAACAATCAATGAGTTATCATTGTGTTTTTAATGGGTTAAATTTTTTTTAATGGATTACGTACTTTTAATAGGTTGCGTGTGTTTCTTTAATGGGTTGTGTGTATCCATCATTTGGTACGTTGGTGGTCCATTGTGTGTTCTAGAAAAATGCAAATAAGGATAAGAGAACCACAACCGCAAGTGTACGGTTGTCCCAAGTAATATAAGTGATAATACAGATTCGTTCTCAGGGACGGAATGGTTGACTATAATGCTTATCAGATAGTAGTTAATTGCACGTGAAAACAAGTAAATGATTTTTAGAATGGTTGTTTTGGTTTTCTAATGCTAAGACAATAAAGTAAAATACTAAATTAATGCAATAAATTGACTAGACGCAAGAAAATAAAGTGTTTACGCAAGATGGAAAAGGCAGTACTTGAGAGACGCAAGGGTTTCACTTAATTATCATTCATTTCATGTCATGTTTAAGGGACAAATTGGTAAATATGTATTGGTCGGGATTCGGAACTCTCCTTACCCCCGTCAGGGTGGACTAAGGAGCTACTATCAAGTGCTACAAACCCCGTCAGGGTGATTATAGTCCACTCTCAAGTGATTAAGTCTATTCTACCCAATTTGCCATAGGTTTAATTAAGCTCGACAGAGTCTCTAATTTCTAACCTACATTCATTAACTAATTCTGTACCCAGACCCCCCTGTCAAGGTGATCCAATCTCCACTAATTGGAATAGCCTAGATACTAAGTCCTAATATTGAGTCGCGAATTCAATAAAAGTAAATAAAAACAAATTAAAGAAAAATACAATTTACCCAATTTGATTTCAATTATCAAAATCTCAAATCCAAACACATGAAATAAAATCAAATTGGGATTAACCCATTATGCGTTCTCATATGACTTTCTCCAGCTCTTAGTTTTCTCCTTTTCCTTGTTGCTGACTTTCTCTCTGGACACTCTCTTCTAAAGATGATTTAATATGAAGAATAAAATGAGAGGTGCTGAATTATGAGGTCTAAGGGCATATTTATAGTGTTAAATTCGGACTAGGTTTTTTTACTTAGGTTTAAGTGAATATTAGAAAAGCCCAAGTCCACTAATTAAGCCCAAATCCCGTAACTGCTGCACCACCTCCACTAAAACAGCTCTAACCGACTCGTTTCAACTCGGATTGACCTTATTCTAGTTGCTAAAGTTCCATAACTCAATGGGGCACGTTTTATCTTCACAAGTCAGAGGATAAATCCACTCTTAGATGGCTCGGAATCAGCAATCTTTGACAACTTTCCAGATTTGCAGCTTAAAATAATCAATTCTTTCGGGATATTTCTTCTTGCTTTGACTTCATTACACGATCTTTGACTTTATTCTTGGCTTCCTCTCCTAGCTAATATTCAAAACCTACAAACTTTTCACTAAAATACCTAATATTACGCGCAAAAGTTTAATAAATTAAAAATACTAGAAATTAAAGAGGAAATTTGGATTATTGCATATTTAGTCCAAAAGTCTATCAAAATAGTCAAATAAACACCAAAAATTATGTCTCCCAAGGGCATAAAATTAGAAAATTTAGGGAGACATCAAGACCCCCAACTCAAACCTTTGTCGTCCCGACAAAGTAAAATTAAAACAAAAGAGCAAGAATCCATTGCAAGAGAAAGTAGAAGCTAGCAAATAAACCTAAAGAAATTCTCAAAATAAATCTCATATAGCAAAACTCTAGGAACTAGTATACACATACGCTTATCATGCAAAATCAAACACAAATAATTTCAATCATAAAATTAAAGTAGCAATGCTTGAAGGTTACACTTGTACTCATCTCTGTATGATGGCTATAGGGTGTTCCTCAATCCTAACTCGCTTTGAACGCTCCACTTAGTATACTCCCTATTAACAGAATCATAAATTCACTATGCACTTAGGAATCACAAGGACTTTACAGTTTTAGTGTAGGCTTAGGGACGGTATGGTATGTATATTTGGTAAATTTGAAGTGAGCTTTTGGCTCTCTCCTCACTTACCATCAACAACTGTCCACGAGCTTGAGTTTACACTCATATAATGTTCTCACTCGACCCATTTGACGCACTAATGTTACGTCCCCATGTCAACCCAATATATACTAAGATGATTTCCAAAAATATTCCACTTTGCCGGTTTATTTTATTCTTTCTAATTATTTTCTTTTTCATTTCTTTTCTTCTCTTTTTTTGTACAAGATAGCCATGAACCTCGTTTTGATGTGAAAGGTCACGTCTCTTATAATTTTTTTTTCTTTTTTTTTAATCCCGGCAAAAGGTTACAAATAATAATATCATCTTTTATTTTTGTGCCTCAATACAAACACATATAATCCCCTCCCAATGTAATTTCCCAAATGTGGAGCCTCCACCCCAAACTCAAGCTCGAGACAGGTCTCAGGATCGTGATTTAAGTGCGGGTCATTTGGTCATGCCTAATAATCTAAGAGGTAATGGGCTTATATCGTGGAGACAAAAGAAAAGCTTAAGGCTCAAAATTGGGCTAAGACGGATAATATTCATATAATGGATAGCAAGCTAAAAGGCTACAAATGGCTAACAAAGAACTGCCCCTATCATTTTCCTAAGTACATAGCTCATCTTTAGTTCATATCTAAGTGGGTTCTCTACTAATTAGGATTTCACTTTCTACACACCAAACATATTCCTTAAGTACAAGCTTACTTCATTTGCATTGTTCATTAATTTTTCCTATCAATTACCTATGTTCGCATGCAATTCTAAGTGCGTTTTATACTATTCCCTAAAGTCCACTATTTACTATCATAGTATATCAAAAGTATGCTTAAAGGGACATTTAAAATCTTCTATAGTCAAACGCAACTCCTAATTAATTTATTGAAAGCAATTAAAAACAAATAAAACATAAAAACTAGGATGAGGCAACGAACCCCACCCAAACTCAAAAATGAGTCGTGTCCCCACGACTCGAAAAGACTCAACGCAATTAAACTAATTTACACTAAATGAGAAGGGATGGAAAACGTATCTTAACCAGCGCGAGGCTGGTTATCAGTGTTGCGTCCAGGTTGAGGTTTTGAATTCTTCTTCATCAATGGTTGCGTTTAAAGTGTTCTTCATCACCTCGAACTTTTCGTCAAATTTCCCACGTTTTCATCTATTCCTCGATCTCTAAGCATCATCTCTTTTATTAAAATCTTCCCTCAATACCCAATTCTCTTTCTTCATCATGTTCTTCGTACCTTTTCCAATCTTCATGGTCGTCTCTGATGACCACAAACTCAAAGCTTCAAGAACTCTCAAAAGTTTTGGACGATATTTGCGAATTTGGTGTTCTTGAAGGTGAATGGATATGAATCATAGTGTATTCTGAGCTGGGTCATAATTATTTCAAGGTTTGGGAAAGGTTTAATGGATAAACTTTAAGATTTGGTGAAAAGAACTTTCGGATTAAAGTGTAACTCTTTGGTATTTAGGGAGATTTATGGTATGATTGTGTGTTTGGATGATGTTTAGAGAGAAGGATTAGTGGTATATTGGTGTTTTGATGATGATTTTCGGAGTAGTTGGAGGCTTGGAGCCGTAATAAGAGGTTAGCTTGGAAAAGAAGCTAAAAATATAGGGTAATTAACCCTTAAAACCGCCAATTATAGCAGCTGACCGGCTAGCCGGTGGCTGACCGGCATGCCGGTCGCTGTGTCGGCGAAAAATAAATTACGAAATTGACTTTTTTTTACGTTTGACGCAAGCCACCTTGCGTCATACATGACGCACTAACCAGAACATCCTCCTTTGTTGACCGGCATACTGATCGCGTCTCGCTGGCGCAACCTCAGACGCATCAACGTGCGTCAAACGTGACGCACTAACCAGAAAATTTGGGCTATGTATCAGAACTTTTTCACTTCACCACTGGATAGAGCTCAAAAATTTATGCGGTTTAGGCTCAAGAAAAAGTTAATTCTGACTTCCGAGCATCAAGTTATGATCTTCCGAAGTTACTTCATTCTTTTTCGTTCTAACTACCCCAAACTCATGATCTTCACTCCTGTAATCATCAAAACACCAACCTTTCTCATTTCTTACAAATAAACACTACATAAATAACCATTACTCTAATTTACACTAAGAATTTAAAAGACATGAAAGCAATTTAAAACATGGGTTGTCTCCCAAGAAGCACTTTTGTTTATTACGTCTTTAAGTTCGACGTGTTACCTTCCATGAAGATAGTATTGAGGCCTTTACGGTGCTCCTCCGCTTAGACTCGCCTCTTCCTCGATGTAAAAGCTTTAGAAACTTCCCCCTTAGAATATTATTCAATCGATCTCTAAAAGGAGGTGGGTAAGTACTTCGTTTCGCCTTCTTACTTTCACGACGAAACTCATTTTCCACCACATTAGAGTAGATAACCGTTCTCAACGGTATAAGATTATTTTCATTCCTCGTTTAAATCTCGTATTCATCTTTAAAATGTGGTGGATAGGTGATCCTCCTTGCCGCTTTTCTCTCGCGTTGTGGCACCTTGCTTGTATAGCACATATTGATCATTTGTGGTAGTGGAGGCGATTCTTCAGCTCTATTTTCATTCAAGATTTGTAGTCGGTATGGGTAAACTTGTTGTGGCGAAGATTCAACTTATATTTTATTGTGAACCTTTATTTCTTCAATTGACCCCTCTACCATTTCATATTCATCTTCGCTTTCAACCCAATCTTCCACTATTACCTAATTATATTATTTCTTTGGATTTTCTACAACCTCGATCACCACCTCTTCTTGTTTGCGTTCTATATCTTGATCATGTGTATACACCTTAGGAATAGCAAAATCTTCTTTCAACACCTCCTCCTCAACAACTTCTTCCGGTTGATCTGTTCCATCCCTCGAGGGAGTGGGATCTTCATAAGACTTACTACCACTTTCAGCTAAGTTAAGAGAGTTGTTTCGGGCATCCATTTCGTCAATCATCTGTTGTATGAATGCACAGTTGGCTTTGTGTTCCTATTCTCTTGCCTTACGCCGTGGCTCTCCTGCCTTGACTTCCTCCCATAGGCGATTGACTTTCTCTTGTAGTGTCTCTTGTTGATAGTGATGAGGTGGATACTGTTGAATGTTTTCAACCCTCTGGTTGTTCCATTCATGCTCTTGTTGATAGTGATATGGTGTTTGTTGTTGATTATTCCTGATCCATTGATTGTTCCATCCTTGCTCACGCGGGTATTGATAAGGTTGTTGGTAAGAATTAATACCCCATTGTTGTTGTCCCGAAGAGTCTTCCCAATAGTCAAATGGACCGGGATTTGGGTAATGTCCTCTATACATCTTTAAATAAATTTCTTGATCATTACCTGAATAAAGCACCTGTAAAAACAAAACATAGCAAACACAAGTGTAAAACTGAAAATAAAAATGCAATTGAACACTAAAGGATAAACACCGGGGTCACATGCTACCGTCCCCGACAGCGGCGCCAAAAACTTGGTGGTCATTTGTGTGTTCTAGAAAAATTCAAATAAGGATAAGAGAACCACAACCGCAAGTGTACGGTTGTCCCAAGTAATATAAGTGATAATACAGATTCGTTCTCAGGGACGGAATGGTTGACTCTAATGCTTATCAGATAGTAGTTAATTGCACGTGAAAACAAGTAAATTATTTTTAGAATGGTTGTTTTGGTTTTCTAATGCTAAGACAATAAAGTAAAATACTAAATTAATGCAATTAATTGACTAGACACAAGAAAATAAAGTGTTTACGCAAGATGGAAAAGGCAGTACTTGAGAGACGCAAGGGTTTCACCTAATTATCATTCATTTCATGTCATGTTTAAGGGACAAATTGGTAAATATGTATTGGTCGGGATTCGGAACTCTCCTTACCCCCGTCAGGATGGACTAAGGAGCTACTATCAAGTGCTACAAACCCCGTCAGGGTGATTATAGTCCACTCTTAAGTGATTAAGTCTATTCTACCCAATTGGCCATAGGTTTAATTAAGCTCGTCAGAGTCTCTAATTTCTAACATACATTCATTAACTAGTTCTGTACCCAGACCCCCCATCAAGGTGATCCAATCGCCACTAATTGGAATAGCCTAGATACTAAGTCCTAATATTGAGTCGCGAATTCAGTAAAAGTAAATAAAAGCAAATTAAAGAAAAATACAATTTACCCAATTTGATTTCAATTATTAAAATCCGAAATCCAAACACATGAAATAAAATCAAATTGGAATTAACCCATTATGCGTTCTCAAGCACTTAATGAAATTAGCTCATACTAATGCGAAAAACTAAATTAAAACAGAAAGAATTCATGTTCTTCAATTACAGAAATAAAAGATAGAACCTAATTAGGAACTGGGTTTGGCTGTGATTTGGAGAAGATGACTTTCTCCAACTCTTAGCTTTCTCCTTTTCCTTGCTGCTGACTTTCTCTCTGGACAGTCTCTTCTAAAGATGATTTAATATGAAGAATAAAATGAGATGTGCTGAACAATAAGGTCTAAAGGCATATTTATAGTGTTAAATTCGGACTAGGGTTTTTTACTTAGGTTTAAGTGAATATTAGAAAAGCCCAAGTCCACTAATTAAGCCCAAATCCCGTAACTGCTGCACCACCTATATTAAAACAGCTCTAACCGACTCGTTTCAACTCGGATTGACCTCATTCCAGTTGCTAAAGTTCCATAACTCAATAGGGCACGTTTTATTTTCACAAGTCAGAGGCTAAATCCACTCTTAGATGGCTCAGAATCAGCAATATTTGACAACTTTCCAGATTTACAGCTTAAAATAATCAATTCTTTCGAGATATTTCTTCTTGCTTTGACTTCATTACACAATCTTTGACTTTATTCTTGGCTTCCTCTCCTAGCTAATATTCAAAACCTACAAACTTTTCACTAAAATACTCAATATTACGCGCAAAAGTTTAATAAATTAAAAATACTAGAAATTAAAGAGGAAAAATTGGATTATTGCATATTTAGTCCAAAAGTCTATCAAAATAGTCAAATAAACACCAAAAATGATGTTTCCCAAGGGAATAAAATTAGAACATTTAGGGAGACATCATACGTACCCAAGTAAATTCTGAACTCCTTTTTAATATTGTCGTTGGTACGTACAAGTAAATTCGGTACCACTTTTTTATATTACTATTTATGTTATAATACTATCTGGTACGTACCTATTTTCCAGTTGGGTACTATCCCATTTTCGCTTATGATTGTTATATAATCATTTTTTATATATTTGCATGATAGGTCCCTAATAGTATATGTGTATAAACTCAAATGGTTTTTGTCCATGTCAAGGTCAATGGTACGTACCCGATTCAAAATAGGGGAGATGAGTATGTATTTATTTAGATAATCCAATCCAAGTTGCTATGTCAAGGTCCACTGGGTACGTACCCGTGCAAATCCGACAAATATAAACCCAACAAATATAACAAGCAATCAAACTAACGGAATATACCCATTACAATATTCAGTACCAAACATTGAAACCATGCATTTTTTCTATATAAATATGCAATTATTCGTCAGATCCAATTGGTACGTAGCAGTTAGATTCCATTGGATTTTAAAGTATACCATCCCCAGAAGTTGTGCCAAATTTTGCAAAAACAATTCAAGAAAATAAGTATAAGAAAATAAAAAGCAAACGTTGACAAACAATGAAACATAAACGTTGAAAATTTTCATAACAAAAAAAGAAAATAAAAAGTAATAGTTTAAAAAATATGAAGCATTTGTTTTATGTTAAATAAAAACACAATCAAACATGATAATCTGGTGGAGAATGGTCCACTGCTGGTGGTCACAGCATCGGAACAAAAAATAAAATGAAATCTCTTCAAACTCGCAGCCTTAAAAAAAATCTCTTCACAGTCACCAATGGAACAAAAAACAACAAGAGATCTCTTTACACTCACCATCTATATTACATAATAGAACATACCTAATTTTCCCTATTTTCCCTCATTCCCCCTTTAGCTCATAAAACCCCCATATAGCTCCTTATCCTTCTCAATAATTAGGCTTCGTTTGGTTTGTAAAGTTCTATATATTAATTCTCTTATTTAAAAAAATTTAAAATTTATCTCACCAGATTTATATTCTTTCTAAAATAAAGAATTATAAGTCTTATTTTTATTTTCTAAATTAAACAGAATGAAATATACTAATAATGCAAATAATATACAAAAATAATCTCCTTTGAAACATGGACATTATGATAATGACAATGGGACGTGATATCTTTTTTATCTCCTATAATAATAATAATAATTTTTCAATTATATCTTAATCACCACAAATAAATAAAGCCTTATCACCTTTTGGTACACCTTTTAACGTAAATGGTATATTTCATTTACAAGCATTAGTTTAAATTATAATTAAAATACAAAGATAGTCATTCAAAAAATAAAAAAAATGAATAGAAAAGATTGAGCAATGTTTCCCTCGAGGGGTCTAATTTACAAAATGAGACCCCTTTCTGCAAAAATATTATAAATTGAAGACCCCTAAAACCATCAAAAAATCGGAGGCCCGAAGCGGTCGCCTCTTCAACCTACCCTCAGAACCGACCCTGGGCCTTCCCTGTATAATTTAATTACTATATTGATTCATGACTTGAATTGATAATATATTTTTTTAGGATTAAGGGACCAAATGTTGAATAGGATTAAAATGAACCTTAACCCTCAACCTATTAACCATAACCTCAACTTCTTAACTAATATTTCTTTAACCTTAACCCTAACCTTGACCTTAAATTTAACCTTAATCTTAACCTAAACGTTAATCTTAACCTTAACTTTAACCTTACACCTTAAACCTTAAACCCTAATCTTCATCTTCATCTTAACCTTTAATTTAATCTTAACGCCTAAACATATATCCTTAAACTTTACATCTTAAACATTAAACCTTACACCTTAATCTTCATCTTCACCTCAACCATGACTTCAAACTTAACCCTTAAACCTTTAACCTTAACCCTTAAACCGTAAACCATAAACCTTAAACCTAAAACCTTAACTTTTACCTTTACCTTCATCTTTATCTTAACTTCAAACCTAACCTTAAGCATAACCTTAACCTTGATGTTGAAACTTGACCTTAACCTTGAACCTTGAACCTTAAATCTTAAACCTTAACCTAAACTTTAACCTTAAATCTTACACCTTAAACCTTAAATCTTAAACCCTAATCTTCATCTTCATTGTAACCTTAAATTTAATCTTAACGCCTAAACATTTATCCTTAAACCTTACATCTTAAACATTAAACCTTAAACCTTAATCTTCATCTTCACCTTAACCTTAACTTTAAACTTAACCCTTAAACCTTTAACTTTACCCCGTAAACCTAAAACTTAATCCTAAAACCTTAACTTTAACCTTCACCTTTATCTTAACTTTAACCTTAACCTTAACCATAACCTTAATCTTGGCATTAATACTTAACATTAACCTTTTAAACCTTAAACCTTAACCTTAACTTTAACCATGACCTTGAACCTTAAACATTAAATCTTAAATCTTAACCTTAAATTTAACCTTAAGTCTTACACCTTAAACCCTAATCTTCATTTTCATCGTAACCTTAAATTTAATCTTAACTCCTAAACATTTATCCTTAAACCTTACATCTTAAACATTAAACCTTAAACCTTAATCTTCATCTTCAACTTAACCTTAACTTTAAACTTAACCCTTAAACTTTTAACCTTAACCCTTAAACCCTAATCCTTAAACCTAAAACCTTAACTTTTACCTTTACCTTCACCTTTATCTTAACTTTAACTTTAACCTTAAAAAGCCTTAACCTTGACGTTAAGACTTAACCTTAACCTTGAGCCTTAAACCTTAAACCTTAAACCTTAAACCTTAACCTTAACCTTAACTTTAACCATGACCTTAACCTTAAACTTTACCTTAAAACTTTAACTTTAAACCTTAAACTTAACCTTAACCTTAACATTTAACCTTAAACTTTACCTTAAAACTTTAACTTTTAAACTGTAAACTAACATTAACCTTAACTTTAACCTTAACCGTAACCTTACCATTACACTTACCTTAAACTAAACCTTAACCTGAACCCTCAATCCATTATCATTTTGCCAGCAAAGCTCGGGCATAGAGAACTCTTATGTTCAAGAATATCTCAAGTTCCTCACTTCTACTAGAAAGTGGGTATTAGTACAATTTTTATTCTTTTGCTTTCGTCTTTTTCCTCACTAATTAAACGTGAAATCAACATGGAAGAGTTAAAAGGATTTAAGGGTATTAAAGTGAAGAGAGCTACTTATATTCTTGAATTACGTGAAGATTCTCCTAATCCATTCAAGTCTGTAAGGTCTATATTTTTCTTTTGTATTGTGATGGATCGTGGATGATAGTTTTTGTTGTTTGTTTTTAACAGTTTGATGATTTGGAAAAAATTGGTAAATCTGCGAAGTAGGTATTATTTTAAACTTAGGTAGTTACTTTATAACGTTGTTAGTATCAGAAATGTTTATTTTTTGAGTGATGTTAAAAAAAGAATCTCTTAATGGTTACAGGTGAAAATTATGATGAAAAGGATAGTTGGAGATCTTTTCAGTTTTTTGTAATAATTTCATATGTTTTTTGTAACCAAGGATAGATGAAGTAAGGACAACCGGGGATCTTTTACTTTTTTGTAATCACTTCATATGTTTTTTGTAACCAAGGATATATGAAGTAAGGACAACTAGAAATCTTTTCAAATTTTTGTAATAGCTTCATATGTTTTTTGTACACAAGGATATATGAAGTGTTATTGTGATTAATTCATAAAATCACTTCATATATCTGCAGTTTATCCCACAAAGGCCAAAGTGTATGATATGAATGTCATATAAATCTTTAATATTGCCTTTGGGAGGAAAATGCTTTTAATTAAAAAAAATTGTATTATATATGTCTCAAAAGTTTTGATTCAACTATACACGCGGAAGAATTGTTCATTTCAACTGTAAAGAGCTAGATAAAAATTGGAATTTGCACTAAATTGTATCAGTTGAATGTTAATATTATGGTGATAATTTGCAGAAAGGAGGAGATGCAAATGCAGCGGATAATACAAGTCAAACAATACACTGGCGTGCAGTTTGAGGTGTAGTTCAAGTTGCTGAACTTTTAGTACAAGAAGGTGGCATGTAAGATTTGGGTTTGATTGATCAGTGTTTATAATTTCTTTCTAATTTTGGGTGAAATGCTTCATTGGTACATGTATCATGGGAAATGACCAAATATATTGCATTGTTGGTCCCCGTATTCATATTCTTATTGTTGAAATGTGATAAACCATTTTAACTGTCTCTGTTTTCAAATTGAAAAATCTACAGGGATTAGTGGTCCATCATAAATTGAATAATGTGTTTCATGTAGCACTACTTGAAGAATCAGGTTTCATTGGAATGATAACGGATGTTCAAATGGAGACAAAATGGGGTTGCGGTTTCATCGTATTGTATTAAGAATGAGGTGAACCGAGGAGTAGTTAAGTGCCAGATAAGATGGAGAATTCATAATTGAAAATAATGCTAGGTTTTTCAATTGGTCATAGTGAACAAGTGATATATTTTTCAGTTGGTCATTCCATAATAAAAAAATCATAATGTTTCATTAAGTTAGGGATGACTTATGTTTCACTTTTTTTTTAATTCATAGTAACTCTATGGGAAATTTTGTGGTTGTAATTTTTTTTTAATGTAGAATTGGGTAGAAACTCACTAGAGAAAACACAAAAAAGCTCCTCTTTTGATTTGTTTGGTTTTTCTTCTTAATTTCTAATTTTAATGTACTTCTAGACATATTTCATGTTATTTAAAATAGAAAATTATATACATTTTATAAAATGTCACATATATTCATAGATTTTTAAAAAGATTCTTAAATAAAATCTTAAAAAATGTAGGATCAAAGGTAAAATACGGTGGTTAAAGAGAATTTTCAATGTTATTCATATATCACTTAAGGATTTGAGAATCGTCAATATTTTTTGTTTTATATGTAATTTTTTTAGCTCAATTTAATCATCGACCTTTTTTATTATTGCGTAACTTTTTTTTATCATCGAAGTGCCTTAAGGCACGGGTAATACCTAGTTGGAACAAAAAACAAAATAAAATCTCTTCACACTTGTAGCCTTGGAACAAAAAATAAAATAAAAAATCTCTTTGCATACACCATTGGAATAAAAAACAAAAAAACTCCTCATACTCACCAGGATCTAGTGGAGAATGGTCTATTGCTGGCGGCCATTTTCTTGTGTAGGAGAGTAGCGAAGGCGAAAGGTTCATTAGTGGCTACAGTTTTATTGTGCAAGAGAGCGATGGAATTTCTTTTTGTTTTTTGTTCTGGTAAGACCGAGTAGAGAGAGGGATAAATGAGAAAAGAAATATAGTATAAAGTGGGAGAGAGAAAATAGTTCACCAATCCAATATGGAGTTTTTATATTAATTTTAGGTTTTTTACTATGAATAAGAAGAAAAAGGAAGAATATTTGGGCATTTTTTAAATTAAGTTTCTAATAAGTAGTTATAGGGGTGAGCAAATGAGAACCAAATAACCAAACCGAACCAAAAAACCGGAAAAAACCGAACCAAAATAGCCAAAAACCGAATAATCAAATGGTTCGGTTTTTATTTTTTCAAAAACCGAATTTTTTAGTTCGGTTCGGTTTACTACCTAAAAACCGAACCAAAAAAACCGAACAAAAACCGAACTAACGAAGGAAAAAATAGGGATTGTGTGAACTTCTTTTACAAGAATTATGTGTGAAAAACTTTTGTTTAGAATTTATCATCTACGTGAAATTTTAGTTATATTATTCGATGGTGCTATTAGTGAGATTTTTTTTATATCACTTAAGATTATAAGTATTCATTACTTGATTGATTTTATAAATTATGATTGTATGAAATAGGAAGTAGTAGATTTAAATTTAGTGTAGTATTGTAAATTAAGATAAGTATTTTTAGATTATAAATTTATATTTAATTGATATATTAATAGCCCACATGGACAAAAGTAATAGTAGCATAATTGTATTGGAATATTAGTCTCTATTGGACAATGTATTTCAAGAAATTGGATGAAAATATTATTGACCAAGCATCCGAATTCGAAGAGAAACCAAAACTGAACCGAAACGAACCAATTCGGAACCAAAAACCGAATGTGGAACCAAATGCGAACCACCTGGTTTGGTTATTAAATTATAAAAAACCGAAATATTCGGTTCGGTTCCGGTTTTGGCCAAAAACCGAGACGAACCGAACCATGCTCACCCCTAAGTAGTTATGGTGAGCCTTTTGTAAGTATTCTACATACCTCCAAGGTTTTAGTTAAGTCTAACCGTTCAATACATTTATCACCAAAATGAGGATCAAATACATTTTTTTATCAAATAACAACTCTCTAAACTAAAATTACTCCAACAGCTTCTTATTTTTGTCAATCTAATTTTAAAAATTCTATTATATCTTTATTTCAATATATAGTTTATAATTAATTTATTAATTTTTAAATTGTTATTGAGTTTTTAATTCATATGTTTATTTCTTTCTTAATTTATTATAAAATATTGAAACAAATAATTATAATTTTTAATAATTATTTTCCTTTATTTTAATTTGTTTATTTTTAATACAAAATTTTTAAAAGTAAATATATTTACTTTTCATGTATAATAATAAAGAATATCTATTTTTTTTATAAATTTTATTATTCTATTAAATACTGCCATTTTAGTTTTTTTGTCAAAATGGGATGTTTATTAGTAGCATTAAAAAATTAAAAAAAGAACTTTTTTTAAATCACGAAATGGTTCTCTCGCAAGTCGCAACGCTGCTCATTGAATGTATTATTTGAAAATATAATATCAGAAAATCTTGTTGACTTATTTACATCGCCCAATAGGCGTGACCTTTGGGATTAGTGTCCCACACCTTTAACTTTCTTTACTCATTTTCCGCCATTTTATTTTAATTAAACTTTCAAAATATAACAAGATTTGTTTGCTATATTTATTTTTCATACATCTCATTTGACCACACTAATTTAAAAGAAGTAAAGTGCATTGGAACAGAAAGAAAAAGAAAAAGTTAAGTGCCAAAAGACCACTACTTTTGTCAGCATAACTACTAAATGGAGATGAGGAAATTACAAATAATTACAAATTTCAGCCTACATAACAAAACTTTATCTCCTTAGTTACTTTTATTATTTTATTTTTTTTAAAAGTTACTTCTACTAAATAAGTCTTTAGTTACATTTTCTGGTTTGCCCAATTACCTATATACCTTTTTTGTATACACACTAAGTGGGTACAGATCTATCCACGCACCAATTTGTTTTTGAACCCATTTTTAACATTTTTTTCTTTAGTCGTTTTTCATGTTTATCAAGTAATTAAATGGGTTAAACCGCATATGGGTACAGACCTGGATACATTTTTATACATGGGTACAGACCCACTAACTACTTTTTAGTTTTTTTCTTTCTAAACAAACAGTTTATTATATAATTGAATATATTTTTGTAACAAATTGTCTTAATTTTGTCTAATACTTCTTTTTACAGAATAATCAACTAGCCTAAAGAAAATCCAAACTTTTTTCAAGTTTTGGGTTATAATCTGTACCCGTTGGGCTGTACCCACTGGGTCTGTACCCATTTGGGGCCAGTTTAGAAATCAGAAACTCAAATTAATTACTTTTAAAAACAGAAATCAGCAAACAAATTAAATAATTTAAAATAAAAAATCGATCTTCGCATCTTGTTGGACTCGAACTCGGAGGCGAAGAATGACCTACGAGATGCCACACGAACAGGAATGACAGCATAGGTTCGTCGGCATGTTGGCATGGTAGATCGCAGCAGAGGTTATGACGGTGGTGGTGGTTTCTGTTCGCAGCAGCAGCAATGGAGGGGGGTGGACGGTGGCCTTCTTCACGCAGTTGACGGTGGTGTGGTGATGTCGTGGTGATGTTCACAGAGAGCAGCAGTGTTGGGGGATGGTGGATCTCGATTGAAGTTCGCAGCAGCAGCGCGGCGCGGTGGTGGAGATGCAGGAGGCGGTTTTCACAGTGACAGCAGTGGAGGCGCGCGCTGGAGATCTGTTCTGGTTGAGACTGTTTTGGTGGTGGAGGATGAACAGGGAGGGGAAGTTGTACGGCGATTTTCACAGGGAGGGCGGTGTTGAGATCTACTGCTCCGGTTGCTGCTGCTGCTCCAGTTTGCTGCTGCTGCTGCTCCGGTTTGCTGCTTCGAGGGGTTGCTGCTGCGCAGAAGAATGATGAGCAGTGCAGTGATATATGGTGGTGCTATGGTGAGTGTGAGGTATGGTGGGGAGGGAGTGCTGATGGGGGCGGGTGTAAGAGAGAGAAGAGGGAGAAAAGAGGGGGAGAAGAGGGTTTTACAAGAGAGAGAACAGAGGGGGTGGGGGTGGGTTTCTAATTCGTGACCTAATGGGAAAGGGGATTGGGTTTTTGGTTTCACTGTGATACAGGTATAGAGGGAGGGCTATTATGGGAATTTTGGGTATTTAGTTGAATAGGTAATGGATAGTTAGGGGAGGGGACTTTATTTGTTAACTCAAAGGTTGTTGGGGCTGCAATTTATAATTCACCCGATGGAGATATCGGTTGTGGCAAGTCAATAACCCGAATTCTTTAGTGGCAAAAGTCTTAAAAGGTATTTACTATCCTTTTGATAACATCATCAACACTAAACTCCCCAAGAAGAGATCATGGAGTTGGACAAGCATCTATAAAGGACTACAATTTATCAAGCAACATTCATTATGGAGAATTGGTAATGGTTTGAGTGTTAACATATGGAACCAAAACTGGATTGGTAACAATATTATGCTAGAAAAACCAAGTGGATGTGAAGTAGAAGTAGTTGCCCAGCTTTTTAATGAAGATATGACGGACTGGAATATAGATCTCTTAAGACAAATCTTTACCCCTAACATTGTTAATGATATCTGTAGGATCCCTATCTTACTTCTCAAGGAGGAAGATAAGATAATTTGGCCGTTCACAAAAGATGGAGAGTATAGCAAAAAATCGGGATACCATAAAATGGTGGAAATGGAGGTAAAAAACGAAGCACAAACTTCGAATCAAGGTAAACATGAGAATAGTATCCTTTGGAATATTATCTGGAAATCAAATGTTATGAATAAAATAAGGTCGTTCGGATGGAAAGTATGTAATGGAGCTTTACCCACTAAACGGAACCTAAAAATAAGAAAATGCATTAAAGAGGATATATGCGAGTGGTGTGAACTTGAAAAGGAAGATATAGAACATCTCCTCATTAAGTGTCCTTTAAGTATGGCAATATGGGCAAATTCTAGGCTTCAAGTGCTTATTGACAAAGATAGAAAATACAATTTTGAGGAATGGCTTCTAGAATTGCGTAAAAAATATACCAAGAATGGATGGGATGAGAATGAGTTTACGGCCTATTTTTTGCTAACTATTTGGAACATTTGGAAAGCGAAGATGAAAGGTTATCATGAAAATATGCCATGGAGTTCTAAAGATATCCTATTCAAAATTCACTCGGCGATGAATGATCTTTTTAATAAGGTAAATACAGAGAAGGAATACCAAAGCAAGAATAATACAAGGGATGAGGAAGATAAGAAGATTGATTTAGAAAATAATCCGATTCTAACAGATGATTCAGATTTTATATTTATGAGTGATGCATCATTTAAAAAAGACTACGAGCCATCAGGAGTAGCAGCTATTGCAATTGACAAGGAAGGAAGGCTTACGCACAAGGTTATTTCTAGAACTCTTGTTAGAAGTCTGATTGAAGGTGAGTGTTGGGCGGCCCTTCTGGCTATGAGAAAGGCTGCTGTCTGTAAATTACGGAATGTCTCGTTCTATTCCGATAACCTTGAACTTGTTCAAGGTATTTCTAAATATACAGGTCTTCGATGGCAAATCTACCCCTTCATTGCCGAAATGAGGAACTGGCTCTTGAAATTTCCTTCATGGAAAGTTAAGCACGTCAACAGAAAACTTAATAATGTCACAGATCTTGCTGCTAAAAGTGCTAGGCTTAATGTTGACCTATCCGCATGGAAGAATGGATCCCTTAACGATTTTTACATTTTTCTTAAATCTCTGTATAAACGTTCACGATAATTATCTATTGTATTGAAAAAAAAAAAAAAGGCAAGTCAAAAATGTAAAAAATGAGCAAGTCTGGTCGATAATTGAGCAACTTTATTGTAATTTTTTTTATATTAGATAAAACTTACAAAACCGAATGATTTTTACCATGTTATACTATGCACATCCCAAAGCTAAGGATATTAATAATCTAATATTCATGGCAAATCTGAGATTTATTTTCAAGGACGAAAAGTTAAAAAAGATACTAGAGTTTAGAGTATCGTTTCGAATTAAAATTTCGACAAATTTCTAGTTCGGAAATCTTGGAAGAAAAGGAGAAGAGGGAGGAGGTGAGAAAAAATTCCATTTTTTATAAAGTTTTTTTAATAAAAGTTCGAATATCCATTATAATATCCTTTCTTTATTATAATTCTTTTTTATATTAAGTATAAAATTAAATTATTCCAAATTCACAACTCACTAAAATTTTACATAAAATTAATTATTATTATAAAAAGGGATTTTGACCCAAATAAATTTTAAAAACGGCTTATTTTTACACAAAAACAAGAGATTTTATATTTTTTCTGGATTAAATTTTTTTAGGGAAAATTAATAAACAATACATTTTTTTTAAATTTTTTTTACCTTATTATAAATATTACCCAATTCACAAACCAAGATCAAAATTTAAAAAAAAAATTAAAAAACATACATAAACACATATACATACAAACCTTAGCTAATAATCTTGAGAAGAGACGTCGTAACTCATAACTGGTGAGAATTTGCTCATGAAATTTCAGATCAAGATATCACTTCAAGTGTAGATTAAGTGAGAAGAAACGCTTTGCAATTTGGAGTTGAACTGAAGAATTTATGGATGTTTTGCTAACAATACACAAAGTCGGGTTTGGAAGAGTTCATTGACTCATATTTTACTCACTTAAATTGGCCCAATTGAGCTGAAACGTGTATGAGACTATATATACTAATTTTTAGCCTAAAAAACACAACTTATCGTATTAGAGAGCTTGGGAACACTTGAGAGCAAGATCAAGGTAACACCGTATTTTACACTTTTTTCATAATTTGTAGTGTAATTTTTTCTTATTTTCAATTCTTAGGATAATTATATCTTTGTTATCTTTTGTTTCCTTTATTTTATTATAAACTAGTTTCATTAGTAGCTTGAGATACATGATTTGGACTTATATTATATGAACTTGGGATTTTACAATTAAATAAATTATGGAATAGTTGTTGTCGTTGTTGTTGTTTATATCCTTGTTTTCATTGTTAAATTAGAGTATGATGTATGTATATAAACATTGGGGTTCTTGACTAGTAGATTGTACACGGGATGGGGGTTTGGCAGTGGAACTAGGATAGTTAACGTCTAGTTGAGTTTGAGAATTGGAAGATCTAAACTAGTTGGATAATCACAGTGGGTTAGAACTTTAGGCTTTATATAATATTGTAGGTCCACTCGGAAGAGATTCTAGTATTAAACAATAGCCCCCTACTTAGAAGAGATTTAAGGTGAATTTAGAGTCCCGATTAGCAAAAACATTGCGATTTTCCCTTAAAGTGCAATTGAGTCCATTGATGGTTAGTGGTAATTACGAGTATCTTGAGCTAAGCTTTCTCTCCATACCTACCCTTTTTAGTTAATGCTCTCTGGTAAACCATTAGCTTTATTTTGTTATTAGTTAATCTTAATAAAACAAAATAAATATCTTTTTAGTTTTTGTACCACAATGAATATTAATCAAAAATTAAAGTTACGCATTAACTATTTAATCCTTGTGGAGACGAACGTAGATATCTACTGTGTTACTTGTGACTACTCGTACACTTGCGAGTATTTAATATTTTGGGTGGTTGATTTTATATCACACCTCGGAAGACAACAACGAGTCTTCAAGAAATAGAATGAGTAGATACATGTGTATGATTGAAGATGGTTGAGGAGTAGCTATCTAGCGTGGATGATGGTATCGTCAAGGTAATGAAGAAATTAAGTTGATAGTGATAGAATAGATTTCTACCATATACATGTATATAAGGTTTTGGTCTTAGATCTCTACGTTGGCTTGATAAAATGACATGAGTTGACTGATTTGTACTGTTTGGGAATGGTCGGCTGGCTGGGCAATCTGTCATATATTCTTGCAAAATCATGACTCAGGGTCATGATGGATATGTGCTTACAATGGCTTTGAATAAGATGATTAGCTGCTAGAAAAGGTCAAGTATGTTGATTTATCAGGCTAAGGTATAATTTTGGCAAATGGTTGTTCGAGGATGATTTTGGAATATAAATTGTCCTATTGGATTATGGTGAAGTGATCGGGACTTTATTTTGAGAAGTCCGAGAGCGTCGAGTCGTAAACCTTCTTCTAGGCTACTACCTAGGTATGCTAATCGTCTTCATATTCGTGGTAGTTACATATATTGTTTGTTTGTCCTTCTCTTTTGGAGACTTTTGAAATTCTGTTATAATAACAACCTTGATATTGCTTTCTTGGGTTCTTAAAGTATTTGTTCATCCATCTTTCACTTGTCTCATGATTGCACATGCTTCGTGGAGACCTGTTGTCCCTAAGGTATGATTTAAAATATACTCAAAGTATGAAGACTGACAAGTGCACGAGTTGTCACAAGTAATACAGTAAGTAAGCCGAGTATTGTCTCCACAGGGATTAACAAGCTAATTGAGTACTTTAGTTCAAGTTTAGTAATTTGTTGTAATTAAAAAGACGTAAGAAATAAAAAAAAAATTGGTTTTTGGATTGGAGAAATATTTGACTAAGTAATTTAAAGAATAATGACTACGAAATAAAATTAACTAAAAGGTTGTGAGAATAATAAAAGAAACATAGATCGAGATACTTTCAGTGCCCACTAACTATAACTTGGATTTACTTGCAATTCTAAGGGTAAAACTAGATATTGTTGCTAATCGCGATTCTAAAGTCTCCCTAAGCCCCTTTCAGATAAGTAGGGACCTACTATCGAACCCTAGGAACCTCTCCTGAGTGAATTCTACGCATATGTGATCTAGATTCCTAAAGTTCAAGCCTTATATGATTACCTAGTTAGTTTAGCTCTTAAGAGTCTTCAACTCCAAGAGGCGTAATTACTTTAGATATACTACTAAACCCCCATTCCAGGTGCAATTTAATAGCTATCAAATCATATGCATATGGCGATACTACAAAAATTTATCATGAAACACAAAGATAATTATAACTAATGCGTCAAACAGTGATTGCTTGGTCAAAAAGTATTTATGATGTAAGTATATCATGTGTCTTACCACTAAAATATCAATTGAACTAATACTATAACATTCATTATGACTTCCATTGTTTGTGGTATTAGATATAATATTTATATCTGCAAGTGAAAAAGTCATTGTCTTGGGAACATAATACCAACACCAATGACAACCAAACACCACCACGATGCCTCAACAGAACTGATGTCCTCCGTGATGACATAACCACGTCATCGCCTGAACACCACTGTACGACGACTCACCGTAAAAGATCTAAAAAACCAAACACAAACCACCACGTCGCCTGAATTACACGCATGACAACTCACCAAAACAAATCTCAAACACCATATTCTAACCACGACATCGCTTGAACTCCGTTGTGCAAAGCCTGACCAAATCAGAATCCTCGCCTAAAGAGAAACATAATTAAGGCTTTTTTGGGTAAAATCTGTTATCGCGATGATAACCCATCTGTATCATGTTATAGTTAATTTTTTATTTTTGTATATCAAAATATTTTAGGAAATTGATTTTCTTTATTTATTTTATTAATATCTAATGTAAAGGTTGTTTGATACGATTTTTCACGTTAGATATGTAATTTTCTTGGGGGTTTCTTTTCCCTCTTGTTTTTATCTTGTGTTTTAATTTCCCAACACTCTTTTATATGTGGAGCCTATTCTCTGGAGATAATATTCCTATTCTCTATTACTTTTGTTACTTCCCGCTACTCAATTTCTCTTTCGTAGGGGGTGGTTTGGAGCTATTGCATGGATTTATCCTTTCGATGTCATCATGGACAATTCATATTTATGCTTTTGGGTCTACGTTGCACTCTATTTGACAAAAAAAAGGTCTATGTTTCACTCCGACAAGTCAAGGTCCTCTCTTTGCTTCAGAAGACCTCCACCTCAAGATGACCAGTTTTAGGTATGTTTGTTTGGGTATTTCTACTGGCTGCAAATTTGGGAATAGGTCATTGGAGTCGCGTAAGATTGGCATTTGGTCAAGACGTAGTTGGTTGGTGGATTCATCGTTTGTCTTGTACCCGATGCTTCAATTTTCCAAAGTTAGGTCTGAGATTGATGTTACATTGTACCTGCTCTAGTGGAATTATGGGTTGGATCGTATCTCACCGGATTGGCTATCATGTTTATCATTTTTTTCATTTTTTATGCCTCTATTATATTTTTCTTGACTTTTCTCAATTTATATCGACTACTACGGTTTTTGATCAGCCGTGGTCTTTTGTAGTCAGATTATGTTGGGTTAATCTAAGGCTGCAAACAAACTGAGTCAAGCCAAACTTTAGATATCTCGTTTTGGTTTGATAATATTTAGTGAGTTTGAGATTGGATTGAGTTTTATACGAGCCTTCAAGATTGGGTTTGGTTCATTAATTTTTCATTAGATTGAGTTCAACTAGGTTTGGTTCGTTTAACACTCATCCAAGGCTCTCTTATTTTTTCTGTGATATATATAAAAAAAATTGGAATTTTTGGCGATTTAAAATGAATGTAAGTAAAACTAATTTACAACACATTACATGATTTAATTTTAAAAATAAAAAAATTTACACATTATATATATATATAAGTCAAAACTACGTAAAAGTTTTGCATATGTAATTAATCATAACTAATATATTCTATATCTAATTTTAAATTGAATATATTTACCAATCCTATGAATGAGCACTTAAAGAACCCTTACCAAGGTGTTCACAATTTTGACGAGTCGAGTTTATATAAGTTTGAGCCCGACTCGTTTAGTAAACAAGTATGGATATAAAGCTTGAGTTTGAATTGTTTAACTAACGAAACCCTTAACGAACTAAAACCCGATCCCTTAGTGAGAGTATCATCTCATTTGCATCCCTAGGTTAATATGATGGTGGTTATCAGTTTGTTCCAGTAGGATGCATTTGATTTGTGTATCTTTTTTAATTAGGATTATTCTACTTTCTTTCCTTTACTATTGTTTCTCTTCTCTGTAGTGTTCTCGACACAAGATGTGATTTCTACGTTTCTTTTGATAGGGCGAGTGTTTCGGGGTTTTGCTTGTGCATTTGTCTAGACCTATTTTCATAGTTGCTTTATATTCTTTTTGGTGCAGCTCGTCGTAGGCGTTATAAGGATATTTGCTGACCTTTCCTTCAATATGAGGTTACCATTAACATGTGGTAGATTTCTTACCCCATGTGGGTATGCGTTGGGTGGTGGTGTTTGTTATGCAGTGAGGAAAGAAATAATGATTACTAATGGCAAAAGTTATAGAATGTTTTTGATGTAACAGGTGGATTGTTGCATCCCTAGAAAGAAACTTTGGTCCAATTGGGTGCAACCGAACTTCTATAAGGTAAATCATTCTGGAAAATTGAAATACCTCATGATACATCATGGGGCTACAGGAAAATTCTGAAATTAAGAAACATTGCCAGAAATTTCATTGAATATAGTATTGGTAATGGTAAGAACATTTCATTATGGTGAGATTACTAGTTACCAAATCATAAGCGGCTTAAAGATACACCTAGAAGTAATCTAGCTTCAGGTTACTTTACAGATAGTAAGCTCTCAAAGTTTATAAGATGCAACAAGTGGAAATGGCCTGCAAAATTCCAGTTCATGGAATCAATTACTAAAAGTATTCAATGTAATGAACAGAGAGAGGACAAAATTATTTGGAAATTTACCAAGAAATGGGTGTTTACCTTTAGAGAAACGTGTGAACATCTCAAAAGTAAGAAAGCAGAAACAGATCAATTCAAGGTTATCTGGTTCTCGAAAAGCTTTCCGAGGTACAAATTTATTTTGTGGCTCATTCATTTAGATCGGATAGCAACAAAACAAAGATTAGCGACTTGGGGATGCTTTCAAACCCTATTTGCGAATTCTGTAATCATGTTAGTGAGGATAGAGACCATCTGTTCTGGGATTGTTCATTCACCAAGAGAATCTGGATTCGATGCTTAACTACACATGGCATCCAAACCAATATAACTTCTTGGATAATATTAATGGAGTGGCTCACCAAGCTTCACAGCGGCAAATCCACCTCGGGTATATCATGAGACTCTTCTATCGGTAGCCTCATATACTATATGGATTGAACGCAGAAACAGAGTGTTCAATACAATATTCAAATCGGAAGAGGAGATCTTTGATAATATATCATCGGCTTTTCGAGAGAATCTAACAAGATAACCAGAAAGAAAGATGAGAAGCAGGTTAGCTTAGTTAGGGTTCGATGGAATAGATGAAGAGTCAACGTACTTGGTTGTATTTAGATAGGGTGTAAGATTTGTTTTGTTGGATTTTGTTGTATTTGTTTTATTATGTCGGTAGAAGTGTGGACCGATTCAGTTTCAGCCCAAATGTTTTAAAAATTGTAATAGGCCATGTAAAAAGACATGTTTTTTTTTTTTTGACAATAAAAAAATAAGTTTGATGATTTAAAAAATTTGCTACTACTAGCTTAGAAAAAAAACTAAAAAACTAAAAATAAATACCACATATGATATATAGACTAGAGGGTACAATGATTCTTTTTTTTTTTTTTTGTTCCAAGGGTACAATGATTCAACTATGAGGTTAAAAAAGGTACCAACCCATTAACAATTACCAAAAGGGCCCGGATTTATTACTAAAACAGTGTGTTGCGCACAGTAGCAGCTGCACTCCCATATGGAAACCCTTCTGCCTTCTTCTCCTTCCTCTCACTCATCTGCTAACATACGCTCCTTATGCGCATAGAAAACGCCTCTGCTATAATACGCTTCCCTATGGCCACTTCTGCTACATTATTCTTCTTTCTAATCCTCCTCACCGCCGGACCGCTTGCGTCGTACGCTGCCTCCGCCATGGACGACGAGATACAAGCTTTAACCTCATTTAAACTCAGCTTACAAGACCCGCTCGGCGCGCTGAGTACCTGGGACGAGTCAACGCCGTCTGCTCCATGCGACTGGCGCGGCGTTACATGCTACAACAACCGTGTAACGGAGCTGCGTTTACCTCGCCTCCAGCTCAGCGGTATACTTTCACCACAGGTTGCTAACTTGCGCATGCTACGTAAGCTTAGCCTTCGGTCGAATCTCTTTAACGGTACTATACCTTCATCACTTGCTCAATGCACACTCTTGCATTCCGTTTTTCTACAGTATAACTCGTTTTCTGGTAACATTCCGCCGGAAATCAACAACCTCACCGGGCTTGAGATATTGAACCTCTCCGGAAATCATCTCTCCGGTGAACTTCCCGTCGATCTTCCTAAAAGCCTCAGGTATATTGACCTTTCATCTAATGAATTATCCGGCGAGGTAACTAAGAATCTCTCAACTATCTCTAACCTCCAACTGATCAATTTATCGTATAATAAATTTTCCGGTGAGATTCCGCCGAGTATCGGTCAGCTTCAGCAGCTACAGTACTTGTGGCTAGATTACAACGTTTTACAAGGTACCTTGCCTTCTGCAATCGCTAACTGTTCATCGCTGGAACACTTCAGTGCTGAAGGCAACACAATCAGTGGTGTGGTTCCAGCAGGAATTTCATCATTGCCGAATCTCAAAGTGATTAACTTATCACACAACAATCTCTCTGGTTCACTACCTGCATCAATGTTCTGTAATGTATCGTTATCTCCTCCATCTATTCGGATTGTTCAGCTGGGGTTTAATGCCTTCACTAGCATCGTTTCACTTGAAAGTACATGTTTCAGTACATTACAGGT
The DNA here is from genome assembly GCA_029959085.1 of Nemophila menziesii. Taxonomy (NCBI): domain Eukaryota; kingdom Viridiplantae; phylum Streptophyta; class Magnoliopsida; order Boraginales; family Hydrophyllaceae; genus Nemophila; species Nemophila menziesii. The sequence continues at coordinate 1,738,768 of JARWIR010000091.1, read as the reverse complement.
TCTAGATCTTCAGCAGAACAAATTACACGGAGAATTTCCGCTGTTTTTGTCGAATATTTCGACGTTAACCTCATTAGATGTTTCAGGAAACTTGTTATCCAGCTATATACCAGATGAGATTGGGAATTTATCGAATTTAGACGAGTTAAAGATGGCGAATAACTCGCTCAACGGTGTTATTCCAGCCTCGATTGCAAAATGTCGTAGTCTAAAAGCACTTGATCTGTCTGGAAATGAATTGAATGGGGACATTCCTGTATTTCTAAGTGAATTGACGAGTTTAAGGACCTTATCCCTTGGTGGGAATCGCTTCTCCGGTTCAATAACTTCGAGTTTAAGTAACTTAACGGAGCTCGAGAGCTTAAACTTGAGGGACAATGGTTTAAACGGAAGTTTTCCGGAGGAAATCACACGATTGAGCAATTTGAGTATGTTGGAGTTAAGCGGGAACAAGTTTTCTGGTAATTTACCTACAAGTGTTGGGAATCTGAGGAAGTTATCAGTTTTGAATCTGAGTAATTGTGGGTTTTCTGGTTCTATTCCTGCTAGCATTGGAAGATTGTATAGGCTAACAACTCTTGATTTGAGTAAGCAGAATTTCTCAGGGGAGTTACCGCTTGATGTTGCAGGTTTGCCTAATCTGCAAGTGATTGCTTTTCAGGAAAATAATTTATCTGGAGATGTTCCCGAAGGTTTCACTAGCTTAATGGGCTTGCGGTATTTAAATCTGTCAGTTAACTCATTTTCCGGTCATATTGCATCTACATTTGGTTTCTTGAAATCTCTAGTCGTATTATCATTGTCTCACAATTACATATCTGGATCAATTCCTCGCGATTTGGGTAATTGTTCCGCTCTTGAATATTTGGATCTTGGTTCAAATTCCTTGATTGGTGAAATACCCGGTGATCTCTCCCGCCTTTCGAGTTTAAGTTTTCTTGATCTGCGTAGGAACAACTTAACCGGTAAAATCCCGGAGGAAATTTCCAACTGTTCATTTTTAACTTCAATAGTTTTAAATTCAAACCATCTTTCAGGAAACATACCATCTTCCTTTTCGGGGCTCTCACATTTAACAACCCTTGATCTCTCGTCAAACAACTTATCCGGAAGTATCCCTCAAAATCTTACACTCATCTCCACCTTAAAAACTTTCAATGTGTCGGAAAACAGTTTGGAGGGCGAGATTCCTAAACCGTTGGGTTTTCGATTCAACAACACTTTGAATTTCAAGGGTAATCAAGGGTTATGTGGAAAGCCATTGGATAAGAAATGTAAGGAAGCTAGTAATGGGTATAAGAAAAAGAAGCTGATCATTTTGACTGCTATGACTGTAGCAGGAGCTATAATATTAGTGTCGTTTTGTTGCTTCTACGTTTTCAGTCTATTAAGGTGGCGAAGGAAGCTCATAGAGAAGACAGCTAAAGAAAAGAAACGTAGTCCAGCTAGAGCTAGTACAAGGACGAGCCGTAGTAGTGGTGAAAACGGTGGTCCAAAGCTAGTTATGTTCAATAACAAAATCACATTAGCCGAAACTATCGAAGCAACACGACAATTCGACGAGGAAAATGTCTTAAGTAGGACACGTTTCGGTGTACTCTACAAAGCGTGTTACAACGATGGTATGGTATTATCGATCCGTAGACTCCCCGATGGATCACTAGACGAGAACACTTTCCGAAAAGAAGCCGAATCGTTAGGTAAAGTAAAGCACCGAAACCTCACCGTTCTTCGAGGATATTATGCGGGTTCACCTGAGACTCGTCTTCTCGCGTACGATTACATGCCTAATGGAAACCTTGCAACGTTACTTCAAGAAGCGTCTCATCAAGATGGACATGTTCTTAATTGGCCGATGCGCCACCTCATCGCGCTTGGTATTGCGCGCGGATTAGCGTTTCTTCATACGACGCAAATTGTTCACGGTGATGTTAAACCGCAGAATGTTTTATTTGATGCGGATTTTGAAGCGCATTTATCTGATTTCGGTTTCGACAAGGTGAGTGTTGCCACCTCGGCTGATCCTTCGAGTTCAACTACAGTTGGGACGTTAGGGTATGTCTCGCCAGAAGCTGTTTTAACAGATGAAAGCACCAAGGAATCGGATGTTTATGGATTTGGCATCGTTTTGTTGGAATTACTTACTGGGAAAAGGCCGGTGATGTTTAGTGAAGATGAAGATATAGTGAAATGGGTGAAGAGGCAATTGCAAAGAGGGCAAATTTCGGAACTTTTTGAACCAGGATTGCTTGAATTAGACCCGGAATCATCGGAATGGGAAGAGTTCTTGTTGGGAATTAAAGTGGGGTTGCTTTGCACGGCACCGGACCCGCTTGATCGACCCACCATGGCTGATATTGTGTTTATGCTTGAAGGTTGTCGTGTGGGTCCCGATATCCCTTCGTCGGCCGACCCTACCTCACTGCATTCTCCAGCGTGATACAAAATGAAGACGTGGAAAATTGAATTCACATTGTAATTTTTGTGTGACATTAGCTATAGGAGACTAGTGTTCATTGATAACTATCAGTTTTATTATTTCCTAATGTTTAAATTTTAATTCAAATCTGTGTCGGGGAAAGAAATTGAAAAGTGGTTATTGTTGATTATTTATTTTACAGCTCTTTTGGTGTTTTACTGTTGATTGTTTATAAGTGTGATTAGATTCATAGAAATGCAACATTATCTTGTATATCTTGTTCATAATGTTCTTTTTTGTAACCTGGTGAAGAAGAAGTTTGAGTTAATGATTTGGACGGGTAAAGTGGGGAGTAAATTAAGGGAGAGAAAAAGAGTGGGGACACAGTCAAGAGTCTCTCGCTAAAGGACAAAGGTAAGTAGCACAGTCTTACTTCTGTTGTCTGTCAACCTCACGTGGCTTTTACAACTGGAGGATTTGTTTAATCTTTCGAAAAGATAGCCGTTTATGTTGCAAGATCTAGGAAATCTACAATGAGATTAAAAAATAGAACGAAAGATTGAGAGAAAAATACTCACACCCTGGAAAGTGTGAAAAAAATAAAATAACTCTGTGTTTTTCGATGTGCATCGATGTGTCTAATTTCTGAACTGTGTGACCATATGCTCGAGTATAATACCGAGTATCTTCAATTTGGATTTTTTTTTTTGGACATGGAATTTTATTTATTCATCTAAAAACTTTATTTTTTTTTCATACATAAGAGGCTTAAAAGCCGAAGTTGACAAAATAATCAACTAATCTCTCACAGAGGGTCTAATACTAGCCTAGGAACCATACAACCACTCTTATCCCTAGTGATACTTTGCCAAAGATAATCTGGGGGGTCCACCAATGTCTGCGGTTCACCATCGAGCAACGCACCTCTTTTAGCCAAACGATCCGCACATTTGTTAGTTTCGCGGTAAATACACTCCAACTCGAAACCCGGATTATTACTCAACATAGCTCTACAATCCCTTCCAATATGACAATTCCAACTCTTAGAACTACCACCGCCCTTCACTAGCGCGTGAAGTTCTCTCGAGTCAGTTTCGACATATAGTTCTTTGATTCCTCTATCTAGAGCCCAACGTAGCCCATAATGCAAGGCTAACACTTCCGAAAAACTCGGCGATTCCATGATACACGGCCCAGAAAAACCTTCCACAAAGGTACCCTCTCCATCCCTTAAAAGACCTCCTATCCCCGCTCTCCCTGTCGTTATATTGTAACACCCATCCACATTTAACTTTAACTTATCCTTAGGTTTTATCCATTTGATTAGCTCATTCTTTGTTGCCTTAAAAATTCCCCGTTCTCCTTCTTTACCCCATGCTGAAATAAAAGAGCAGGCAATCCTTAGTGTTTCTTGTTTCAAGTCACCCATTCTTGGCGTGGCACTTACATCCTCAAAAATAGCTTCATTACGCCTCGACCAAATGACATTTAAGGCTGAGATAAAAATCAATTTCCACTCGATCCCGCCATACATATCATTTGATTCTAGATTAGTTGCTATCCATTTGGTTATTTTAGCCATATTAACACTTAGATCCTGCTGTAAGGGACCTGCGCTGTGCATATCTGTTACTGTAGCAGCCTGGAATTCTTCCATCAGCCCCCTGGAGACCCCTGTAGCAGCTGTTCTGGAATTCGAATTAATTGCAGCATCTAAAAACTTTATATTAACATAATAGAAAGTAATTCGTCAAAAGATCAATAGTTGATCTAGTGATAAGACTAGTTTATAAAGATTTCGAAAAATTTACCATCTAAATTCTAAGAGAAAAAATAAATATGATTAAAAATCAATTATATAACTATGATTAAAATAAAGGTTAATATCCAATAGACACCTGCTACTTTACATCTTGGTCTATAAAATACACTATCTTTTTTGAAGAACCGTGAGTTAATGGGAAATTTCCCAAAACTCAAAATATGAGTTTTGGAAAGCTTCTCATAACTCAAACGACTATTTTTATGGGAAAGAAAAGAAAAAGCAAAACGTATGTGGCCTTTTATGGACAAAAAAAATGATAGTTGGGATGAACCTTTTATTCAACAAGCCAGAGTCTTGCTATTTTTTCAGCACTTAAAAGAGAGGTCTAGCCCCTCCTTAACGGGTGTAGAGTAAGAGGTACAAAACCCAAACCCCTCCCTGAACATGGGTAACCTAGTTCTGATTTACCTGGGAATATACATGGGGAAGTTTGTATACCCTCGTGGGATTAGTCGTGGTGCGCGCAAGTAATCTCGGATCACCCATGTACCAAAAAAAGAGAACTAATTCTAACTTGAGGTGTTTCTTGGGCATTAGTCCTTAAAATAATTAGGTTATGGTTCTGAAAATATAAATGGTTGTTAAAATCATTAAATTATGGTTGTAAATAAAAATATAACCGAATAAACAAAAATAATTTATTATCATATTACATATTCAATAATAATCAAGGTTAAATTGTATATTCAAATTCTCTATATACTAGATTTAACCAATTAAATAACAAATATGCATTTTATAAAAGACTGACACATAACTTTTGGTGGAATTTGACATAACATAATCGAAGTCATTGAATTGCATGGGAAAAATTGATCGTCGGTAAGATGATAGGTGGATTATGATTTTGGAAGTTCAAACACATGAACACGGTGTTATTGGCGGCTCAAGCGTGACGATGTATCATTAATCATCTGGAGTCTTTGGCGGCCATGTTATTGAAATGTATCCAGTTCCTTAACATTGACTTCATGGATGTTAAACTCAAACAAAAAAGGTCGTGGTCATGGGCTATTATACTTGAGGGTCCGGATTTACCAAATTGTCAATGGAAAGACAACAAGGATTTAGGAAAATCAATGGTTAAAGATTGGTTGGCCTCTAGTCAAGCCCAATAGTCTAACATTCATTTTGTTTCTGAACTTATGATAAAAGAGACAAATAAATGGAATATAGAGATACTGGATGACTTATTCCCTAGACCAATGATTCTATAAATTTTACGAAGAAAGATTCTACAACGAAATGAACTAGGTCAGTTCATCTGCCCATATTGGAAGTTAAGGAAGTATTCAACAAAGACGAGTTGTTTCAGATATATGGAAACCGGTTTAGAAGGAAAATGTTCCTGCAAAGGTTAGTATTTTTATTTGGAATTGTTGCAACAACGCGATACCGACATCGTTAAACTTGAACCAAAGGAACTGTGTGAAGGGTGATCGTGGTTATTGGTGCCCAAAGAATACAGAGACGATTATACACCTTCTACTGTTATGTCCCGTGAGTATACGTATTTGGGCGGCTTCAACACTTCAAATTCGTGTGGATAAAAATTGATGGAGAATCTCGGAGAATGTATTTTGATATTGCTCAAAAGTATGAGCAAGGCAGATGGAATGCAAAAGTTATGAAACTGTATGTATTACTTATGATATGAAACATTTGAAAAGATAAAATGAAAGCATATCATGATAATGAGACATTGATATTCATGTAGTGATTTTTGAGACAGAAAATAGTTACAGAACGTTTTGAACAAATTGGACTATACATGATGTGAATCGAATAACAAAATCTGACAAGACCACTAATAATATGACAGATGCCGAAGCATTGGTCGAGTAGTCATTTTTGTGTGACACATCATTTACTACTAGTTGGGAGCCTATGGGGTTAGAAATTGGTAAATTCCACAAGCATAGTGGGGTTTATCTCTCTCACTCACGAACAATGTATTGTTCTTTAGCTTTAGAAGGGGAAAGTTTTGAAGTGCTGGCAGCGGAATAAATGTGTCCGTAATTTGATGGTGAAGAGAAATATATTTTCTCAAATAAACTTGAAATAAGCAAGGATATTAGACTACCATCAGTTGTAAGGTGGTCGATTCAGCTGGTGTTAAAACGAATTACAGGCATGGTAGAATTTTATGCCTTGCATTTCTATCACATCTCAAGAAATCTCAATGCTCGAGCAGACACCATTCTGAGAAAGGTTAAATGGTGAGACAGTGGACAATATTTGTCAGTAGGCGATTATCTCCTATTCTCAAGAATCAGGATCAAATAGTTTTTTTTTTTTTTGGGGTTAGGTAAACGGTTGTAATAATAAAAAATAACTGTACACTATACAAGAGAGTTACCTACCTTAGTCAAAAGACTAAAGATAGAACTTAAAAACTAAATACGACTACCTCATAATAATACTAATACAAGCTAATCGCCCACCATCATCCATAAACGAATGATGAGGAAACAAAGAAAATAAAATAGAAAAAATGCACCACTCAATTTTTTTTGGTAACCGTTTCTTTAGATGAAGATCCATCTCACTTTCTTACCTTAACGGTTGTGTGATCTGGTTTGTTGAAAAAAAACTCAAAGTTTTGGTTTTTTTTCCCCCCAAGTTTTGGTTTAAACTCAAAATTCTCTATCGATTCTATTAAAATAGTACTATGGAACATGTGCTATGGAGATCTGTACAAGGATGCCACCTAAAATACAGACAAAATAAATAAATGTAAAAGATGTAGTAACCGTTAAGTATCTAATATTTATACATTTATATTCCTTAAATAATATTATTAATATTATATGTTGTGTCAATATGTAGTGAATAATTTATTTTAAGTTTTTATATATGCTCCCAATTTACATTATGTTGTTGTCGTTTATATTTGATGCCTCAGGCCCCTAGTTTGACCAAAATAATAATAATTGATGCCTCATGACTCTCTCAGGTTTATCCATGTCACATCCGACAATTGGACAAACCAAAATCTAATAAGTGAGTTAAAGAAATAATTATAAAATAGAGATTATTTTTAGAGAAAAGAGAAAATTATTGTTTGGTTTGTTAAAATATTTTCTATTTTTTGTTTTCGAAATATATTTTTAGAAATTGATTTTGTTTTTGTTTTCAATATTTTCAAAAAATATGAAAAACGACTATTTCACGTTCTCCAATATAGTGGTGTTTCTATTTAATTTTTTAGAAAACTGTTTTCATTTTCTTGAGCCAAACACGTTTTTATTATTATTTTGAAAGATATAGAAAATACCCATTATTTTTACGAACCAAACAACCTCTTTTATCTTTTTTGTTTTTCTATTACAACAAATTCCGATGGTCTTATTTCAAATTCTTATAAACCTTAACCACTTTGTTGAGAAACCATTATCTTTGCATTAAACGTTCCTTATAATTTTTCATTAAACCTTAATCCCTTTTATAAATATATGCATGTATGATTTTGTATTAAATTTGACCAGAGGCCACTGTATTTATATTGAAATAACTGAGTTAACGCAGGTCTAATAGTAAAGTAATTGAATTTATACTAAATTTTTGTGTAATTTGGGTTAACACATGGACCAATAGTGTAATAATGTAATTTGTGTTTTAGTGGTGAGTATATACCCACTGAACACGTTCTTATCTACCTTTATTACTTATAATTGCATTATAAATCCCTGTAGTTTTGGATATCTACAAAATCATTCCAGTGATGGGTGTATACTCACTGGTTATCTTATTTTATACCCTCATCATTTATAACTGCACTATAGGTCCCTGTGTTTGTGAATATATACTAAAAATTAAGCGGTCGTGTATACACATTGGTCTAATTTTTTGTATACCTTCATTATATATAATTGCAATTATAAGTCCATACAGGGGCGGAGCCAGGATTCTCTGTAGGGGGGGGGGGGGGCAAAGGGGTTCGGGGGTAACGCCCCCGAAAAAAAAAATCGATATTATTTGCACTATAAGTCAAAATGTCATGCAAAAATTGCAAAATAGGTCCCTATATTAGGAGAAATTGCACTAAAAGGTCTTTATATTGTGTAAAGTTTGCCATATAAATCTCGATATTGATTTTTCTAATTAATTATGCTATAAGTTCCTTTTTCAATACAAAATAACATATATTTTGTTATAAAAAATTAAAAAAATCCTATAAAATAAAATAATTTAAAGCTTAATAAAATAAATTTTAAAAGTTAGGGGGGGCCAAATGAAGATATTTAAAAAATTTAAGGGTTATTTACGTATAAATTCTTTTTTTTTTTAGATAGTTATAAAAAAAAAAATTTAAAAATCAGGGGGGGCCATGGACCCCCCTTCCTTACCCACAGCTCCGCCCCTGGGTCCATAGGTGTTCATCTATAGAAAAAAATCATTTTAATGGTGGGTGTTATATCCACTTGTCAGGTTGGTTTATACCATTTTTTTATATAATTTGACTATAGATCCCTATTTTTTATATGTAAAATTATTCCAATGGTGGATATAATTCTTCCAAAATCCTACATAGGTGAAACATCGCAAACTACATGGAACTACAATGCTAAAGAACAATTTTCAATCAAAAATATCGACAGATTATGAATGCTTTCTTGCAATCCTCGTAGGTGGTAATTATCGACAATATTCTTGTCACACTTTATCAACTTCCCCACTTCATTTTACATTTAAGATATAGACAAAAACAACCCATAGAAGAGTTATTTCATACATTCGTGTATATGTTCGATTTTGACGATTGGTCTTGAATTACGCCAAAAAATCTCACAAGCAAGCAGCGATATTTCACCTTTGCTTGTAATATCAACACAATTGGCCCATTTGTCATCAAATTACCAAATATATACAATACAACCATCACTCTATATCCCTTTAATGAAACAAAAGCCCAGGTTCATAGAAAAAGGTATGCACCCACAAAAACTACTAATTAGTGGGTTTACATCCACCACTATCATATACATAACTAATACAATTTTAATTTGCATTGTAGGTCAATCTATTATCAAATACACAATTCATTCCAAGGTACGAATCTTTAAACACCTAATAAATGGGTGCACATCTACCACTTTAAGATACAAATATATTTCAACCACTTGGTCGCTCTATTAACAAAGATAGCACATACATACACAATACAACCACCACCCTTCTACCCCTTGATCAAACATGAACCTAGATTCATATCAGTGGGTCTGCACCACCCATAACATGCATTACAGACCAATAAAATCATATACACACATTCAATGGGTATATACAAAAGAATTACTTATTAACCAAATAATCACAAACAATCATATACACACATACACAATACAAAAACCCAAATTAACTAAATAATCATATGATTTTTTTGGGTTCTTGTTAGATTTTTGGGGGTATATACCCACTATTTTATTTTATTTTAATTATATTACAAGTCCATGTTGAAAATTTATGGTTTTAATTTTCTGGTTCAATTTCCTTTTTTTGCCAAGGTTCATGCTATAATTGGGGGTATATACACACCGTTTTCACAATATATGTTTTCTTGTCAAGGTCCATGGCATTCCAGCTCAATGATAAAGATCCATACTCACAAAAAATGCAAAATAGCGGGTATATACACACAAAAACTACAAAACAGAGGTATATACCCACTGAAAATACAAAACAGTGGGTACGTTAATAGATCTAGATCTGACTAAACAAATCTGAGATCGATGAAGGGGGCGGCGCTCATGGTGGTGGAGGTGGCATCGTGAGAACGATTTTCTAAGGCGTGATTTTTTGTGGCTCGTTAATGGTGGTTATCTTGTACAAATGAGCGCTTTCTTGGTGGTGAGATCTTGACGAATGGCGTCAGATTTCTGGTGGTGAAGATAGAGGTGGGGAGGTGAGAAGGTGGGGTGGTGTTTTTCAACTTCACGACAAGATCTTGTACAGACAAGCGAAAGAAATGGCTTGCTTGAGCAGAATACCCCATAAAAATACAAAACAGTGAGTATATATACCCCCTGAAAATGCAAAAAAGAGGGTATGTTACTGGAGGTCTGAATAAATAGATCTGAGCAGGATCCGACTGTGATTTGTGCTGAAGAAGGTGGACAATGGCCAGATCTGAAGAGATCCGGAAAGATCTGGTCCACGACGATGGTTTTCTAATGCAGTAGGACAACGACTATTCTTGGAACAGAGAGAAAGTGATACCAAAATAAATGGTGGGAAGGTGAAATCTATTGGAAAGAAAGAAGGTGAGACCGGAGAGGTGCTGGTTTTCTGGTACAGGAGGGAGACGGTTTTCTATTGCAGGAGGACGGTGACTTTGCTGGTAACAAATGAGAGCAGAGAGAAAGAGGGAGAGGGGTGGGTTATATGGTGAGAGAGTGAGTTTTAATCTAAACCTAATAAAAAAGGGAAGGTTGTTTTATATCTGGTTGACTTCTAATGAGGGGCCTTTAATTAAAAAACACTAGTATATAAAGAGGCCTTTATTCCCCTTTTACCCAAAAATAAATTCCATTATTCTAAACAAAACAAAAGAGTGAAAGTGTACTTAATCCACTATATATATAAATTATATCAATAACTCAAATATTATTTTCACAACAAACTAAGAAGCAAAAAATCAGCAAATTTTTCAAACAATGGAGTTATGTCTTCGATTTGCCAGTCTTTTTGTAATGTTCCTAATTTTCCTTCTGATCGACAAAGGAAAAGTTTTCAAATTACCACCAGGTCCTCCAGGGCTTCTATTTATTGGAAACTTGAACCAACTTTAATCGAAACTTGTGAGTGTGTGTAAACGGGAAGTGGACTGCTTGTTGAAGAGTTCGGATGAAGACTACACATATATATAAGATGCGTGCAGTAGAGAAAGAAAATAGAATGTTACTCACTTAATATCACTTTCTATGTAAATCAGATCGGTTGCTGAGATTTTTCTGATTTTGACTTTAAGTACCCACCTCAGATGGAATTGTTGGAATTGTACCTTTTCCTAAACTTGTCGCGTAAAGTAAAGCCTGTGTACAACATAACACAATCCATGTTATTTGAAAAAGCTATAAAATGCATTACTGCATCAAAATGCACTTTCAAAAAATATCTTGTGCACCTCATCATATTAATTAACGTAACACAAAACCAATATAATCAATCATTGACATTCTAGAACAAAGAAATAAATAAATAGGCACTATCAGGCCCTACATACTATAGCATAATATACACGGATTAGTTGCAATTTCTGCAAATTTAGCATAATATATTAATAAAATTGCACTATCAGGCCCTATATTAATAATATTAATTGCACTATAAGTATAGGGACTATAGCACAATTTTATCAAAATATAGTGATTGAAGTGCAATTACTACATGGCCTATACTGGATTGTTTGCATACTATAGGGACCCGTAGTATATACACATATATACTCATATATTTTTAATTGCACTATTAGGTCCCTGTAAAAATACAAAAATGCACTATTAGTCCCTATATTTAGTTCTTAACTATTAATTGCACTATAAAACTCCTATAAAATCAGAAATTGCACTATTAGTCCCTGTATTTATTTATTTATACAGTTTATTGCATAATTGGTCTTTTTTACAATTAATTGCACTATTAGGTCCCTGTAAAAATCCAAAAATGCACTATTAGTCCCTATATATTTAGTTTTTGATAGTTATTTTGTAATTCGATAATGCACTATAAAAACCCTATAAAATCAGAAATTTCACTATTAGTCCCTATATTTATTTATTTATTTATACAGTGTATTGTATAATTGACCCTTTTTACAATTAATTGCACTATTAGGTCCCTGTAAAAACCCAAAATGCACTTTTAGTCCCTATATTTAGTTTTTTAGCAGTTAATTGTCCTATTAAGTCAGTTTGTAATTCAATAATGCACTATAAAACCCCTATAAAATATGAAATTGCACTATTAGTCCTTATAATTATTTATTTATACAGTTCATTGCAGAATTGGCCCTTTTTACAATTAATTGCACTATTAGATCACTGTAAAATCCAAAAATGCACTATTAGTCCCTATATTTCGTTTTTTAACAGTTAATTGCACTATTAGGTCATTTTGTAATTCGATAATGCACTATAAAACCCCTATAGAATCAGAAATTGCAGTATTAGACCCTATATTTACTTATTTATACAGTTCATTGCATAATTGGCCTTTTTTTTACAATTAGTTGCACTATTAGATCCCTGCAAAAATCCAAAAATGCACTATTAGTCTCTATATTTAGTTTTTTAACAGTTAATTGCATTATTATGTCAGTTTGTAATTCGATAATGCACTATAAAATATGAAATTGCACTATTAGCCCCTATATTTGTTTATTTATACAGTTCATTGCATAATTGGCCCTTTTTACAATTAATTACACTATTAGGTCCCTGTAAAAATTTCCAAAATAATAGATACGCAAATGCATAAAGAAAATTATAGATACATAATTAGGAGTTAACGCATGATATTGTTTTCCTTGATCTCCTTACCACTCTCTTGCTCCATAAGTTAATGATAAATAAATTGTGTCTACAAAACTACTAAAATATACTAAGATATTAAGAGGTTTAAGTAATATTCACAGAAAATAGTTCAAAAGTTGCACATGGACTTTCCTTTTTATGGTTAGTTTCTCAATTCTTGCCTTGTTTTAGAGGTTTGTTATTTTTTAGGCAATTTTGGTGTAATTTGTGCGTTAAATGTGAATCTCTTAGCTACAATGATGATAACAGATGCCAAAACAATATTAATGAATTGATGAAAGAAGATCCAAGACGAAATCAAGAGATATGCAAAAACTGCCAACAAAAATTATTGCCCAAATTTAGAACGACTTTTCAATTCTGCATAAAATCAACAAAGAATTTTAAGTTTTATATCAAGAAAGGTCTTTAAATTTTGGTCGTGTATCCATTGGTTTCAATTAATTTAGAGTTGTAACGAAACAGTTATGAATTTTACACGCTCTATGGGCCAACCAGTCCACTTATTAAAGACCTAATCCATGACCGAGATTTCGTTCCTACACCTATATATATGTATGGTTATTTACTTTTAAAATCAGGTCCTTGCTCAGCCTTAACCCTATAGGACCTTTTAGGGTTTAGGCTAAGCAAGGACATATTTCTAAAGGTAAATAACCATATATGTAGGTGTAGGAACGAAATCTTAATCCATTGGTAAATAATTATATATATAGGTGTAGGAACAAAATCTTAAGCATGGATTAGTTCTTAGAGTCCAATCCAACTCAAACTTGTTTTTCTTAATAAGTGGACTGGTTGACCTGTAGACCTTGTAAAATTCATAACTCTTTCGTTACATCTTCAAATCACTTGAAACCCGTGGACACGTGACCGAAATTTAAAGACCTTTTTTGATATAAAAGGGCTCCTTAAAATTCTTTATTGATTTTATGCAGATTTAAACACGTTCTAAAATTGGCCAACAACTTTTGGCAGCTTTTGCACTTTCCAAAACAGTTTCTTCTGCTTTTTTAACTGTTGATTTCGTTTTGGGTCTTCTTTCCCAACTCCTTAATATTGGTTTGGCATCTGCTATCATCATTGTACCTAAGAGCTGCACATTTAACGCAAAAATTAAACCAAAAATGCCTAAAAGTAACAAACCTCTAAAACAAGGTAAAAATTGAGAAACTAACAATAAAAAGAGAAATCCATGTACAACATTTGACCAATTTTTTGAGAACATTACTTAAACCTCTTAATATCGTAGTATATTTTACTAGTTTTTAGGTTTTTTAGATACAATTTACTTATCATGGAGCAAGAGAGTAGTAAGGAGATCAAGGAAAACAAAGCTAATGCCTACGCAAAGATGAGTATCAGAATCATACCCACAAACAGCTTTGGTTGTTGCGCATTTGCTCTGCACATATATCACAACCACACATCTCAAATGCTAATTATATATATTCATCACATACCCTAACATATAATTATCAAATTGCAAAAATGGAGAAGGGTATCTTCTTAAAAATCAGTTTCGTCTACATAAATGCAGAATATATTCAATTATATTGTTGCTTATTACAAACACTTGCACAAGGAAACTTCAAATGACTTTTATATTTTCTAGAACAATTCTGAAGATCGCAGTTTATTTTGGTGCCATAAACAAACATTAGGTGTAATCTACGCAGAATTTCCATCGTTATTAAAGAAATTAGGTATAACTAGAGAAGGCCATGATATTTTTCCGCTTTAGATTTCTCGAAAGCTTCAACCATTTCTGCCTACTGTAACTAAATTATATCATAAATGGAGTACTGATCTTCTTTATTACACCACACCCTAACTAGGTATATAAGTTCATTAATATAATCTATATAATAAGAGAGGATGGTGTTAGAAAGCGAGACCAGATCGCTCTAGAGTGCCATATGTTCAATTATATCTCCTAAATCTCACCATTATCCCATAAAAATCTATCACTCAATTTTCTGAGGTAGGTGTGCACTAGAAATAACTAATTACAGTGTTACACTACAAGGCTTATTGTGATCATGGCAATTACAACAATTTAACTTAAATAATTTTCTATAAATTATTAAAACAATCAATAAAGTATATTCCAAGAAAAGGAAAATTACCTAACACCAGCATCACCAACAATACCAATGGCCATACCCGCAGAAAGTCCAGCGAGACCACAAGCGAGACCAGACGAAAAGATAATACGACTTCGCCTTAGGGATAATTCCGGTACTGATGATGACTGCTATTATCAAACCATAAATACCTAAAACTCCAGCACTATCGACTTCATCACCAGCTCCGGCCTCATCACTCTTTGCCGTCCCATATGCTGCCCCCATACCTTAACACATGATATATTATTCATAAAATTAACTAATAACTGTGAATGTTTGAGGATTCCATTTAATATAAATTTGAAATTACTGTTTGTGTACATGAAAAAACGAGTACGGCAGCTGCACCAAGGAAGCCGAACGGCGCCGTTTCATCGCCGCTAAACGTTGACGACATGTCTTTGGTCGAACTACTTGTACTTGGAGATTAATCTCTATCTGTCTCAAGATTTTCAGGTTGTCATATTAATATACATCTCATCTTTATTCTATCATATTTGGGCCCTGAAGACATCCTTTTATGGGCTACTTAGTGGACGGCTTCGTATACTCATCTATAGGTGAACGCATATAAAAATATACATTTTTAGTCATTTTTTGTCATGTCTCTTGGTCCAAAATAAGGTTGTGCACTATTATCCATCTTTTTTTTTTTTTCTTTTCCAAATGTTTTATGTATTAAAAACGAGAGTAAAATAACAAATTACCATTTGAAAGGAAATTGTTGTCAAAAGAATAGAAACTAATTAAAATGGTTTAATATAACAATTGTCAAATAACAAATGTCATTTCGGGACAAGATTAAGGGGATTCGAATCCTATATCTCCTAAATGAGAGACAGGTTCTGGCCATTAATCTAACTCCAATATTTAATGCCACCTAACTTTTATTTAGCAAACTAGTAAGTATACAATTTAACTATTATTAATTATAACAAACAAACTAAGGCTTATAAAATTTATCAAAAACATAAATATTTTAATATAGAAAAAACAAAGATTAGCCTACAACACTTTTTCTATAAATATTGTTTATAATTTTACATATTTTTAACTTGTTGATTAGTGAATTAGTAGATAGAGGTTGTATAAATAAGAAAGTAATAATAGTATTTCTTTTTTCTCTACTAATACCTACCAAATCATAAGCTTATTCTATTTATTTATGTTTACATAAATTGACAAGAAACTGGTAGCTATCTACGACAGAAGAACACTTCTAGTCTTCTGGAAGCATACCATCCTTGCACCTTTGGCTGCACATTCCGCTATTCCAAATTCTTTCTCTTCGTATGTGAAAAATTTACTAATTTGAGAATTTCTTCATCCATTTACAAATCTCTTCAATGATTGGACGGACCTTCTCATTAATTTCCTCTTTGATGTTGATTCCTTGAATAATAATAACATGTCCAACAAAGAAGTTATCAACCATTTCACACGATCTCATGATACCAGTTGTGTCAACCTTTAGTACAAGATCGATCAACGTTGAACTTCTACGATTTGCCTTTAGCAACACAACCATACAAATCTCTAGCAATGCAAGAAAAGTTGTTCTCATAGAGTGGGCATTATCATAATTTATTTTATACATAAAGGTGCAAGATTCTAACTCTTGTTATGATTACTATTACTCATAATAGTAGTGAAAATTGTTGAAGTAACAGTTAAAAAGTTACAAACTAATCCTTAATCACCAAATTATCTTAGATTTATTTACTTTTTTTATTTGTTTCTCATCATTATTTTATTTTTGGAATCATCCTCCCAATTTCCTATTTTTCTTTCATTTTTCCACATTTATTTTGGTGTCGTTGTCCACACCCAACTAATCCCACATAGGATATGCCCACCTTCCCAAGCATATGCCAGGACACGTCAGAACTAGGTTACTTATGTTCTAAGATCCAGTTGAGCCAATCCAACTAGTTGAGTGTTTATAACATTGTCTATACTATTTTGTTGTTGTTATGTTTCAAGTCTCGCATGTATTTTGAGATTGAATTCTTTTGTAGGCTTTGTTGATGTATGCTTTCGGATCCCGAAAAAATACTCCTAGCATACCGTCAAAGGTTATGAGCAATTCGAAGAGTGCATAAGAGGCTATGGACGGCATACCAATAGAGGTTGTGGTACAACCAACGTTCTATAAGATTCATGACCACATGGACCCTTCCCTAGGGTGCAAAATGTTTGAAGGAGACAACATGGCCAATGAAATTTGTTAGGAGACAAAAAAAAAATCCACCCAATAGGGTAATTTGATGGGAATATTGTCCTTTCTCCCTAAAATGGGATAAGGCATCCGACGCTTAGAGCTCTACTTTTGAGAGGATTAGTTGTTGAGATTTAAGCACTTGAAATTCCTTGATCAAATATACAAGCTCAAACATTCAAACTGAATCCTATGATACTTTCTCAAGTTACTTACTTCGGATAATTTGCAAATAATGCTTGGTTTGAATTGGTCTACCACCATCCAAGCTCAACTACTCGCTATCGCTTAACAAATGATAACAAATCAACTAAAGGAAGTCCACCTAGTAAAGTAGCACAAGTTGGACCACCTTGTGTTTGATGTATTAATGGATCACATGATCAACTAAATGTGAGGACACACTGAATGGTTTGATATATAGAAAGTTATATATGATACATTTTAAGTGGTGGCTTAAACTACTACTAAGGAAATAAAATCAACCAACCTGAAAAATACAATGGGTGATCCAAATGAAGTCATAAATGCATTTCAACAAAGTCCTTTTGGGATTTCTCTTCTTCCTTTCAAGATTTTTCTTTCTTGCTTTTAATCATGTGGAACCTTTACCTTTATTCTAACAAATTCATTTATTGTTGCATTTATTTCTCTCAACCATTGGTTTTAACTTCTCTTCTTTTACCCTGCAGCAATGAATGATTACGTTTTTAGCTACCATAATGCTAACGAAGGAGCAATAACTCTTTCTACTGAAAGTGAAAGCCACTATCAAACTGCTGAAGAATCAAAGCTAGTTGCTAAGCTTTTGCATCATGAAGCTATTAATTTTGAATATATTCGCAATCACATCTGGTGTGGCCTAAGGTGTGATAAAAAGATGTATAAAATAAGTGCAAATAAACACCCTAAGCTAACACAGTACTGCAAGTATTACAAGACATATGCAAGTTTTAATGATAAGAAGATTCGTTCCTCAGGGACTGACGAAAGTTAGAGAGAACTTATGCAAATTATCAAGTGCAGATATAAAAGATAGAAAGATAATACGCAAAGAAAGAAAAGCAAAATAGATTTTTATTTGGTTTTTATAAAGAAAACTAAACTACTAAATAAAAGACAAAAAATAAATAAAAGCAAAGAAAAGAAGATAGTATGAAAGATATAGCTTAGGTTTTACTAGTATGCACCAATCCTTTTAATTCTAGCTATTAGATCTAGTTTATAAGGGAGAATATTAGCTCTTGGTATACTTAGTCAGGATTCTAAATTCCCATACCTTAGACCTTGAGAGCGACTAAGGGGGTTACGGCACAACCAAGAAGTGATGAAGAATAGGGTTATCAAACGCCACTAAGGCCCTAAACAAATACTGCAATCCTGGTGATATGGTGGTTAAAACAAACCCTAATGACTATCTAGTTAGAATCATGTTTTTTCAGAACTAATATCGACACTAGACGTTATGTGGTGGTTCAATAGTTAAACACCCAGTTACGGTGATCATCTAACTACTATTAAGGTAATCCTATACTCGTGCACTAGCAAGGAAAACAATCATTAATTCAAAACACATAATCAAATATAAAGGTAAGTAGCTAATATCAGATTAAAACATATAATTCCCAAAGAAACTTAGATAAAAGAATTAGAATTCATAGTTTATACATTATGAAAAACCTAAGCTAATAGAATTAATTCATACAAAGAAAAGAAGAGAAAAGAATTACAAAATAAGAGGTTGAAGGAGACATGATTGATGCACAGCTCCCTCCAGACTTCTTCTCTTGTGTTGCAGCTTCCTCTTGGCCTTAAGGTCTGGCCAAGGATGATTTTAGAGTGCTAAGAGGTTGTATTTATAGGGTATAGGAAGACCTAATTCATTTTCTTGAAGGAGAAGGAAAGTAATGGACTCCTAGTCCAACTCAAATTCGTATGGAAATAAAGATAAACACTGTTGGACCGTTTTGAGCATATCTTCTTCGTTATTGGTCGGTTTGAGCTCCATAAGATACCAAAAGAATCGCAACAGAATTATCTTGACCCTGAAGAAGGAAATTACCAAAATCGGCCTATTTCTTAGGTAAAAACGCATATCTTTAGACGTGTATGCAGAATCCCAGATTTAGGCAGCTTTTCCTTTTCCATCTTTTTAGCTTTTGTTTCCTTATCTCCAATTACCATGCAAATCTCTTTCCATATCTTGTAGTCTTTGACTTGGACTCTAATTAATCTCCATAATTATCTTTAAAGCTTCACACTAAATAAACAATTAAACCCAACATGCTCTAAAAATATTATGTTACTAAATCAAGACTCAAAATAGGAAAGTGCACTAAATTAAGCTCAAATCAACCTATAAACTAATAAATAAGCCTAAAATGATGTCTGTGAAGTATATTATATTATCAAAAATGAGGAGACATCAACATCCAAAAATTCCAGGGAATCTCAGGAAGGATACAATCTGAGTGCGTAGGGAATAATGAATTTACAATTAAGTTCTCCAATGTGAAAGATAAGGATAGTGCATGGCAAAAACGCCCATGGACTCTTATGGGTAAACGTATCACTGATGTCTCCTTAATTGTTCTTATTTTCGACCCTTAGGAGACATCATTTTTTTATGTTTAATTGAAAATTTTGATAGACTTTTGAGTTAAAAATGCAATAATCCGGAATTCCTATTTTATTTCCAGTATTTTTGATTTATTAAACTTTTGCGCGTAATCTTGTGTATTTTAGTGAAAAGTTTGTAGGTTTTGAATATTAACTAGGAATGGAATCCGAGAGAAGAGTCAAAGATCACGAGATAGAGTCAAGACTTAAAGATAAATCCCGAAAGAATTCGATTTTAGAGCTGCAAATCTGTTTTCCAGGCCAAAGATTTCTGATTTCGAGGTGCTTAAGAGATGATTTAGCCGCTGACCTTTGAAGAGAAAACATTCCTTATCGAGTTACGGAAATTTAGCAACTGATTTCAGGTCAATCGGAGTTGTAACGAAGCGGGAAAAGCCGTTTTAGTGAAGGTGTATCAGCAGTTACGGGATTTTGGGCTTAGAATTTGGGCTTGGACATTTAATTAGTGTTTTATTATTAGGTCCAAACCCTAATCCGTTTTTCCACTTATAAAAGGAGGCCTTGACTTCTATTTTTCACACAATTCATTCTTTACGATTAAAAACATCAGAGAGAAGCAACAGAAGGAAGAAAGAAGAAGCTGCAAGAGCTGGAGAGGGTCTATATCTCCGTTCTCAGTCATTCCTATTCCGGAAATTAGGTTTCTTTTATCTTTTATTTGTAAGACAATATGAATTCCTTTACTTTTAATTTAGTTTTTGTTTTAATTAGTATGAGCTAAACATTTATTAGTGCTTGAGAATGCTTTATGGGTGAATCCCAATTCCATTGAATTTCATGTCCTGAATTTGGGTTTCTGTTAATTAAATCGAATTGGGTCTTTTACATTTTTCTTTAATTTGTGCTTATTAACTATTATTGACCTGATCAATTAATAATAGGGTTTAGTATCTAGGCTATTCCAATTAGTGGCGATTGGATCACCTTGACGGGGGGTTTAGGTACAGAAATAATTACAGAATATAAAATATAAACTATTTGACTTTGACGAGCGTAGTTAATTTTATGGCCGATGAGGTAATTTAGCTTAATCGTTCGAAAGTGGATCATATTTACCCTGATGGGACTAGTGACACTCTAGAATAGCCTTGTAGTCCACCCTGACGGGGGTACAAGGATTATTGAATCCCGACCAATGTCAATTGACCAATTTGACCCTTAAACAGAATAAGTTATGAAATAGAATTAGGAGGATCCCTTGTGTTCCCAAGTGCTATCTTCTCATACTGCGTTTTACTCTTATTTACTTGCGTTTTACTATTTATTTGCATTTTATAATTAGTCTTTTATTAATTAGAATTAATCCAAAAACCAAATCAATCATTATTTCTTTACTTGCTTACATAAGAGCAATCATTCATTACTTGATAAACATCGTAGTTAACCAAACCGTCCCTGCGAACGATCCTAGATCACTTATTACTACTTGGGACAACCGTACAATTGCGGTTGTGGTTCGATTACATTTGCATTTATTTTAGAACACACAAGGGACCACCAATCACACTAAATGAGTTCAACACTAACTGCAAAAAGGCAACTTACACTACCTTATGGATACAGTTATATGGTCTTCCTACAACTATGTTAAACCCAAAAAGTATATCTGAGATGCTCCAGCAAATTGGCACTATCCATGAGATAATACTGCCAGTAGAAAGAGTAACCACTGAACATACCTTTACTCGAGTCAAAATAGATTGGGATTTGTCTAGTCCAATCGTCTCAGGATTTAATTTTTGGGAGAAAACTCACTCACCAACTTGGATTAAGTTCAGATTTGAGATCCTAGGTCAAGTTCGTTATGGTTGCGACAACTTCGATCATGATGAGATAAGCTACAACAATTCGAACAAGATTGTTCCTAAATTAGAAGCGTTGATAAAAATATCAACAAGACAACTTCCTACCACCATGGGAGCTCCATCAAAAAGCTTTATTGAAAAGAGAAAAGTTGGTACCTACTCTTAGGATCAATCAAGTCAATGGAAAGAAGGGGTCCTGTCACACACCAGCTCTGCTACGAAATAGTAGTGAAAAGAAGGAAGAAAGTGCTTCAAGACGGCAAAAGGCATTTTGTTTTTAATGCAGAGAGAGAGAGGGAAAACACAATGGATAATAGCTATAAAGTAAAATGAAAGGCTATTGAAGAATTTTCAATTAAAAAGGCAGGAAATCAAATTTTACCGCACAAGCAAGCTGATTTGGATAAGCGGGTTTTACGGGATAATAGCAATGTAGGGGTGGTGGTCTCACTATTCTTTTCCCTACATTCTTGGTGCATCAACCACTCTTAGCTTCTTAATCTCATCTTGTTCAACCTCTTCAACCCAATCTTCAACAATTATCTCATCTAAGTTCATCCTATCTATGTTTGACTTGGTTGGTAGAACCTCCAAGTTACTAGATGGAGATGGTAGTGATTCTTTCATCTTTTCAGCTTGAAGACTAATAGTCTTAACCTTGTCGTCAACGTACTGGATCTTCTTCATGTTATAATTTGTACTCTGGGTCAATTTCAAGAGTTGACTATGCATTTGTCCTATGACTGTAGTGAGCCGCATCACCTTTTCTTCTAAAAGTTGATTATATTGTTTCAGATCTTTATTCTGTTGTTGCAGGCTTTGCACTATTGATGCATTGATCTTTGACTCAAGTCTTCTCATATTGTCCCTTGAGAAGTTGATGAATTGACTAATAGTCTTTTTTAACTCCATGATATCTTCTTGAGGACGTGATGGTGCTTGACTTCCATTGTACGCATTGTAGCCCGGTGGTTGATTAGCTTGATTTTCATGGAATTGTTCTTGCATGTATAGCTGTTGAAGTGGAACTTGGATGTTTTTCTCAATTGTTATAGCGAGTTGTTGTATTTTTTCTTGCAACCTTGAAAACCTCGCCTCTGTATCTATTTTAGTTATAGGAGTTTGTGAATGTGGCCAACTCATGTTGGTCTCGATAATTTTTTCCATACCACTCTTTGCTTCTTTCGGATCATAGAGAAAAAACTACCACGACCCATATCATCTACTCTCGACCTTGACTCTGCATTGAGTCCTTGATAGAACATGGATAACTGTAATTCTGGCGTGTATCTGTGTAGTGGACATCTTGCCAACTTTCTGTGAAATCTAATCTATGCTTCGCCGACACTCTCTCCGGTTTCTTGTAAGAAATTCATAAGCTCCAATTGTGCCTTCACTCTCATACTTGTAGTATAAAATCGATCAAGGAATCTTGCTTGAAACTTGTCCCAATTTGTTATTAGCTCGGGAGGTTGATCATCTAACCAATCGCTTACTTTCCCAGTTAAGAAGGATTGAAACATTAAATGACACATATGTTCTTGCGTAATACCTTCAGTAATGTAGGCATCACAGAATTGCATGAATTTCTGAACAGATCGGACCGGATCTTGATGTGTAGCACCCTATATTTACCATATCTCGCAAATTGAATATTTAAGTCAGGATCGGGCTTGAATTGAACGACTTGAATAGCTGGAGGGCGAATCCCTATGGGATGCACTCGAAATGGGACAGGAAAACATAGCTCTAACTGTTGATTTGCCATCTAAAAATAAAGAGAAAAACAAAAAGAAACGCGTAAAACTGAAAACAAATAAAAACTTCTAAACTAAATAAACACAAATAGACTAACTTAAAGATAAATCCCCGGCTACGGCGCCAAAAACTTGGTGGGGAAAAAGGTGTGATAAATAAATAGATAAATGCTATAATAATAAAGGAAACACTCCATTGACTACCACGAGAAACTCACTGCAAGTATCATAGATCGTTTGCAAGTTTAGTTGATAAGTAAAGTTCGTTCACCGGGATTTAATCTGCTAGATCTACTTGTACTCAACAAGCGTAGATGAATTTAGATGTTTAGATTAAAATAGAATAAGATGAATAATAATCTAATGTGAATAAAGAAATAAGAATACAGATAAAGAAATATGAATGTATGTCAAATAAATTACAATAACTAATATAAGCCTATCTTACTAAGTTGTTATTCTAACCTTAAGGGTGAATTGAGCATTATATATTAACCGGGATTCTAAATTCTTCCTAACTCCCGTCAGGGTGTACTTAGGAGAAACCTTTCCACTACGAGGGGACTTGGGTAAGGGGACCCTGTGTAATGATTGGTGGTTAAATCAAACCTTTATGACTATCTAGTTAGGCAAGCCCGTCAGGATCACTGCCGCACACTAGACGATTATGTGGTGTTGTCAATAATTGAATCCACCTTCCGGGTGTTAACTCCATTACTAAGGATAGTCCTAAGACTGGCCAAATCTAGGGCTGGAACAATAAGTCAAAGCACAGAATACCAGTATACGCCAAGCTCAAATCAATTAAAATAACAAACAGAATTATGGAATGTAAGACAAAATAATAACCCGACAATTAATAGTAAAAACTTACAGAATAAAAGTTTAGAAATATAGTGAAGCCACAAATATAAGGCTAATTACCCTAAATATATAGAATGCGAGATGTAGAAGAGGAGTTTGACACTCTCCTTATTCTTGCTTCTTGTCTTCCTCTACAGGTCAGCTTGCTTCTTTGATGATAAACTTGATACTAAGGTTTAATATTCAAACAAAGACTAATATATGGGTTAGAACTGAGCAAGGACATATTTACAATGATAAGAGGGTGTATTTATAGGTGTTAAAAGGCTTCTATGTCGGATTCTTGTAGTAGAAGGCAAGCAATCTGACTCCTTTTCCAAATCAAATCGTTTCCTAAAATATAGGAGATAGGATAAACACTGCTATCGTGTTTCGGTCATATCTCATTCATTATTACTCCAATGTTTTCCTATCGAAAAGATCTAAACTTTTTATTTATATTTATCCTCCAAAATCCTAGTGGATGTTAAGTTATCTTCGCTTTAGTGAACACGGCTGCAGAATTTCAGATTTACTTGACAGCTTTTCCTTTCCTAATTTATCTCTACTTCCTTTTATCTCCAATTTCCATCCATATCTTCTTTCCTTATCTCTTTAGAATTGATTTGGCATCTAATTAATTACCATATATCTTTAAAGCTTCACACTAACACGCAAATTAAACCAAATATGCTCTAAAATAATAATTCATCAAATCAAGACAAAAAATAGGAAAATATCAAAATACGAATAATCATATAATATTAATTAACCATAAACACCTAAAATGATGTCTCCAACCTAGATAAATTCATAAAAAAAATAGGGAGGCATCAATACCTCTCAAGGAGCATTGACTCTAGAGCACTCCCTTGGAGAATACAACAAAATCTTATCCATGTATATTGGTCTTTTCATATCTATTAATACATATGCCATTAGCTCCATGAGGTATCACTTATTCTGTTACATTGTTCATATTTACAGTTGGACCTAGTCCATGAATATTCTCCTTGTTTTCCCCCAATAGTGACTTGAATGTCGGAATGCCATCGGAAGACACACTTCCTTGTGGTCCTAGCCCTTGTCTGATTTCAGGTCATCAAGTTTATCAAGAGGCATATCTGACTTAGGCAACCATTAAGAGAAGTATCAAAGTTACACCGTGTGTTTGTATTGGTCGGACATTTAATGCTCTATCAATGTGGGGAATAAAATAATGGATAAAGGGTGTGTCTAAATAACGAGTTGATTTGTACGAAAAAGTAAAGTACATATTTGGCCAGAATACAAGAAGTATCTTTTACTACCTTTATAAACCCGACTTCAATTTGCTCGCATGAAATTATAAAAAGTAATTTTTACTATTTTCAAGCATATATCAAGTACAATAAAACCTATTTTATAAATCATATAAATATTTGATCCGTTGTATCTTGCTTAATGTAGAAATTTGAGCAAATTTTGATCTTATATACCACTTTTTTTCTTATATTATTGAGATTATTACCCAAGGGGTCTTGAAGACACCACCTCAAGACCCAACAACACCGGTTGACTTTCTTCTTCTTACTAAAGGCCACAAACTAAATTTAATAGTATAATCCAAAATTCTAATTGCCTTTTTACCCCTTTTTGTTTTTTATTCCCTATATATACTACTTTTTATCAAAATTATTTTAAAACCCTACCTCTCTCCTCTCTCCTCTCTTCCCGTAACCCACCTTTTCTCTTTTGCTTATTCATTTTTTGCCATGAAAACTCCATAATTTTGAAGCTTCATTTGTGTTTTTGCAGATTTGTTCGAGGAAACCATTCCTCTCTTTATCTCTCTTTATTGATCCGTTTACAAGGTTGATAGCTGTTGAAGCTCGCAGTGATGTTCTTCTTTGAGATCCGTTCGAACTGTTCTGGTCTAGTGAGAAGACGCCGGTCGAGATCCAGGAGGAGACGCAGGTCGAGATTCAGTTCGCAGGTCGCCTCTTGCCACCGGTAGAGATCCAGATCCGCCTCCTGCTAAATACAATGATGAATTTTGCATCGAGCATCAAATTTGTTTGGTTTATGTCATCGATGACATCATCCATTACAGCTATTAAGAGTAGGTTGTGTATAGTTGGTTATGTTGTGGTGTTGTGGTGGTATTTCGTCAAATTGGAGCGGCTTCTGTTCCGACGAAAAAAAAAGAACAGATTCTGTTATTAACTTTTGCAATGTAAAATGAAGAATATTACAATGAAACAAAGGGGATCACGTGATTTGTGGTTCAATATGGTTCAATAGCAATTTTTCTTTTTTTACTTGCTGAGTATGACATTCGAATATTTTTTTTCTTTTTGGTTTTACTCAACAGGTTTTTTGTTTTGCTTTTGTTGACTAACAATACATCAACAAATTTTCCTTTTCTTTTTCTTTTGTTAACTACCGTGTAGTTTTGTTACACATGTAATTTTTTTTGTTGAGTATAGAATGCTTTTTGTTTCTTTTTAATTTAGCAATTTTCTAATAATCTTGAATAAAAAAATAATAAAACTCAATAACTTTTCTCTAAATGCTCAGTAAGGCTACTAAGCATTCGACCACGATCAGTAAAGTTACTGAGCAAACGAGCATGCTCAGTAAAGCGGCTCAACAAAAAAATTCGAATAATCAACAAATTTTTTCGATACTCAGTACTTTTTCCATGCTTAGTACTTTATGATCAGTACTTTGTCCATGCTAAGTACTTTATGCTCAATACTTTTTCCATGCTCAGTACTTTATACTCAGTATTTTTTCCATGCTTAGTACTTTATGCTCAGTACTTTATCTGGTGGTGGTCGGTGGTGGTCGATGGTGGTCGATGGTCGGAGCTGGAAATTATTGATAGTTAATGAAGGAGGAGAGAGAAAAATTGATAAAGGAGGAGAGAGATTACTGGTAATGGAGGAGAGAGAGTAATGGTGATGGAGGAGAGAGAGGAATCTATTTTTTTGTGTTATATATACTACAAGGGTATTAATGATATTTGTCAATTTTGAGACCTCTAAGTAGGAGAGAGGAATCACTTGTTTCCTATATGGCACTATGAATCTCCTCAAGAGCCCTTAGGTAATTGACCCTATATTATTCCTTAATCATTTAGATTATATATACTAAGTAACACCCGTATCTGAAGGAACTTACGAAAAATACTCATTGTGGCTCATAATATTCCACTTATGATTTTGTTATATCACATAACAGAGGGAACGATGTGAAAATATACAATTGGTAAAGAAATTTATATTTAGTTATATCAAATAATAGATAAATGGTACAATTTATAAAGATACAAAATCTTCCCTATATGTTGTAAAATAGCCAAATATACCTATTTTGTCCTAAAATAAATATCAATCTTAATTATTTCTTCATCACATCTTGATTTTCTATATGATTTTTGTAAAAAAAAGTAAAAACGTTTGCAGAAATAAAGTGAAAGATAAAATGAGTAGGTTTGTTGATGAATGTGAGGTCAAACTTTAAAAAAAAAATTAATCTCTTAGTGGATAAAATAACTGTACATAGTGTCAACGGTAATGTCCAGGGGAACTACAAATATGCTTGATTAACACTAGTGGTACTAATCATGCCCTTGGATCGACTGTCTGTTAAAAAAACAGTAACTAGTTGTCCCTTGAGTTTGGCGCACAATACTTGCTTGTGTGTTGAAAAAAGAATCAAGATCGTTTCATTTCCCTATTGGTTAATAATCCTTGTTAAACACCATTTTGGAGTTTATCTAACCTCTCCTTTTGAAGATTCAACCTAAATGTTCTTTCCTAAGATTTAAACACAAGATGCACAATAATTGATACATTTTTCGTTTCTTGTTACCTTATCCACTCGAAAGCTTCAGTTTCTTTACAAGTATAATATACCTTTACGATTTCTTGTTTATAATTTTGGTCGTTATTTGGCGAAAAGAGTAGACGGTGAAAGGCGATTCGTAATTAAACTGATGTAGATTTTTGAAAGTTTCGAGGCTTCCAACGTATATCTTGCATCATTACTATAAAAAAATGGACCGTTACTTCAAATTCTCTTTACCCCAAATAAAAAATCTGTAACTTTTTTTAGTTAATTTTTTTCTAACTTAGTTTCAGATACAATAAAAAAAACGATGTTCTAGAGCTTTTTAAAGAATTAAATGAGAGGTACATGATTTGAATCCTTTTCTCCCTTAACATGAGTAACTTAATTTGATTTATCTCAAAAGTACATATGAAAAAATGTGCATATTTTTCATAAGATTATAAGATTACTAGATATGTGTGTAGGCCCAAACTATTTACTTTTTTTTTTTTCTGTTCGAAAGAACTATTTACATTATAAGAAATAGACCATGTTCTAGAACCAGTATTGTTCCAACTTAACAAAATTGTAAATTTTTGGGTGGTAATATCGCACATCATGGAACTAATGATATGATAAATATATTTACCAGTTGGGTAGATGACAAGTGTTGCCAAACACTTGTAAATGAAGGCTCAGTGATTTGAAAAGACAAATTGAAGAGGAAGTAAATCCCAAAAAGAGACCTTTTTTAGTTTTTTTTTACAATTGAGACATGCCTTTGCAAAATGCTACAAGCAACATAGATCTGATGAGTCAATTCGAACGCGTTATAATTGATCTCAATTTGGACCCATAATGGAAACATATAGATCCTTTTATGACCAAAAAAAAAAAAAACATATTAAGATCTTTCATTTCTTTTTTTTGTTCGAAGAAACTCATATAGATCTTTCACTAACACGGAAAATGCCGGACTCAAGCTATTTAAATCGATACCTAATTTGAAAAAAAAAAAAAAAAAATCGATACCTAATCTTTTTCGTAAGAAAAGCGGAAGTTTAAGAATTTGAAAAACACACAATAAAATATGTTAAGAGATTAAAGTGCAAGGTATACAATAACATAGATTTATTTTAATAATGCCTTTTTAATTTTAATCAATATGATATTTACTATTATTATTTATATTTCAAGTCAATTAACAAAAGTAATACATACTCAACTCATTCGTGACCATCTTGGCATCTAGTTTCATCTCCCTCGCAATCATCAATGGTCCATCTCCAACTAATGATGTCTAATGAGTTCCTACAAAAGAAATGCTTCACTTGAATAATTTAATTTATTATTTGTTTACAAGAATATGCCTAAAATGACAAACCGTCGTGTAGCAATATGAGTAACGTTTAATTTTGATCACCGGGAAGTTGAAAAGAAAATACATTTTTTATTTTTCTTCTGATTAAATATATAAATAGCATAATAAAGTGAAATATTACAAAAGTTACTCGATACCGTATAAGTTCTTATTTAGTGAAATAAGTTGAGCTAATTGGGGAGGAGGAAAAATCCTCCAGTCACCAACTTTTGTTTGGCGACCCAATCAACTATTCTATTACCTTTGTGGTTAACAAAGGAAAAAAAACGGATTATAAGTCTCCGCAGTATCATATATCGACTTAATAATATTACAGCACTCAAGAATATTACAAGGGGTCCTATTAGCAAAGGGTTTAACTATCACTTCTCAGTCACTTCCGATAATAGTTGAGTTGGTAGGAAAACTTTTCGCTATCTCGCAGCCCCACATAACACCTTGAGCTTATGCTTCAATGGAATTTCTTGCCTTTATATCCTTTGCATCCACCTCAATCAAGTTGCCAAAAGAATCTATGACTATATATGAAATATCACAACCAAATAAAGTAAAGCTAATATCGGTATTTATTTAATCATATTACACTACTACAGAACGGGCATTTACCCACGACAAGATTATCGACGACACGTTACTAGTCGGTAATGATACAAATTTACCGACGACACATATTTAGCGACGAAATACCTCGTCGGTGATTTACCGACGACAATCTTTCGTAGGTAATTAAGGAAAACGTCGTCGCCATGTATTTTTTTTATTTTTGATTTTTTTGTTGTTTGAAACGTCGTCGCTAAATATAGCTACAACCGTGTTTCGTCGGTAAATTGACATTTACCGACGGATTTGTTTATTTACCGACGACACGTTACTCGTCGGTAAAAAAGAAACGTATTTATTGAGATTGTTTTTCATCACAAAAAACCCCAAAACCCATTCCCCCCCCCCATTTTCTCCCAAAAACCTTAATCAAATTCATTCAATTTTTTTCCAATTGTTTCTCCAATTCATCTTGCACCATTTCCAAGTTCATAATCAAGGTGAGTTATACTCAATACACAATTACATCCACAAAAATTAGGTAATTTCTTGAAATTCTATTCTTTTGTTATGTGTAATTCTTGCAATATTATGTGATTAAGTTAAGCAATACATTACCAAGGTGGGACTTGATCATCAATCTCCAATTTCTCCTATCAAAGCAAGGTATTTTCATTAAATTTCAAAAAAATTTAATATTTTTTTTATATTGGATTATGGTTTGTGTATTAGTTGCTATAAGATATGATTATGTATATTTTTTGATTGTCTAGTTAATTATTAAGTGTAAATCATGCATATGCTCATTTATTTCTATTATGTTCTCATATATTTTTGTATTTGTGTAATTAATTATATGAAATTGTTTATGTATTTATTGTGTTGTAATTTTATTTATTTATTGTGTTGTAGTTTTATTTATTTATTGGTTTGTAATTATATCCAAGCTATTGGTTTGTAATTTGTATAGTTTTATTCATTTTGTTGTAATTTTTATTCATTTTATTAATTGAGTTGTTTATATTTATTTATTTTATTTTCATATGAATGTAGTTGTCTAGTTATATAAAATTGTTGCTAAGAGATGGCTTCGGGTTTGGATAAGAGTTGGATCAATGCGACGGATTATCTCAAGCCAGAATATGTTTTGGGGGTTATGGAATTTATCAAATATGTTAAACAACAAAAAGATTATAGAGCTCTTATGTTTTGCCCGTGTAACTATTGTAGAAATTATCACCGATTACCCACCCAAACGGCTAGGGGACACCTTTTTACAAATGGGTTTATGAAGTCGTATCAGGTTTGGACAAAACACGGTGAAAGTTGGTCAGTCCCGAAAAAAATCCTATGTCGAATATGGTTAATGAAATGGCTGATGTTTGTGACGATTTGAAACACAGTTACGATGTTGGCGGACATCAGGGTGAAACCGAGATGAGAGACGCATAAATTCTAAGTCGGAGCAGTTTCAAAAAACTGTTCGACGAATTGGAGACAGAATTATATCCTGGTTGTACAGCGATGAGTTCCTTGAACTTCATTGCCAAGCTTATGCACGTAAAAGTAAAGAACAAGTGGACTAACACGTCATTCACCGAGCTATTGGAGTTGGTTGGTCGTATTTTGCCCAACCCTCACACTTTGCCGGATTCTTATGATGCATGCAACAAGAAGTTGAAAAGTTTGGGTATGGGGTATATTACTATCGATGTCTATTTGAATGACTGTGCCATTTTTTACAAAGAGAATAAAGACCTCGACAAGTATCTAGTATGTAGCGGGTCTAGATGGGACCCAAAGAAGGGTAACAAAGTACCGCATAAGAAGCTTTGTTACTTTCCGATTGCTCCGAGATTGCAGCGACTACACGCTTCGAAGCACACCGCTGAAGACATGATATGGTACCATACCGGAAAGAGTACCGATCCAGATGTGTTACGTCATCCAGTTGCCGGTGATAGCTGGAAACGATTTGTGTGATAAATGGATCCTTACATATGATGCCCATACAAAGCAAGAGTTTACTATGAAGGTTTGTTTGTTGTCCACGACCAACGATTTCCCCGCTCGGTCATATACTTCAGGATGGTCGGGTCAAGGTTACATGGCTTGCCCAGAATGCATGGTATCTACTCCGTCGTTGAGGGTGAAGAAAGGGGTGGTTTATTTTGATCATAGACGTTGGTCACCTCCTAGACATCGGTTTAGAAGAGATAAGGTTTTGTACCCGAATTCTGATTATAGGCTCCCACCGAGGAAACATACTCCTGCTAGTATTCAGACACAGTTAGATGGGCTTCCCATTGTGTTTCCCGGTAAACACAAGGATTTTGGGGGCAAGGTGACGAAGAAAACAAGTCTTCGCGAGTCCAACTGGAAGAAAAAGAGTATTTTTTATCGTTTACCTTATTGGTTGGAAAATATGTTAAAACATAACATCGATGTAATGCATTGCGAGAAGAATGTGTGCGACAGTTTGCTTGGTACTGTTATAGGACTTGATGGGAAAATAAACAAAGATAACATTAATGCGAGAATGTATCTTAAAGATATGAACATCAGGAAAGAGTTGTGGTTGACCACAAGAGGAGATAAAGCGATACTAAATCGAGGAAAGTATACGTTGTCAGCGGAGAAGAGAAAGATTTTTCTTGAGTGTTTACAGGCACAGAGGTTTCCCGATGGTTTCGCGTCTAGTATGAGGAATAATGTTCAAGTCGATACGGGGAATATTATTGAAATGAAATCGCATGATTGTCACGTTATGATGCAGTATCTTTTTGTTTGTTGTCTCACCGGTCTTCTAGATGATAAACCGATTAGCGATGCGATTATTGGGTTAGCTAACGTGTTTAGAGTCGTTTGTAACAAGAATTTGAGTAGGAAAGAGTTGGAAGCCGTTAAGGAGAGAGTGGTTCAAGACCCAACAACACCAGTTGACTTTCTTCTTCTTACTAAAGGCCACAAACTAAATTTAATAGTATAATCCAAAATTCTAATTACCTTTTTACCCCTTTTTGTTTTTTATTCCCTATATATACTACTTTTTATCAAAATTATTTTAGAATCCTACCTCTCTCCTCTCTCCTCTCTTCCCGTAACCCACCTTTTCTCTTTTGCTTATTCATTTTTTGCCATGAAAACTCCATAATTTTGAAGCTTCATTTGTGTTTTTGCAGATTTGTTCGAGGAAACCATTCCTCTCTTTATCTCTCTTTATTGATCCGTTTACAAGGTTGATAGCTGTTGAGCTCGCAGTGATGTTCTTCTTTGAGATCCGTTCGAACTGTTCTGGTCTAGTGAGAAGACACCGGTCGAGATCCAGGAGGAGACGCCGGTCGAGATCCAGTTCGCAGGTCGCCTCTTGCCACCGGTCGAGATCCAGATCCGCCTCTTGCTAAATACAATGATGAATTTTGCATCGAGCATCAAATTTGTTTGGTTTATGTCATCGATGACATCATCCATTACAGCTATTAAGAGTAGGTTGTGTATAGTTGGTTATGTTGTGGTGTTGTGGTGGTATTTCGTCAAATTGGAGCGGCTTCTATTCCGACGAAAAAAAAGAGCAGGTTCTGTTATTGACTTTTGCAATGTAAAATGAAGAATATTACAATGAAACAAAGGGGAGCACGTGATTTGTGGTTCAATATGGTTCAATAGCAATTTTTCTTTTTTTACTTGCTGAGTTTGACATTCGAATATTTTTTTCTTTTTGGTTTTACTCAACAGGTTTTTTGTTTTGCTTTTGTTGAATAACAATACATCAACAAATTTTCCTTTTCTTTTTCTTTTGTTAACTACCGTGTAGTTTTGTTACACATGTAATTTTTTTTGTTGAGTATAGAATGCTTTTTGTTTCTTTTTAATTTAGCAATTTTCTAATAATCTTGAATAAAAAAATAATAAAACTCAATAACTTTTCTCTAAATGCTCAGTAAGGCTACTAAGCATTCGACCATGATATGTAAAGTTACTGAGCAAACGATCATGCTCAGTAAAGCGGCTCAACAAAAAATTCGAATAATCGGCAAAAAATTTCGATACTCGGTACTTTTTCCATGCTCAGTACTTTGTCCATGCTAAGTACTTTATGCCCAGGTTAAAGAAGAGAATCATTTAGATCGATTTTATGACTTTGTGTGTTACAGGAAAGCAACACATAACCTGAAATTTCGATTTTTTTAAAAAAAAGCCGGGAAAAAATTTCTAAAAAAAATATTCGGGGAAAAAAATTTGAAAAAAAAAATTCTGATAAAAACAAATTTTAAAAAAATTCAAAAAAAATCGAAAAAAAATTAAAAAAAAATTCCGAATTAAAAAAAAAGAATCCGAAAAAAAAAGTTTCGAAAAAAAAAATATTCGTAAAAGAAATTAAAAAAAATCGAAAAAAAAGAATTAGAAAAAATAAAAACAATAAAAAAATATAAAAATCACATAAGTGTAATATTAGAAGGTAAATATGACAATGTGTTCAATTGGGAATTAAGTTGATAATTTGTGAGTAAGTAGGAAGTAATTTCCTCCTTCCTTTTTTTTTGGGAATGAAAAGTGAGAAAGTGTAATTAATTGAGAATTATCTCTCTTTATAATTTATATTTATATTTATATGTATATTTATTTTTATATGTATATTTATATTTATATTTGTATTTATATATATATATATATATATATATATATATATATATATTCATATTTGTATTTATATTTATATTTATATTCATATGCATATTTATTTTTATATGTATATTTTTATTTATATTTATATTTATATTTATATTTATATTTATATTCATATGTATATTTATATTTATATTAATAATAATTTATTTATATTCATTTATGTTTTTAGTGAACACAAATCCACACTTTCGGGAACTAGTAGCCAAATAGAGAATATGCACCCTCAAATGTTTAAGAGATGGTTTTTGGAAAAGGTATGTAACTTTAGACGTTGGTTTAAATATTATCTATTTATTTTCAAAGTATTACGTATTATTTTTGCATGACAGATTCATGGAATGAAATCCTGTGGTGATGTATTAGCTACCACTGAGATGGTATCCTTGGCAAACTTGTCTTATGGTGCGGTGCATAGATACGATTCATGTGTTGTGAATGGTGTCAACTGGGTAACTAAGGGTAAAGGAGAAAAAAGAGTGACGCAGGATTACGGAGTTTGTACCATGTACGATGAAAGACCTTATTACGGTGAATTAATGAAAATCTTGGAGGTTAAGTACACTAAAGGGTGCTCAGTTGTCTTATTTGTTTGTAAGTGGTACAGAATGGGTGATGCAAGGACATAACACGGGGTAACCTTTATCAACACATCAAACTTTGATTGGGAAAACGAACCATACATTTTAGCATCGCAGGCTAAGAAAGTGTTTTACATTGACGAGATTAGTGCAAAGAAATCAATGAAAGGTTGGAAATCCGTTTGGGAAATAAATGATCGTCACGGATGGAGTCCCGAGTTATGGGATTCGGAATCACTACCTACTAACAATGAGAGCATCAGGATACCTTTGGTTAACACTGGGACGGTTTCCGATCCGGTGAACTTGGCAACTACCGAGGAGATCGAGATTGACCCATCTCATTTTCGTATTGATTTGGCTTTTGATATGGTTATTGATGAAAACGAGGAAATTGATGATGACACGTGGGAATAATATGAGGATGAAGAAGAACCTATCCAGGTTGATAGCGATGTTGAACCTATAGATAATAGTGGATATGAAACCGATTAGGGAAAAATTTATCGAGTTTTGAATTTAGTTGAATGTTTTTCGGATTTGAGTTTTGTTTTTAATTAAATGTTTTTCACATTTAACTCTAACAGTTGACTAAATACCCCAAACACTCAAGTTTGACTCTAATAGTTGACTAAATACCCCCAACACTCAAGTTTGACTATAATAGTTGACTAAATACCCCCGACACTCAAGTTTGACTCTAACGGTTGACTAAATACACCAAACACCCGAGTTTGACTCTAACAGTTGACTAAATACCCCAGACACTCAAGTTTCACTCTAACAGTTGACTAAATACCCCCAACACTCAAGTTTGACTCTAATAGTTGACTAAATACCCCAAACACTCAAGTTTGACTCTAATAGTCGACTAAATACCCCAAACACTCAAGTTTGACTCTAACAGTTGACTAAATATCCCCAACACTCAAGTTTAACGGTTGACTGAATACCCCAAACACTCAAGTTTGACTCTAATAGTTGACTAAATAAGCCAAACACTCAAGTTTGACTCTAACTGTTGACTAAATACCCACAACACTCAAGTATGACTCTAATGGTTGACTAAATACCCCAAACTCCCGGGTTTGACTCTAATAGTCGACTAAATACACCAAACACCTGAGTTTGACTCTAATGGTCGACTTAATACACCAAACACTCAAGTTTGACTTTAATGGTTGACTAAATACCCCCAAACACCCGAGTTTGACTCTAATAGTCGACTAAATACACCAAACACCCGAGTTTAACTCTAATAGCCGACTTAATACACCAAACACCCAAGTCGATAAAAAAATTGAATAAAATATTAATGGGAAAAGGAAAAGAAATAAAATAAAATTTAATGTGGGAGGAAAAAATTGTATAAATTTTAAATTGCAAAAAAAATGAAAAAAAACATACCGACGACATTCTTCGCATGAATGTCGTCGGTAAACTATTACCGACGATATTCATACAACAAGACGTCGGTAAATGAAAATGAAATTTTCATTGGACAGGTTGGGCGGTCAAGTTTCCCGCCCAAAACCTTTACCGCCGACTTTTAGATATTTGTCGTAGGTAAACAAGGAACGTGTGTACGATTTTTGACGTGTGTCACTTTTACCGATGACACGCTTGTCGTCGGTAAATAATTTCTATATTAGAACCCTAACCGAGCTCATTTCTGCTCAACACTTTCATCAAATCACTCCCAAAAAACATTTTGAGCAAAGAGGGGTTATTCCGAGCCATTCCAACACCCAAACAAGACCAAATGTAAGTGATTTCATGCCAAACAATTGTGTTTATACATTGATTTTAATTTTTAATTTAAATCAAATCCTAACTTTTTTTTTGTTTCTGTTTTTCCTCTCCTCTTGCTTGGCATGGATTGCTGGATGTCTTCTTCACGATTTCCACGTAATAGGTACACAAAATCCTAATCAAACCCTCCCCCCCTTTTTTATTTTTTTTATTTTTGGATTAAATTTTTTTTTGGTTTGTATTTGTTGTTTAATGATTTCCGAATTATTGTGTGTATATTAGAGATTGTGTAAATATTTTATTGAGTTAAATACAACATGTAATTCAGATTTATTGTAAATTTTTGAAAAATTAGGGTTTTGTTAGATTTTTGGATTTTTTTCATGTTCATGAAATATGTTATTTGATTAATTTGTAATTATGTGGAATGAATTTTGGCTTTTAGATATTGTGCATGTATATATTTTTTATTTTTGGAAATATAAGGACTTATTTGCAACTAATTAGGATATTTTTGCAAATTTTAAAAATATAAGGACTAATTTGTAATATAAAAAATATTAATAAGATATGAAAATAGACTTTAGGGTTTTTTTTGTCAATTTAAAAACTATAAGGACTTATTTACAAATTATAATATATGAACCAAAAAAATAATTTATGGATATTTTTGCAAATTTTAAAAATATAAGGACTAATTTGTAATATAAAAAATATTCATAAGATATGAAAATAGTCTTTAGGGATTTTTTTGTCAATTTAAAAACTATAAGGACTTATTTACAATTAAAATATATGGACCAAAAAAATAATTTATGGATATTTTTGCAAAATTTAAAAATATAAGAACTAATTTACTAATTTTAAAAGTATTAATAAGATATGAAAATAGACTTTAGGGGTTTTTTGTCATTTTAAAAACTATAAGGACTTATTTGCAAATTATAATATATGGACCAAAAAAAATAATTTATGGATATTTTTGCAAATTTTAAAAATATAAGGACTAATTTATTAATTTTATTTACATTATAGATGGCCGCTGTAATGCCTAATAGACAAGGTGGTGATAATAAAGTGGAGGATCCTAATTCGAATCTAAACCGAAACCTATAGAATTGTAACCAACTGCCCGGTAATATAAATTCAATTAATCTATAAAATTCAATTACTATAAATTACTATAAATTAATACTATTTAATTTAATAGTCAGGCAAAAAAGACGACCCAGAACTGTGTCTACCCTAAAAACCGCCCAAGAGGCGAAAGAAAAACTTGGCGGGCCCTTACCCGTGGACTTCTGTATCCTCGATTATACTTGGAACACCACGAGTGAGTATGGGAAGCATGTGGCATAGGTCGTGGGGTTTGCAGTACGAGAAACGGTGACGCCTTACTATTACAGATGGAGTGACGTCCTGAGGCATTACAAAGACACAATTCTGGGAAAACTCGAGAAGTTTTTCGACCTTGACGAGTGGAGGGCGCGAAATGATTGGACTTTTATTAATGGAAAGTTGACCAAATCTCAGTCCACTGCCTACAGGCGGTGGAAGTATGACCTTAAGTTTGACTACTTCGATACGGACGAGTGTCCTCCGAAGGTGCTTCCCGAGGATTGGAGGAGAACCTGTGATATGTTTCGTGACCCGAATAAAGCGGTAATATTAGTCTTTAATTATTTTATCATTAAATTAGTATTTAATTATTTTTTTTAACTTGAATTATAACAGGCTCAGGCGGAGATAAGTAGAAAAATAGGAAGAAGCAAAAGAAGCCAAACAAGTCAGGTTCGAGGAACCAATCACAGAGTCGGCATGAAATCATTGAGGTATAATTTCTTAAAATACAAATATAATTTATTAGTTATTTATTAATTAATTAATTAATTTATTTATTATTATTTGTTATTGTATATTTTGTTGGGGAAGCTGAAGATTGATACTAAGGATCCCTTGAGTTATGTGGACGAGCCGAACCAGGAGGAGGTGTGATGTCTCCTCATTTGTGATAATATAATATACTTCAGAGACATCATTTTAGGCTTATTTATTAGTTTATAGGTCGATCTTAGCTTATTTTAGTGCACTTTCCTATTTTGGGTTTTGATTTGTAGAATTATTATTTTTAGAGCATATTGGGTTTAATTGTTTATTTAGTGTGAAGCTTTAAAGATAATTATGGAGATTAATTAGAGTCCAAGTCAAAGACTACAACTTATGGAAAGAGATATGCATGGAAATTGGAGATAGAAGGAAACTGAGTTCAATTAGGAAAAGGAAAAGCTGCCTAAATCTGGGATTCTGCAGAACACGTCTAAAGATTGGTGTTTTTACCTAATAAATAGGCCGAATTTGGTAATTTCCTTCTAAAGGGCCTAGATAATTCTGTTGCGATTCTTTTGGTATCTTATGGAGCAAAATCCGACCAATAACGAAGAAGATACACTCAAAACAACGCAGCAGTGTTTTCCTTACGAATTTGAGTTGGGCCAGGAGTCCATTACTTGAAGTAATCTCCACCAAACGAATTAGGTCTTCCTATACCCTATAAATATAGCCTCTTAACACTCTAAAATCATCCTTGGCCAGACCTTAAGGCCAAGAGGAAGCTACAACACAAGAGAAGAAGTCTGGAAGGAGCTGTGCAACAACTATGTCTCCTTCAACCTCTTATTTTGTAACTCTTTTCTCTTCCCTTCTTTGTATGAACTAATTCTATTAGTTTGAGTTTTAGCATATATGTATGAACCCTAGTTTTGATTGACATCTATCTAATTTGGGAACTTAATGTTTTAAATTGAATTATAGTTTTTATTCTCTGTTTATGTGTTTGGATTAATATTCTGTGTTCTTGTGGAACCGCGGCCATATAGAATTACCATCTAGTAATTAGGTCACCATTGACAACGGTGTTTAATTGCATGTTTAGCACATAACGTCTAGTATTAGGTCTGATCTGACAACCCAACCTAGCTAGATAATCACTATGGTTGAGTCTAGTGACTCTTTACCAATTACAGGAAAAGTTTGCTTAGGAAGCCTTATTGACACAGGTAAATCCTATTTTAAACTACCGATAGCATATTGGGACCGATTAGGGAAATACTACATAATTTACCCTTACATGTTTAGAACGGCAAAACTAGTGGGGATTGCATGCTAATAACTCAAGCTAGACTTTCATACTATCTTCTTTTCTTTTCTTTTATTTGTTTCCTGTCTTTTAGTTTATTAGTTTAGTTTATTTATTAGAAAACCAAATAAATATTTATTAATCCCTTCTTTCTACTTGCGTATTATTATCTATCTTTAATATCTGCACTTGATAATTTGCATAAGTTCTCTCTAACTTTCGTCAGTCCCTGAGGAACGAATCTTCTTATCATTAAAACTGGCATACGTCCTGTAATACTTACAGTACAGTGTTAGTTTAGGGTGTGTATTTGCACTTATTTTATACATCTTTTTATCACACCTTAGGCCACACCAAGTTTTTGGCGCCGCTGCCGGGGACTACATCGTTAGTCCTTGTGCAATTATCTTGTGCTTTTATTTTAGTTAGTTCTATTTTACGCTTTTCTTTTTAGTTTTTGTTTTACAGATTTTTTTTAGGCGGAAGCAGATTTATTAGGAGATAAAGGTTTCGTGTTATTAGATCCTGAAGAAGCTAATTCAAGATGGATTCTCTAAAGCTCAAGGAGTTAAGCCGACAACTTGAGGAATTACGAGAACAATCGCAACAACTAGCTCAGAGGAATCTAGTACATGCCTCACCTTCATGTCCTAGTTCTGGAGCAAGAGATCACTCGTGGGGACATTGCATGAACAATCCAGCCTCAATTTCCTTCATGCCTTATCAAAGAGACCACGATTATGATGGTTATTATCAATCTCAAGGAAATTATGCTGACTATCAACCCCCACAGAGTTACAATTGGGTCGGAGATCAACAGACGTATCATCATGATAACCATTATCATGATGATTATTATCAACCACGACCACAATCTTACTATCCTCCACAACCTATCTATCAAGAATCGCCGATTTATAACGAAGCGTATCAAGAACCACTTCCTTATTCAATGCAGCAACCCATACAGGAGCAACCTTCGAGTGTGAATTCAAGTTTGGTTCGACTGATGCAAACAATTGAAAATATAGAGAGTCACCAGCAAGAATCCCAAGACTCACAGAGTGCGCTTATGGAGAGGGTGCAGGCAGTGTCACAAATGGTGGAGAAAACTAAAATCCTTGCAGAAAGGCAACTCCGAAGTGATACTACTGCTCCAGAAAACAAAGTTTGTCATGCAGTTGAATTAGGAAGTGGAAAACAACTACCTCCACCAAGACCAGAACCAGAACCAGTCCCTATTCCAGATCAGAGGGGGGAAGAAGCAACAGAAGATAAGGTCGAAGAGGTAGTTGAACAAAAACGTGTCCAAGAGAAGACACCAGAAAAAAAAAAGAGCCCAGTGGTAACCAACACATGTCCTCCTCCACCGTTCCCTTCACATGTCAGAAAGGACAATGACCTGGAATTCAAGAAGTTCGTTGACATGATGAACAAGTTAAAGATCAGCAGCCCGTTTGTAGAAGCTCTCACCAGAATGTCAAAATACGGTCAATTCATGAAGGACATTCTTTCTAACAAACAAAGATTCGAGATGAATGGACTGCCTGAGGAGTGTAATGCTACAAATAAAATCGAGTTACCACTAGAGACACCACTTCCCACGAGATCTTGGATGGCACTATCCATGATTATAAAGAATCGAGCTGAAAAGTTCGTGGGAATTAAAGGCAAAGGGTGGAAATTTCGTCATCCTTAATCGAGGTAACACGTCTAACTTTGAAAGACGTTAAACAAAAGTGCTGTACGGGAGACAACCCGTAATTTCGTTTATGTTTTTACATTTTTAGTTTATTTTATTTTATTATTTATGTTTAGCTTAGTTAATTTTAGTTGATATTGCTCATTTGAGAAAGGTATTAGTGTTTTTGATGATTAGGTATTGGAGAAATCGAGTTAGGGAAGCGAGCAAAGTTTTCGGAACGGAGAAACTTCAGCAAGTCATATCTTTGCGCTCGGATATCGGAATCAGGTGATCTTTGAGCCTAAACTGCATAACTTTTTGAGATCTAGCTGACGGGGAGGTTTTTGCCACGTACGGTACACCGGACCTCAGCCGCGGTGCACCGCACGGTAAAAACCCGTGCCACGGGGTCCTACCACGTGGTCCTACCACGTGTTGTGTACAGAAACGAAAAAAAAAATAGCTGATGGGTCTGGTATACCGGACCCTATACCGCGCCAGGCACCGCACAAACACGTACCACGGGGTCCTACCACGGGTATTTTG
Source organism: Nemophila menziesii (assembly GCA_029959085.1). Taxonomy (NCBI): domain Eukaryota; kingdom Viridiplantae; phylum Streptophyta; class Magnoliopsida; order Boraginales; family Hydrophyllaceae; genus Nemophila; species Nemophila menziesii. Next base: position 1,696,476 of record JARWIR010000091.1, on the reverse strand, counting down.
ACGTAGGAGGCGCGGAGCACCCCCGCGGTGCACCGCACCCTGGTCCGCAGCTCAGAAACACGTACCACGGGGTCCTACCACGAGTTTTAACCAGTGAGCAAAATTTTTCGAGCATCAGATGTCGCGGTGTACCCCGCGGTGCACCCCATGGTCCGCAGGGGTAGTCCGCATGAGCCGCCAGAGAGAGAAAATAAAGGGTTTCAAGGCTATATGAAGATCTAAACCTTACTATTCCGAATTTATTAAACCTTAAACCTCTTTCTACTCGCACGAGCCGCAGTGATGTTTTTGATTTATTATTCCCTTTTATTAATATTAAATTGAAAATATAAAAAAAATTAAATAAAATTGGAAAACAAATAAAAAATTTAAATAAAAAACAAATAAAAATAAATTTAAAATATATATTTTTTCAAAAACAAAAAATAAAACAAATACCGACGACACGCTAGTCGTCGGTAAACCTCTGTACAAAAAAAAGAAAAATTAATTGTTCGGTATTTAAAAATAATTTCGGTAAAGTATTTAAAAAAAAGAAAAAAGAATAATGGATTTTCCGCGCATTAAAAAAATTAATTAATTAAATTAATACCGACGACATTTGTCGTCGGTAATGGGTGAAGATACCGACGACACGCGTTCGTCGGTAAAAGTTCTGCGCTTAGGGGCGAACCCTCAAATGAACGTCGGTAAGCCTTTAGTTTACCGACTGATTTCTAAGGGCGAATGTTTACCGACGACAACTTTACCGACGAAATACGGGTTTTTACCGACGACGAACGTCGTCGGTAAACACCCGACCTGTTGTAGTGTTAGTAAGGGGGAGGACTCCATTTACTAACTTTATTTGTATTTTCAACACTAATATTATTATCATTTTCATTAACAAAAGCCGAGGAGTTCGGGTCTAAATTCTTAATCTCATTTATGTTTTTACCATCATTTGGAATTTAATTCATATCTTTATATTCTTTCCAATTAGAGTAAGCAAGATTACACGTGAACATAGGTTCAGGTTTAACACCATTAAATACAAAATTATTTTTACTTTTCCAAATTTGCCAATAAATATTATTTAAAAGTGTAGCAAACTGTATATCTTGATCATGAGTAGCATCCAAAGAGGCAACAGTTTGTGACAACCAGTCATAAATCCTTGAGGTGCTATTATTCAAGGTTCTAATAGTTAAAGATGATGAGAACCACACAGTCCTAGCCCAAGGGCAAGCAAACAAAAGGTATTCAGTAGTTTCATCATTGCAATTACACATTTTATAAACTTTAGAATTAGTATATCTTTTATTATAAAGATTCACTTCAATGAGTATTTTGTTTTTTATGCATTTTCTCATGAAATTTTTAATCTTAGGAGAGCAATTCATATTCCATATTATTTTCCAAATATCTAAATCATTAAAATGTGAAGAAAAGGGGAGAAGGTCAGATACAACTTTATTCTTCTCGTCTCTATTCTTTTAAGTAAAGGATAAGCAAATTTAACAATATAATTGTCATCTTTTGTAGAGTTCCAAAAACAAAAATTATTACATTCTTAAGTAGGGATAGGCATACAAGAAATAATCTTAGCTATCTTTTGACTGTATTCAGAATTCACATAGCTCATATTCAATTTTTTTATTATCAATTAGAAAGAATTCTTTAACTAACATTATAGTATTATCTTTTGGTTCATAACATCATTTATATTATTAATCCATTTATCTTTTTGAACATTTATTTGTAAGTCATTTCCCAATTTCCATTTTATATCATTTTCAAAAACCTTTCTACCCTCTAGAATACCTTTCCAACCAAAAGAGGGAGAATGTCTAATTTTAGCTTCTAAAAAATTATTATTAGGAAAATATTTTCCTTTTAACAAGTTGCTAAGTAATGACTCGGGATTATTAAGCACATTCCAAGTCAGTTTACCTAAAAAAGCCAAGTTCATCAGGTTTATATCTCCAAAACCTAAACCACCCAACAACTTAGATGAGCATAGAGAATCCCAACTTTCAAAGTGAATCTTATTATTATTTTTATTATTGCTCCACCAAAACCGAGATATAATACTATTGATAGTATTACAGAGATTTTCCGGGATTAGAAATGAAGACATTACGTAATTTGGAAGACTTTGTAATACAGATTTAATGAGAATCTCTATCCCACTTTACGATAGAATTTTTTTTTTCTAATTCTCTATTTTATTCAAGAATCTTATAACTAACCATTCAAGATATTTACATTTATTTCTACTCCAATCCGTTGGTAGTCCTAAATAAGATCCCAAAGATTCAACCTGTTTCATTTGTAGTCTAGAAGTCATTATATATTTAATATGACTAGGTGTGTTGGGACTATATATAATACCACATTTGTCCTTATTAAGACACAACCAAGTTGCTTTACTATATTGTTCCATTATATTATTAAAAGCTTCAATATCTTGACAAGTGGCTTTGAGAAAGAAAATGCTATCATCTGCAAAGAGCAAATGAGTGATGGTTGGACGATTCTTACCAATTGTAAAGCCTTCCAGTAAATTGTTATTAACTTTATCCTAAACCAGAAGGTTCACTGTTTGAGACATAAGACAAGAAAGGAGATAAAGGATCTCCTTGTCTTATACCTCTTGAAGGTTTCTGAATTTCATGATCTTTTCCATTTATAAGTAGAGAATATATAACTGTAGTAACACAATTCATATTTTTATCGACTCATTTATGGTGAAAACCTATTTTACTTAAAAGTTTTTCTAAAAGGTCCCATTCTAAATACTCATAAGCCTTTTTCCCATCAGCTTTAATGGCTAGGAAGTATTTTTTTTTAGTATCTTTTCTTCTTTTAATAAAAGTGATAAGTTCACGGGATATTAAAATGTTCTCTTGAATATTTCTACCGGGTATGAAACTCGTTTGATTATCATCTACTAATAATGGCATCAAAGGTTTTAACCTGTTTACCAAAATTCTAGAAATAATTTTGTATAGGAAATTAGTACAACTTATAGGCCTATAATTGGATGCCTCATAAGGTTTTTCAATTTTTGGAATGAGAGCTATGAAAGTTTTATTCAAAGGCTCCAAACTGCCAGTATTATGCACATAATATCTAACTTAATAGTTACCCAGTAAGTTTTGTAAAAAAATCCAGTATAGCCATCAGGCCCGGGAGCTTTAGTTAAACCCAATTCCCAGACTGCTTTTTTAGCTTCATCACATGTGATAGGGGCTATAATAGTTTGATTAGTTTCATTAGTTACAATCGGTTGCACAAAAGATAATATATGAGTAAAATCTCTTGGTCCCACTGAGTTGTAAACCTCACTTTCTTGAAATAATTCTTGAAAACATTAATGATATCACTTTCTATTTCTAGCCATTCATTATTATCATTCTTGATTATTTTAATATTTTTTTCTTCTATTTTTTGTACAAGCATGAAATTACGTTGTATTTTTATCACCCTTTTTTAACCACAAAACACTAGATTTATCCTTCCAATATTGTTCCTCTCTTTCCCAAACTTTCTATATAAGTTTTGTTATAGCATTATATTCATCACATTTCTCTAAATTAGTATCACCATTAGATAAAACTTTAAGCCTTTCCAAAGGTTTTTCTATGTTTTTTCTATTATTATTGAATTTCTCTTTATTACATCTTAATAATTTTCTTTTAGTAATATTAAGTTTGAATTCGGTAACACTAGTAGGGATACCCCTAACATTCTTGTGTTCCTCCCAAAATTTTTAATAATGTTTAAACATCCTGTTTCAGATGCCCAAAAATATTGAAAATAAAATCTCTTCTTTTTATTATTACAAATTTTATCTTGATGAAGTATAATAGGTCAATGATCTGAACCAATTGAAGGTAGCACAGTCAACCAAGGTAGCACATTTAAGACACTTTCGAAAGTGAATTTTTTTTAGCATCGGTTTGGAAGTGCTTATTTTAAAGTAAAAAAGTCTTTTTAGAAAAAAAATCAAAATTTAAAAAAATTATTAAAATTTTTCAAAAAGTACATATTTGGTGCTTTTCAAAAGAAATACCTTTCAATGTCAATAAAACTCTTAAAATACTAAAAGCACTTTTAAGTGCTTTTCCAAAAAAGCACCTCCAAACAGGCACTTAGTCAACAATGAATATTTATATATAAAAATAAGGTAATTACAAAAATTACAAGCTAATTAATCTATATTGGAGAATATAAAGTTTTTTCCCGACATGGAGGTCCAAGGACTATGATTGACAAGCCTTCAGCAGGGAATGTAATTAAATTCTTTTTCCCGAAGAAGTCCCGCTCCAATCAAGTCCTTAACTAGACGAGCACTATAAATCTTTCTCGGTGATTTCCAACCGAATCAGTCTGGTGTGAGTATTCCCCAGCTCTATCAGGCGAGTCAATGTACGTAGAATACATATATGTTTGATGCATGCCGATCGAACTAACAAAACAACACATATATTTGCACTCTCTATAGACAATTGTACACATATGATCTATTACGAGTCAAGATATAACAGAACCCCTCCACTAAATCGTGGTCGGATCCCTTCTAGGTTCTACCTTTGATAACACTTCTAATGCCTCTTGTGAATCTTGTTCTTCCCAAACATCGTTAACTCCCATCTCTTTCGACGTTCGCAGACCCTCGTGAAGTGCTAGTAACTATGCAATCACTGGTGAGCAACACTTTATTTTCATAGAGAATCCCTAGATCTAAATACCCCAGTATCTCTCAATATGCCACCAACTCCCCATTCGCCCTTCCTAGGGTTGCAACTCTCACCAGTGTTGAGTTTAAGCCCTCGACTGGGTTTGCACCATCCAATGCATTCCACGTAATGTCTATGACTAAAACTTATTCCTGGCCGATTACACCATACTTTTATACACTATGCTGCAATATATTTGGATTTATTGATTTTAATATCCTCTTTGGGAATCAAACTACTATTATACACGACCTCGTTACGCTATTCCAAACTACCCCAATCAAAGCACTAAAGAATATTTTCCAATTTAAGCCAGCAAAAAACCACTTAGCCGATAACTGCTTATTCCACCACTCGACTGAGCTTAAAAAATATGGTAAAGGGTTCCCATTCGAATTAACCTGGTTTCCAAAAAGTATCTCTACAGACCCAGTTTTTTGGTTTTGTAGTAATTACTACTGCTGCTAGGTTCACAGAATGATCCTTCCATTGATTACATAAGTAACATTTGGGACCTGATATTTGATCTCACAATAAATTTTCTTGAGTAACATTAGTATTCACTCTAAGTGCCACTGTTCGTGTGACATTCAATGAAGAGAACACTTGGTGATCAACATGAAATTCGTTGTTCTCTGCCAACAATTCTAAATTTTATCCATTACTTCTAAAATTTATTGTAATGCCCCTGTCATTTGTCATTCTTGTAGCTTCAACGTAATTCATTTCCTCTTCAAAATCGCTGGCTTGTTGAGTATCCATAGGTAACAAATTTCGCTCGCTTATCCCCTCATTTAATACTGTACTATTAACACCCACAGTAAATATGTCTCTTTCGATCTCTTTTTTAATACAAGACCACATGCTTTTCACTTTAATACAATCCTTAAATAGATGGATTGAATTTTTGACGTAGGAACCGCACCAAGGACAGAACTCTACACATCCATACCATGTTTCACCAAGTTACCTCTCGTAGACAATCTATCTTGAACCGTGTGCCATAATAATACTCTAATTCTTCGTTGGTACCGTAATTTTCAAATCTTTTCCCAATCGATCTCCACGCTTTCCTTGTCCGATGGTGGTACCAAAAGAGTCGTCTTTACTAAAAAAAATCCCATATGTCTCTCTAAGCCATGTCAATATATCTCTAGTCTCATTGTCCCCCGATACACTTATTGTTTAGAATTTCATTAGCTTAAGCGGAAGGAGCATGTGTTAGAAGCGATTCCAATCCCATGATCCACCCTCTTTAACATAATCTTTTACTTTATCAGATCGAATTCTAATATCAATCGACCCTATCTCACAATCAACAAGGGGTATATCACTTATCCAAACGTGTAGCCAATTATCAATACTCTTACCATTACGTAGTATCCATTGGACCCCGTCTAACCACGGGAACACCTTCCACGATAGCTCTACATCGTCTTAGTTACATAATGAAGGAGGTTATATTGAAATACATTTTTCCTAATACTATGTACTATAACAATGATTTATCATGAACCACTTTCCACCCAAGCTTCCTAAAGAGAGCTCTTTTATATCTTCCACTTAACGAAAAACTAATCCACCTTGACTCTTTGGCATACATATATTATCCTTTTCAAACTGATGTCTCGTGTTTTTTGATAAAATAATAGTATCAAGAGACATATTTTGGGGCTTTATAGAACTTATTTGAGGGATTATTCATTAATTTCAGTTTTTGTGTACTTTTAGAGCTTTTGAGTGGTAATTCTGTGATAAGTGTGTATCTCTTAGGTAATTGGATGATAAAAGACCCAGTGATGATGATAAGAAATCTCAAAGTCAAGGAAAACCCTAGGTCATGGTTAGAAAGGGCCATAAATCCACTTTTGGAAAGCAGAATCACTTACCGGCCAAATTTGGAAATTGACTTGTAGGGGTCACCACGTGAAATCAGTTAGATTTCTGGACAAACCCTTGGATTTAGTAGTATAACTTGAAGTTAGGAGCACGTAGGAACCAACTGTTTGCAATTTGGATTTGAATTGAAAGAGTTATTAAATTTTCCGTTGTCATGGCTCGAATTAGTTTGAATTTCCTTAAAACATTTTTGGGTTGACTTGGACCACTTAGGTGGGTCCTACATCTACAAAAACGTTTTGGAAATATAATACACCAGAAATTAGGGATTAAAATAGTATTTACGCAATTAGAAAACTCATAGAATGGCTGGAGCAAGAGGAAGAAAAAGATAGGAATGGCTCTTCACTATTTTTTATCATTCCACACCATTCTAACCTCTAATTTCAGTATTTCTTAGTGTAATCCTTTTTAGTTTTTCATTATAAACATGATTCTATCACTTTTATTCATTGTTGTTATCTTGTTTATTATGAACTAAATCTTCAATTAGCTTGAACAACACTTAATGTATGAACCCTAATTTTAAAATTATGATGTTAATTGCATTTTGGGATATTTATATTGAAGTGAATTGAATATTTTGCATTGATTACACGTTTGTATTGAATTTTTCAAACCTTACCTTGACCAAATCATGTCTTCACAAGCCTTTAAATTTGTAATTGCTTTCTTTTCTTTCTCTAGTATGAACTAATTTACTTTATCTTGAGATTTAGCATATGGGTATGAACCCTAGACTTGTTTTATATCTATTTTAATTTGGGATGATAAATATTTAAATGAATGACTGTTTTATTCTCTGCTTTATGTGCTTTGATTTGTTGTCTGTTTTTCTTGCGGTTTGCAACGTATAGGATTGCCTTAATAGTAGTTAGATAGTCACCCGGAAGAAGTGTCTAATTATTGAAACACCACATAAATGTCTAGTGTGCGGTAGTGATCCTGACGGACTTGCCTAACTAGATAACCATTAGGGTATGATTTAACCACCGATCATCATTAGAAAGCTAGTCTCATCTAGGAACCTGGTGGCGTAGGAGAACCCTATATAAGACCCCTCGTGATTGTGAGGTCGCCACCCTAGTTCACCCTGACGGGGTTAGGGACGAATTTAGAATCCTGATTATTGCAATTCTACATAATTCTCCCTTACATGATTAAAGTAAACAAGGCTAATGGGGATTACTTGCTATCTCTCGAGCTAATCTCTCATACTATCTTCTTTTCTTATTTAATTTCTGTCTTTAGTTTAATTAGTTAATTTTTCTATTCATAAAAACCAAACAAAAATTACTTGTCTTTTCTTTATTTCTTGCGTATTAGTATCTGGTGTCGCCTAAGGTGTGATAAAATAATGTATAAAATAAATGCAAATAAACACCCTAGGCTGAGCACGGTTCTGCAAGTATACAGATCGTATGCAAGTTTTAATGAATAAGTAGAATTCGTTCCTCAGGGACTACGAAGGTTAAGAAGAACTTATGCAAATATTCAAGTGCAAATATGAAAGTTAGAACAGACAATACGCAAGTAGAAATAAGAGATAGATAGATATTTATTTGGTTTTTAAATAAGGAAACTAAACTAATAAACTAAAGACTAGAAAATTAAATAAAAGAAAAGAAGATAGTATGATAGTTTAGCCTGAGTATTTAGCAAGTAATCCCCACTAGTTTTGACGTTCTAAACATGTAAGGGATGAATCACATAGTATTTCAATAGTTTGGTTTCAATTGCGCTAGGTAGTTTTAAATAGGGTTTACCTGTGTCAATAAGAACCTAAGCAAATTTTTCCTGCAATTGATTAAATAGCAATACACTAAACCATTGACTATCTAGTTAGGCTGAATTGTCAGATCAAACCTTATTCTAGATGTTATGTGCTAATTCTATAGTTAAATATACCGTTGTCAATGATTATCTAACTACTATGATGGTAATCCTATACGTTTGCAACCGTAAAGAACACAGAATATAAATCCAACACATAAACAGAGAAATCAAAACATAAATTCAATCAAATTAGATAGATGTCAATCAAAACTAGGGTTCATACATATATGCTAAAACTCAAGCTAATAGAATTTAGTTCATACTAAAGAAAGAAAAGAAAGGAATTACAGAATGAAAGGTTGAAGAAGACATGATTGATGCACAACTCCTTCCAGACTTCTCTTCTTGTGTTGTAAGCTTCTTCCTGACCTTAAGGTTTGACCAAGGATGATTTTATAGTGTTAAGAGGCTGTATTTATAGTGTATAGGAAGACCTAATTCGTTTTCTTGAAGGAGAAGGTAAGTAATGGACTCCTAGCCCAGCTCAAATTCGTAGCCCAAAAACATGAAATCAGCCCCGTTTTTGTTTTGGTCTTAACAGCTTCAATACTTATCCTTTTGACGCGTATGAGTAGTCGAAATTCATCGACTCGGAAAGATCTTTAACTTTGCTCTTGACCGTTCTTCTAAATTTCTCACCGATTTTAAGATTTAATCTGATTTGTGGTCGTAGGTGCTGGAATTCAGATTTATGGTAGCTTTTCTTTTTCCATATTTTTAGCTTTTACTTCCTTATCTTCAATTTCCATGTTTATCTCCTTTCCTTTAGCTCTTGGAACTAACTTGGACTCTACTTAATTACCATATATCTCTAAAGCTTCACAGTAAATAGATAATTAAACTCAATTTGCTCTAAAAATAATAAATAATCAATCCAAGACACAAAATAGGAAAGTCTACTAAATTATGAGAAAATCGACCTATACTCTAATAAATACATCTAAAATGATGTCTCCAACTACTAATAAATCATCACAAATGGGGAGACATCAAGACCCCCAACTCAAAGTTGTATCGTCCCGATACAATAAAAATAAAGAATAGTAGGGAAGTCAAGAAGAAGAAGTCGGAGGAGAATAAGAACAGAACATAATGAATGATCCTTGAGCATGGTACCTAAAAAGTTTCATGTAGTAATGTTCAAGAAATAATGCAAAAGTATGCTCAATATACACATAATCAACAATCCATGAATTCAAGTCAAGATTAATTTCGCAATGCCAGAAGGAGAGGTTGATAACTTAGTTCATGCTAATGGCTATAGGTTGTTCATAGGTCCTAATATAGCATTCAATGGTCCACTTACCTACTACCTAATAGCTCAATTGGTTCTCCACCAAGTAGTTAGAAATCCTAAGGTCTTTGGTTATAACGTGGCTTAGGGACGGTGTGTTATATTTGGATAATGAAAAGTGAGCTTTTGGCTCCCTCCTCACATTTCATCAATGAATCGCCCTAGAGCTTGAGTTTTCACTCGAAGATGTTCTCACTCAACCCAATTTTTTATGCTTTTGACGTGCATCCCCAATTAATCCCAAATAAAACCTTTTTCATGATGATATATAAATTCCACTTTGCCGGTCCGAATATATATTCTTTTCATATCACGTTTTTCTTTTGTATAGCCATGACTCTCTTTTTAATGTTCGAGATATCACGCTATTTTTTTCATAATTATGCCTTTTCATAAATTTTAGCTCGTAGCTTCTTTTTCATTCACTATTACCCCGGCAAAGGGTTACAATAATAATTTTTTCATCATCAATAAAATCACAATTACAATTCCAAATCCCAATGTTCCCTAATGATGAAACCCACCACCCCAAACTCAAGCTCTAAAAACGACTTGTCTCAGGTTTTACAATTCGAGTGAGTGTCATATAGATAAGTCCTACCAACTAAGGGTATGGATTATTATGGGTTTAATAAAAGGCTTTAGAAAGGCTCAGAGGGGCTAAGACGGATAAATAATAACAATAATCAAATAAAAAAGGTGAGAATGTATAAAAAGGATTCAAGTGGATTTAATATGAAAGAACTGCCTTATTCATTTTTCTAACTACCAGATTTTGTTACTTTTTCACTACTAGTTCATAGACAAGTGGGTTATCAACTAATTTCAAACCTGACGTTCTACACACCAAATAACTTTCCCTAAAGTTTCAACATAACTTCTTAGCATTGCTCATTAACTTTTCTATCTTTAATTTCCTGTTTTCATACATGCATACAAAACATATTTATGACATCTTTCAAAAACATATTACTTACTATCATTGACCTAATTAAATCATGCTCAATAGGTAAATTCAACATATTTTATGCCTATTTCAACCCAAAAAAAATTAAATTTTATGCAAAAAACAAAAAGGAAGATGAGGACAACGAATCCCCACCCCAACTCAAAAATGAGTCGTGTCCCTACGACTCGAAAAAGACTCAATAAAGAAATAAAATTTAAAATTAGCACACATATTGCACATGAAGAAATGGTAGGGAAGAAAGAAAACATACTCTTCGAGGCTATTACCTCGCCTTATCGACATTCCAAGATAGGATTTGCTGACTTTCCTTTAATTGCTCACAGAGTGTTGTGATGTACTCCTTTTCTTCTTTTGAAACTTGCGTAATTACTCTCAAAACTTTAATGATCCAAGCATTGTCAATATTGTTACTCATCTTAAACTCACGTGTTTCTCCTTCACCCAACTTCTCATTCGATTTCCGGACAAGACACGTGATCATAGTAGGATATTGCATTAAATAACAACATGGGAGAGACCGAAAATCGTATCACCTCCTCATAGATCAACTGTGCCACATCTTCTTCTTCTCCTATCAAAATACAATTCACAAAAAGAACGTCTTTTAGAACGTCTTACCGTTAACGTAAACCAACCCATTCTTTCCAAATCTTCATGAATCTTCTTGTATTCTCCTTTACCATCTTCTTCTTCAAATACTTTCTCATAAGCAAAAGGTAGTTCCTTTAATTGTTTCTTTGGAGAATCTATCATGGCCATTGAATCTTTCTCTTTTTCTTCGGGTGTAGGGTCTTCGATTTGTAGAGGTTGTGTTGTCTTATTCACTAAAGATGGAACCTTTTTGCCCATTGAATCAAACACAGCTAGCTGACCTCTCTTCTCTTGACCTATTTTACCCTTGTGTTGGAACTAGAACTTTACTCACTTGATTTCTTCTCAATGAAATCCAATACCTTGCTTTTCTTCATCTCCCTTACAGTAGATAATGTTTATGTTCTCTTAATCATCTCAATTGACCCCCAACTCAAAGCTTTAACCATTCTTGAAATTTGAAATTCTTGATTATTGGTTGTACAAGCTTTATTTGGGTTAGGAAAGGTATTTTGATGATGAATCTCTATGTGGGTAAGATGGATTCTTCATGGATTGGTATGGATTTAAGAAATTGTAGGATGAATATATGAAATTTAAGCTTTTTTATTCTTGGATTCAATGTGTTTTGGTAAGATTTGGGTGGTTAAATCTTCTTTGTAATGATGTGGAGAGAAGATTTGATGTGTTTTTATGGTGCATTGGTAGTGTTTTGATGTTTAGGGAAAGTTTGATGAAGCTTTAATGGAGTTGGGAGAGGTTTGGGGAAGAAGGAGAAGCTTAAAGATTGAAAAATTCGTAATAGAGCAACCTCATCTCCCTTATAACCTGAAAAAACGTGAAATTTTTCTCTCTCCAGCGTGTGTGGGCGGCATACCGGAACTACTGTTCTTCCAGGTCGAGTTATGGCAAAATACCCGAGTCATAAACACGTGGGCACGGGTTTTTGCTCTGGACGGCATACCGGAGGTATGGCCCGGTATACCGGAGCTGACCTCCTTCGATTTTTACCTCTCGGCATAGAACACATGGTGACACCCCGTGGGCTCGGGTTCTCTGACCTGCGGTATACCGCTGGTGAGGCCCTGTATACCGGTGGTTTCATCTGATTTTTCCAAAAATTTTCGCTTTTCCTCCCAAATTCGATTTCTTTAGCACCTAAACATCAAAAACACTAATACCTTTCTCAAATATGCAATATCAACTAAAAGTAACTAAACTAAACATAAATTAAAAACATAAAAACATACAAAACTACGGGTTGTCTCCCGTATAACACTTTTATTTTACGTTTTTTAAAGTTAGACGTGTTACCTCGATTAAGAGTTGCGAAATTTAAATCCCTTGCCTTTCACTCCCACGAACTTTTCAGATCTATTCTTTGTAGCAATGGATGGTTTCATCCATAAGTTCTGGGGTGTTTGCGTGTCTTGTGGTAACTTTATTTCGTTTGTAGCATTACACTCCTCTGGCAATCCATTCGTCTCTCGTTTGTTAAAAAGAATGTACTTCATGAATTTACGATATTTTGTTATTCTTATGAGAGCTTCTACAAACGGGATGTTGATCTTTAATTCGTTCACCATGTCAAGGAACTTCTTGAATTCTTTTTCATTGTTCTGATTTTTGACATGTGACAAGAATGGTGGAGGAGGACGTGTGTCGGTTACCACTGGACTCTTTTTCTTTTCTGGTGTCTTCTTTGGCACACTCGTTTGTTCAATTACCTCTTCAACCTTGTCTTTAATTGTTTCTTCAACCACTTTCTTAGAGGTTGGTTCTAGTTCTCGTCTAGGCGGAGGTAATTGTTTTCCACTTCTCAATTCAACTGCATGACAAGCATGATCTTCAGGAGCAACAATATCACTTGGGAGTTGCCCTTTTGGCCTATTTTGCATTGCACTCGCCATTTGTGATATTGTATGCTCAAGGTTCTTAATTGCTTTGGACTGGGTTTGGATTCTTTGCTGGCTCATCTTCATATTTTCTTCGACTACTTTCATGATTGCAGCCATACTTGAATTCAAACTCGAAGGTTGCTTTGTGGAGCTTGTTGCATTGAATATTGAGGTGGTTCTTGATAAGCTTCTTTATAAACTGGCGCTTCTTGATAGATTTCTTTGTAATTCAGCGCTTCTTGATAGATAGGTTGTGGTGGATAGTAAGATTGAGGTTGAGGTTGATAATAATTCTCTTGATTTCCGACCTAATTTTTATTTTGTGGGGGCTGATAATTAGCGTAACTTCCTTGAGGATGATAATAACCATTATAATAATGGTGTCTTTGATGAGATACGAAGGAAATTGAGGCTGTATTATTCATGCAATTCTCCCACGAATGGTTTCGTGCTCCACAACCTGGACATTAAGGTAAAGTAGGTACTAGATTCACGTGAGCTATTGTTCGTGCATGTTCTCTTAATTCCGCAAGTTGTTGGTTTAACTCTTTGAGCCTTAGAGATTCTATGGGCTCTTCTTGTTTTTCTGATTCAACCGGCCAACTTCTCTCGGTCTCAAGAACTTTCTCCATAATATTTTCAGCTTCTTCAGGATCTAATAACACAAAACCTTTACCTCCTAACATATATGCTCTTTTTCTGGACTCGTCATTAAGTCCTCCATAGAACATGGTTAATGAATATTCTGGCGATGATATATGGCATGGACATCTCGCCTTCATCTCGTTAAAACGTAACCATGCTTCACCCACACTTTCCCCGTCTTCCTGCATAAATTGTTCGAGCTCCAACATATCTTTTAATCTTCTACTAACCGGATAAAATCGGTCTAGGAATTTAGATCGAAGCTTGTCTCAATCTGGAATAACATGAGGGCATTGGGTATCGTACCAATCGCTTGCACTTCCGGTTAAAAAGAACTGGAACATAATGTAATACATCTGCTCCTTTGTAACGCCTTTGATAATATAAACGTCACATATCTGCATAAATTTCTGAACATACCAGACCGGATCTTGTTGTGCTGCACCGATAAATTGTCCATGACTCGCAAATTGCGCTATCATGCCTGGATCTGGTCTAAAATTGGCGGCTTGGATTTATGGAGTGCGGATTCCGCGTGGTCGCACTCTATATGTGATGGGAAGATCAAGTCTCCTTGGGCTCGCCATCTGTAAAAACAAAAACTAAAAAGAAAAGCGTAAAATAGAACTAACTAAAATAAAAGCACTAGATAATTGCACAAGGACTAACGATATAGTCCCCGGCAGCGGCGCCAAAAACTTGGTGTCGCCTAAGGTGTGATAAATAATGTATAAAATAAGTGCAAATAAACACCCTAGGCTGAGCATGGTTCTGCAAGTATACAGATCGTATGCAAGTTTTAATGAATAAGTAGAATTCGTTCCTCAGGGACTACAAAGGTTAAGAAGAACTTATGCAAATATTCAAGTGCAAATATGAGAGTTAGAACAGACAATACGCAAGTAGAAAGAAGAGATAGATAGATATTTATTTGGTTTTTAAATAAGAAAACTAAACTAATAAAATAAACACAGATAATTAAATAAAATAAAAGAAGATAGTATGATAGTTTAGCCTGAGTAATTAGCAAGTAATCCCCTCTAGTTTTGTCGTTTCAAACATGTAAGGGATGAATCATGTAGTATTTCAATAGTTAGGTTTCAATTGCGCTAGGTAGTTTCAAATAGGGTTTACCTGTGTCAATAGAAACCTAAGCAAATTTTTCCTGCAATTGATTAAATAGCAATACACTAAACCATTGACTATCTAGTTAGGCTGAATTGTCTGATCAAACCTTATTCTAGATGTTATGTGCTAATTCTATAGTTAAATATACCGTTGTCAATGGTTATCTAACTACTATGATGGTAATCCTATACGTTTGCAACCGTAAAGAACACAGAATATAAATCCAACATATAAATAGAGAAATCAAAACATAAATTAAATCAAATTAGATAGATGTCAATCAAAACTAGGGTTCATACATATATGCTAAAACTCAAGCTAAATAGAATTTAGTTCATACTAAAGAAAGAAAAGAAAAGAATTACAGAACGAAAGGTTGAAGAAGACATGATTGATGCACAACTCCTTTCAGACTTCTCTTCTTGTGTTTAAGCTTCTTCCTGACCTTAAGGTTTGGCCAAGGATGATTTTCTAATGTTAAGAGGCTGTATTTATAGTGTATAGGAAGACCTAATTCGTTTTCTTGAACGAGAAGGTAAGTAGTGGACTCCTAGCCCAGTTCAAATTCGTAGCCCAAAAATATGAAATTAGCCCCGTTTTTGTTTTGGTCCTAACAGTTTCAATACTTATCCGTTTGACGCGTATGAGTAGTCAAAATTTATCTTCTCGGAAAGATCTTTAGGCCCTGTTTGGTTTGTGAAAACATTTTCTGTTTTCGTTTTCAAAATATATTTTCAGAAAATGATTTTCGTTTTTTTTTCAAAATTTTCAGAAAACATAGAAAACGTCGATTTCACGTTCTCCAATATAGCAGCGTTTTCATTTAATTTTCCAGAATTCTGTTTTCATTTTCTATAGCCAAACATATTTTTATTAGTGTTTTGGAAAATATAGAAAATGGAAACAGAAAACACCCATTATTTTCACGAACCAAACATGGCCTTAACTTTTCTCTTGACTGTTCTTCTAAATTCCTCACCAATTTTAAGATATAATCTTATTTGTGGTCGTAGGTGCTGGAATTCAGATTTATAACAGCTTTTCCTTTTCCATATTTTTAGTTTTTACTTCCTTATCTTCAATTTCCATGTTTATCTCCTTTCCTTTAGCTCTTAGAACCAACTTGGACTCTAATTAATTACCATATATCTCTAAATCTTCACACTAAATAGATAACTAAACTCAATTTGCTCTAAAAATAATAAATAATTAATTCAAGACACAAAATAGGAAAGTGTACTAAATCATGAGAAAATCGACCTATACTCTAATAAATACATCTAAAATGATGTCTCCAACTACTAATAAATCATCACAAATGGGGAGACATTAGTATCCTATCTTTATTAATTGCACTTGATATTTGCATAAGTTCTTTCTAGCTTTCGTAGTCTCTGAGGAACAAATTCACTTATCATTAAAACTTGCATACGTATTGTAATACTTGCAGTACCATGCTATCCTAGGGTGGTTATTTGCACTTATTTTATCTATTATTTTATCACACCCTAGGCGACACCAACACCTTTGGGGATGACACAACCCGACTAATTCTTCTTTTCTCCTCAGAGGAATCCCACAAAAAGTCTCTCACACTCTGGGAGATATCTTTACAAACGTATACCTGAAATTTCTCCACTTGCATCATATATATAGGCATCGCACTAACTAATTATGGTGCAAGTGTAATACGTCCAGCTAGTGAGAGAGTTTTCCCTTCCAACCTACAAGTTTCTCACAAATACTATTTATCATATCTCCATATAATCTTCTAGTTCTCCTACCTGAGAGTTTTGGAACTCCTAAGTACTTTCCCAACCCGTCACTCACACAATATCCACTACGCGCAGTGATACTCTCAACTAAGTGTTCATCGATGTTCTTCAAGAAATATATCATGGATTTCTTAGTACTAACTGAATGGACTTCCTCAAGATAAAATATGGCAAGTGATTCTTGTAAAATATCAAGGCTATGATCATACGCTTTGGAAAAAAGACTTATATCATCCACAAAATAGATATGGGATAAAGGAACCCCCTTGACATATACTTAAGGTCCTCCACAATCCATTATCTATGGACAATGCAAAATTATACGGTGTTAAGGGGCCTCCCTAACGGATTCCTCTCTGCGTTTTGAAAGATGCAAGAGGATTTTTCGTGCCATAGAACACTAAGCTTATTATCGGACATGCCCGAGAGGATTGTTGATGTACACATCTTTGGAACCCCTAAGTTTTCCAAAGAATCACAAATAAAATACCATCTAATCTTATCATACGCCTTCGACAAGTCCACCTTAACTTCCATGAATTTTGTCTTCCCTTTAGCGTGTCTAAGGACGTAGTCAATCTCACTAACAAACACCACGTTATCAATGGTCGACCACTGAGGTAAGAAGATGTTCTTGTAGGCGCTGATATACTCAACTAGCATTGGTCAAGAGCAGATCACCAATACTTTCATGCATAGTTTATAACTCAAGATAATCAAGCTTATCAGTCGACAATGCTTAATATATCCAGGATTAGTTGTCTTGGGGATCAAGTGTATAAGAGTCCCCAACACCTCCTTCGGGAAAAAACCCGACTCAAGAGATTTTTTTTGTCATATCACAAATTGAATGACCCACAATATTCCAATATTTTTGGTAAAAACCGGTTGCCAATTTGGTTGGGAAGAGCGTCTTATGTGGCTGCATCTGAAATAGAGCGATAGGAATCTTATCGTCCAAGACATGATCCCCTAGCACACTAACCAAATCTAAATCGAGGGGATGGAGGTGGGGTAAAAAATGAATCGGTGTTATATCCTCGATTGAAATAAACGTCTCAAAAAAATCCCTAACCCATCTACTCTCTTACATCTCATCGCATATATCACTACATCTCAACAATCTTTGATACACGACCAATCTTTGCTGCTTTTCCTAACTAAGACCAACATATTATAGAATCTAGTATTATGTTCCCCAGAGTGAATCCAATATGTTCTAGCTCTTTGGTACACATACACCTCTTCCTGTTCAAGAGCACTTTCATACTCCTTGCTGAGTCTCTTCTCCAAATCACTAGCGAACCATGTATGAACTTTGTAGTGCCTTTTGTATACCAATAAAATGATCCAATAACCTTTTATTTCTATGTCACCAAATATGCTGAATTTCCAGATCCCCAATTCCTATCGCTTAACCTCTTTGTTTTCTTCCAAACTACAACCCACGCTCCTCCATTTGTCTTTAACAAAACCTCTAAAACTTCGTGAAGGCACCACACACTTTCAAATCTAAAACGATAAGCACTATCTTGATGGATGGGAGTCGAGTCTAACGTGATACCGAATCTGAAAATGATAGTAAAAAAGGGGTTGGGACAATTTTAAGTCATTTGAGTGAACCTATCATGTCCAATACGTTTTTAGAACCCCTAACAGTTGAACGTAAAATTTTCCTCCTTGTCTAGGAAGACCCACTCTCTATGCAGATTGTTAGGTAGAACTCCTACATTACCTCCTACTTTTGGTTGAACTCCTGGAGGAATCAGAGTTGGATTGATTGGATTGTTACCCATGTGGTACATCCTCTACTCTTGGGACTGGATTCCTATCAACATCTACATTCACTGGCGCAATCAAATGTTCCATAACTTCTTGTTTCTTTCTTTCTATCTTGTATCTTCTTTGAGCTCGAAGTAAAGTATCTTGATCCGAGAACATACACAAAACCTAAGAATATGTAATGAGACAAAAACAAAAACAAGTGTAAAACCAAAAAACAACTAGCTCTACTACACTACACAAAAACAAAATAATTAACAAAATAGTCCCCAACAATGGTGCCAAAAACTTGTCGTCTCCCAAGGTGTGATAAAAATAAGCTAATAACTCAACACCTCGAGAGATCACTCCCCGCAAGTGCATGGGTAGTTTGCAAGTAATAAGTAAGTAATAATATTGTTCTCCATAGGTACTAAAGCCGTAATTTCAAGCTCGTATACTTAAAGAGTGTAGATGATTCAATTATTGTAACTAAAGACATATTTAAAAATAGAATATTTATTTAGTTTTATTTTAAACTAAGTTTCAAGAATTAAAACTAATTAATTAACTAATAAAGCAAGTAACTAAACTAATAAGAATGAGGTGATAGACATAACTCAAGTTACAAGTACTTCCCTATCCTGACAAGATTGTTCTAGTATAAGGGTGAATTTTGGGCAATTCTTTGTCAACCGGGATTCTAACTTCCTTCTAACTCCGTCCAGGGTAGCTTAAATGGCTGCCTAACTATTAATAGAGTCGCCGAGTGAGATTATTTTACATAAAAGCTCGGGGCTATGAATATTTAACCTATATGATTATCCAGCTAGGCAAGCCCGTCAGAATCATTACCGCACATCGGGCAAATATGAACTAGTTTTGTTCATAAACCCCTTGCCATGGTGGCAGTTTAAGATACTTAGGTCAATCTATAGTTTATCAAGTTATAGAAAACATAAATTAATTCAATTTATATGCAACAAAATACTAAACCCAATTTAATTAAATTAAAATATCCCAAATAACATTAAAAATGAACCAGTTGTGATTCAAGGTTCATACTACTATGCAATTCAAGCTATAAAGAATTCAAATAATATTTAAAGAATAAAACTATCGTCCCCCGTTGTATGACAAAATAAAGTAATGATATTATTGGAGTAACGACTATGTAGTGTACATATAGGAGACAAGTAAAAGTGATAAGTAGAGCATCGATTTCGTCAGGGATTAATTGCGATTTATGAGCTTTATTCCAATGCAAATATGTTAAATTTTTAATCTAACTAACAATATATTAAATCATCCAAATGGGAGATATTTGTGTGTTTTTCAACAATTAACAACTATTGACAAATAACATGCAAATAATATTAAGCTGGGATGATGATTAAATAAGAATGAATTAATTACGAATGAAATGATATAAAGATATAAAATATATGAGATGGTTACTTGAGGAAATTGCTAGTTAAAGACACTAGGCGCTTATGTACTAGTAATATCGCCCCACCCGGGTGTTAGGTTAATTACGACAGCTACCTGCTACTTATATAGAGCACATGAATATTTAATACAAATACATAAACAATGGAAATGATAATATAAAACCCAACTCAATTAAATATCCAATTGATATCCCAAAAACAATAACTAAATCAAAAGGCTAAACACGACATCTTACAATAGCAAACCTCAAGCAATGAGGTTAGTTAATGAATGAAAAGTAAAAATTACAGAAAACTAAAGCTAGAATCATGCTTAAAATTCAAAATAGAATGAAATTACTCTTTGCGTTGAAAGGATTCAGATATGGTATGGAGAAGAATCGTTGAGTTCATAGACAAACCCTCATTTTCTTCTCCTCCTGCTCTTCTGCTTGCTCCCCTCCTTCTAAAGTATGTTGTACTTTGATAGATAATGATATGGGGTTGAGGAATGGATTATATATCAGCTAAAATGGATTAGGGCTTCCATGGGCTATCTAATTAGGTTAAACTAGACCAAACCCGTTTTTACTTAACAGATTTCAGGTTCGAACCACGACACTGTTTATCAGCATAACTTCTTCATCTCAACTCCGAATTGCCTTCCGTCAAATTTCACGCGACACTAACTTCAAGATTCTTACAAATAAAAGTAACCAGGTCCATAACTCTGACCAATTAACCGTGGTGTCAGAAACACTAAGGTGCAAGATTTCTTCGGTAAACGCTCCAATTTGGGGTTTCTCTTGACTCTTTAACTTTCTCTTCTCATTTTGGACACTTGTATTAGACATGTACCTAATTCTATACACTTAACACACAATTAAAGCGCAAAATCTCTATAACCAGTAATATATCCAACACAAGGAGTGGAAGTGCAATATAACAAATAACATGGAAAAATCCCCCACTCAGGCCCAAGAAACTCCCATAATAATGTCTTGTGAATGGTTTATTCATCTAAAAAAAAGAGGCATCAAAAAATAACTAGTAAAAACATTATAACCATGCACAAGACAAGAAAATAATACAATTTACCCTAATACTGAAGATAGAATGGTGTACAAATGGTGCAGTAGGGCTCTAACTTCTAGTCTCCAAGCTTTTCTCTCTTCTCTAGGCGTGTAACTTGACTTCTAACGACTTGGCAACGCTTTTCTAAACTTAATTTCTGATATATATATATACACACACACAAAGGGTTAAAAATATTTTATGGGTTGTGGGCCCTTTCTACGTAACCTAATCTAACCCAAAAACGTTTTCAAGGTAGAGTGGACTGGTTCGAGCAACGACAACTGTAACTTATATAACTTCTTCAATTCAGCTCCAAATCACCTATTGTTAGTCTCTTACGCGCTCCTAACTTCAAGTACTATCTAGAAACTATATAGATCCTCCAGAATCTTTATAAATTACACGTAATGACACTAAAAAGTCAATTTCTAAATCTGCGCGACAACTACTCTCGCATTCCAAAAGTGGCTTTTGGTCCTTTAACTCTTTGACATGAGTTTGAACTTCCTTTCTTAATTTTTTATCCTCGTCTTGGGATATAATATCATCCAAGTACCTAATATATTTACACTTAACACAAAAATTATGCACATATAGCTCTAAAAGTAACAATTCTCCAAAACTAGACAAGAAGCAAGAAACTATGAAATAATAGGGAATAATCCCTCAAATTCGCACTAAATAACCCTAAAAGGATGTTTCTTGACTAGATTAGTCCACCACATAAATTGATACATCAAGTTCTAATAAAGATAGCAAGTAAAGAATCCTAATCCATGTAAGCTAAAGGGAATAAGATGATTAAGTTAGGCTAAGGTACTTAAGGTATTAACTCACCAGACTAGAGGCTCAACCTATATGAAAGCTAGGTTAAAATAACAACTAATATTCCTAGGGTTAAGGATAAGCTAAAGAAAAT
Source organism: Nemophila menziesii (assembly GCA_029959085.1). NCBI lineage: Eukaryota > Viridiplantae > Streptophyta > Magnoliopsida > Boraginales > Hydrophyllaceae > Nemophila > Nemophila menziesii. The sequence continues at coordinate 1,674,529 of JARWIR010000091.1, read as the reverse complement.
TAACTAAGCTAAGAGAGATAAACACATATTTAAAGTAAATACACACGATAAGTAAAAGATAAAGGAAAGAAGTTATGAGGCATTTAGAGTGGTTCGGGTTTCCTACATCCACTATATAGGGTCATCTCCGTAGGATTCACAAGTTTCTCCGCTAAACTTCTTGATATATCTTAAATGTGAGATATAAACCTTTACACCAAGGTTTTTTCGGGCTAAACCACAACCTAAAAACTCCCGAGCACCTTTTTTGGTCAAGTCACAACCCGATGAGACTTTTAAAAGTTGCAACCCGGTAGATTTTCAGAAGGTTAAATATTGACCTATGAAAAAATCCCTCTTCTCTAACTTAGAAAAAGAGTAATACGCTGAATGGTTTGATAAATACAATGAGAACCAATATGAGAATGCTCCTTGATGAGCAAATATAACATTAAGATTGTGAACTCCTAGAAGAGTTAGATGTGAAAATTGTAGCTTGAAGGTTGATCTCCTTTGTTGAGTAGATATGAATGAAAGCTTGAGATGAATCCTCTTTGAGTGGATTTGAAGTTGTAGCTTGTAGTTTGATCTTCCTTTTTTACGAAAGAATAGTTTGTATGAAAAACAAACAATTCACTAGGCTTGAATTTGTGATGTGTAAATACATGAACAAGCTAGTGAATTCCTTCTTGAATTGAAGGTTAGTGTATGTTTAAATTTGAGTTTCAAGAGGTAATCTTTGCGATGCAAGGAGGACATATATATATATATATATATATATATATATATATATATAATGAAGTGACTTCCAACGGCTCCCAAAACATAATCACAAAGTGCCCAAAACATTATACCATTTTTATAAATATAGGTATCCATTTTGATGTCCAACGACTCTAATCTACGTGACATCCTTTGTTCAACGGTAAGAAAGGCAAGCACTTGAAACATCGTCATTAAACTGAGAAACATTATACATTTTTTTTGCCTAAAAACAAGTTTTGTTTTGATCGGGGATGACGGATAACATTCTAACAAGATTTACGTTATTCTCTGACTATTTTTTATTTCAATGAAAACGTTATACCGATTTCTGTTGAAAAATGTTATGATGATTTTGACACGGTCCTATATTGAAGAAGATAAGGTTCTGTATGATTCATTTCTCAAATGAAAAACTTATTTGAACAAAAGAAATGAAAAACTTCCCAATATGATATTTTTTTCAAAATACAATTATAGCAAATTTGTAGTTGATCTCGAAAAACTAATTCCTAATACATAAAAAGTTTAATAAAACACACATTTGTTTATAATATCTTTTTCTAATATTAAATGTATATTTAATTAAATTTAATAAAATAATAAACTGAATGACTTATTTGATTCTGAAACCTTTATAATCTAATAAGTAAATCAAAATTACAAGATTAGTATAATATATATAATAAAATTAATCTTAAATATTATATTATATTTTAAAATTTAAAATTACGTAATTTTACTTTTTTTAGACAAAGTTCACACTGAAAAAAATTATTGTTATCCGACACCGAGACGTCTAAAGTCTCCTATTAGATCCTCCGGTACGTAATTTTCTCCACTGGCCCTGTGTCTCACGATTTTTGCAATCATGTCCGCCTGACTATTCATCCTTCGTGGAATATGTCGGAAGGAGATCTGTCTTGCTTCAACCGTTCTCTGCTGAATAAGACGGAGAATCGGTTGAATGGTCCATGTTGCCGTTGACACTTGCCTAATACCTTGTATAACTTCAAGGTTATCTGAAAGAATAGCCTAAGTCCTGTCTTTCATCTTTATGCTGCTTTCAACTGCTTCTAGTACCGCTAAAGCTTCTCCTTCTAATATGGTGTTGCATCTTCTTGTGTTGTGTAGCTCAGTTGATTCTCTAGACCGTTGATCTTTAATAACAATTCCGATACCTATTTTTTTATATTTAGTTTTGAAAGAAGTATCACAATAATAAAATTACGCAATTTTCCCTTCATCAGTATTGTCCCTTCCTATCATTACTAGTTACACTCAACAATCAATTAATTATCCACGGGAGTCCACTCTCATTTGCATGATGATCAATCAACATCTGATAGAAATACAAATGACACCAAATTAGTTTCACTTAGCAAAATCTAGAAGTCGACATGGAGCAGTTACTAATAATATGGGGATAAAAGTGCTTATTCCAAATTATGGCGTTTTACGGTAGAACGTTAGAGTCATGAAACCTAATGGCTTAATTAAATCCAATATTTGGCAAGGATGTGTATTTATTACCATCACCAACCTACTAGCTAGTGATGCAATTATGATGTTTCATGGCCCTTTACTAGAATCTTGTGTTTCACACCTCAATAAAGAAATGAAGAGGTTGACCAATGCAATATATTATTCTGATCTTTGTTATTTAAGAGTTTGTTTGGATTAAGGGATAGAAAGAGATGAGATTATATTAAAGAATAATATTCTTTCCGTTTATTTTTGTTTGTCCACTTTTTTGGTACACAAGGATTAAAAAGAGCGTTTAATACTCTCCCTTTTTACACAAATGCCTTTAATTAATATACATGAGATCATTTATTACACTACCTTTTTTACTATTTAATTAGGAGTAATATTGAAAAAAGTAGGGAAAAAGTGTTTTGATAATGAAAAATGGACAAACAATATTAGATAACCTTTTTTAGAAAATTGGACAAATAAAAATGAACGGAGAGAATAACAATCTTTTTCTTTGTTTGGATTAGAAATAATTAGAAAGAAAAGTTTATTAAAGAATTTTTCTAATTCCTTATTAGTATACTATATATTCAATTCTTTTAATTTAGTATCATTAGAAAGAAAAGATTCTTTTATTATGTTATAATATCTAAATTATTTTTATTGTTTATATATAAAATTTATTACTTAGGGTATAAAAGTCATCTAATTATAAAAAGAATCAATTCTTTTTATTATTTTTCTAATTCAAAAACTAAAAATATGTAATTTTTTAATAAAAAAAATCTCTATTTTTATCTAATCTAAACAAAATTTAATATTCTTTTTTCAATCTAAACTTTTCTTTCCTATTTTTTACATTAGTGTTCCTCTTTAATTTAAACAAACCCTTAAGACATGTAGTATCATATACAGGGTGAACTCCACGGTGTAAATTTGTCCAAAAAAAACATATTTGAGAACCTATAGGTAAAAATTAACATAAATACAGAGTGGAGAGTTAAATAGCCTTTTTTTCGGAATCTTATTGTTTTGGATAATTTTAGACCACATTGGTAAAAAATAGTGCAAAAATTACGGGAAAAACTTGGGTGAACTAACCCTATTTGTAGGGTTATAGTTTTGCAATAAAAAATTAGTATTCTGATGAAAGAGAAAGTGGTAGTTGTTGTTCATGCCTTGGTTTCTTTTTTTCTTTCTCTTTAAACGAAATTTTGTTTCTTTCAGTTCTATTTTTATTTTTTGGTGATTACATATTTACCATATCATTTTTATTGTATTTAGAAATTAGAAATATATATATATATATATATATATATATATATATAAATCTAATAATTCATATGAATTCTTTAAATTTAAAAAAAAAAATATATAGACTGAATATCAAAATTATATTAAAATTTTGATAACTTTCATTAGACAAATTATTTAAAAAGGTATTATATGCAAATTAAAAAAAGGGTTAATGCTTAATGAACCCTAGCAACCTTTATCCACTATCTCGTAAAATGCACTGTCTTTTTTAAAGAACAATGAGTTATGGGAAGCTTCCTAAAACTCAACATCTAAGTTCTGGGAAGATTCCTATACTTAAAATTTAAGTTTTTGGAAACTTCCTATAACTCAAACGACTCTTTGGGTAAAAAAAAAGGAAAAAAGTAAAATATATGGTGTCTTTTATGGGCAAAAAAATAATAGTTGAAATGAGGGGGAATTAATTCTAACTTGAGGTATTTTTTGGGCATTAACCCTTAAGAAAATGTAAAGATAATTTTTCAATCGATCATTTATTTATTTATTTTGTGTTCATTTAGGAAAAAAATATAGAAAATATGTAGTAATCACCGATTTAAATATAAGTTGTAATATCTAATTACTACCTACGCGACTAGTCGAACATATAAAGTAAAAAAAATTATATTAATCGACTAATGTTTAAATGGATCATCTAGCCACCCATTAGAATATTTCTAGGCAGATATATTTTGGAACGACTAAACGACGTTTATTTTAGACCACTTCAAACACATTACTTTGGTTTAATACCCTAAATTAGTTCCAAATATATATAGAATAAAAAATTAAAAAAACTCTTATTGTTCTCTAGAAAACTCTAAATAATATTTTTCAGTTAAATTTTTTTTATCTGTTTATTATTTTTATAGTTATACATCTCAAAAACAATGTAAGACCGGTGTCGCTTGTTCTAAAGAATTCTTTTAGAATTTTTTTGGATTTTTTTTTTACAATAAATCACCGATTCAAATATAACCTGTGATATGTTATTACTACGTACCGTCGCTAATTGAACATATAGAATGAAAAAATAAATCTAACCCAAATGAACACAAAATAAAAAAAATGTCGATTGAAAAATTATTTATACATTTTTAATTTGTATATAATACCTTTTAAAAATAATTTATCTAATTTAAATTATCAAATTTTAAATAATTTTGATAGTCAATCCATATATTTCGTTTAAAATTTAAAGAATTTATACAAACTATTAGATTTTTTATTTTATTATTTTATTATATATATATATATATTATTTATAATTTCTAAATACAATTAAAAAAATTGATATGATAAATATTCATCACCAAAAAATAAAAGGAAATGGAAGAAACAAAATTTCATCAACAGAAAAAAAAAAAAAAACAAAGCAATGCTGAAGCAGCTGAACAACGATAACTACTTTCTCTTTCATCAAAATATTAATATTTTATTGCAAAACTATAACCCCACAAATAGGGATAGTTTATGCAAGTATTTCCCCTAAACCGGTATAAAGGGTATATTGTGAGTTTATTTGTACTTTGGGAAAATTTATCAAATAGTCCATGATCTATACCTTTTTACTTGTGTAGGGCGGAAGTGGCAGAGGGTTTCTGGTGAAGACTTCCGGCAGGACTCCCAAAGCCGGTGAGTAAGGCTAATGGGTTCGGTAGTGTCCTGTGCTAAAGCTGCAAAGGGATTAAGGAGCTTTAGATGAAGGGTGTAATAGCAGGTCAAGTTTGGGTTCTTAGATTGTTGATAGAGAGACGGGAGAAAGATGAAGAAGAAGCTGGGTTTAAAAAAATTAATGAGGTGTAAATGTCGATTAGGTGGAGCATACATGTCCTTGACGTGGCGGTGATGTGGCGCCAGATGCTATTGACTAACGGTCAACTAACTGAAAATAGAAAAAAAGGATAACGGTGACAAAAAAAAATTTGTAAAGGGCGTTTTGTGTAAAAAAAAAGATAAAGGGCGGTTTCTACACTTTGAGCAAACATATAGGGCTTCACCCTTCTCAATATATGAAATTATTTGCATTTGTTAGTTAAATAAGGATTTTTTGAAATTTTTATAAATATAAGGACTAAAGTGCATTTTAATAAGTATAAGTACTACATTGTAATCTAGAAAAAATATAAGGTTAAAATGTAATATAATAATATAAGTAATTTATTAAATTATAAATATTAATTTGAAATATTTACAAATTATAAAGACTAAAATGCAATTTAAAATAAAAATAAAGGATTAAAAATGCAACTTTTAAAAGATAAAAGATTAAAATGCAATTTTTATAATTATAACTTATAAGTACTAAAATATATATTTTATTAAATTGTGATTTTTACAATTATAAAGATTATAATGCAATAAAAAAAGATGGATCAAAAGCACACCATACTAACATGCAATTTTACCATCAGGAAGAAGAAGAAGAAGAAGAAGAAGGAAGAAGACCGTTTATTTCATCCTAGTAGTTTGATATATTTGATCATTATATTTATTTTGACTTTTGTATCTATCGGTGAGACTTTGTTATGTTATATTTTTGTTTTATTTTTTTGATTTTGAATTTTAATGTTATCGATGTTGACTTTTATTTAATATTATGTTTTTTTAATTACTTATTAATAAAAAAGTATTTAATACCTTATCTATAAACCATTATTATTAAATTTTTAATATTGTTATTAATTTTAAAATATAAAAAAATTATAATTAAAAAAAACATTAGCACCTACTTATTAGTCGCAAAATAGTGTTTAAAAAGTTATCGCTATTAATAGTTATCAACAACTACAAACTATTAGTCGCTATTATTAATATTTTTTGTAACTACATAAGTAAACGTTAATAGATATTGATCATTAACGACTACTTCTCAAATGTAATCGCGAAAGACATATTTAAATACGAATTACTCTCGACCAGATAGCGACGACGACATGTAGTCATTAATGACTAAAATTGTCTTTCACGACCAACTTTTTAACCAATAACGACTATTATTGTAGTCGCTAAAGCTAGCACGTTTTGCCGTGTATATGAGTTATTGAGCATATCTTCGAATAGGGAGATAGTTATTGAATATATGACTATCATTGGTCGATTTTCGATTTTTGTAATTGGTGCGCAACCCCAACGTCAAAAAAAGAAAGAAAAAGAAAGAAAATTTTAAATATATGTACGACAAAATATGGTTATGAGAAATAATATATTATCATGAATTTTAGCGAGCTTTTTTTTTCTTCTAATTCTCAAATTACCCCAACAAATCTAATATTTTATACTTTATTATATTCTTGAAACTATAAAACATCACTCATATTCAAATAAAGCGTTGGCAACAAAAAAAGCAAAAAATTCCTAACCAAACCAAATCTAACCACTTTGGTAATTTTTTTTGTCATATAACAGAGTTATTTTGGATTCAGAGTCATTTAATCGATTCAAATCTGCATTACTAGATTGGATGACTAAAGTCTAAACCAATGACCTAATCCCAACTAATTTACTTTATAATTATGTTATATCATAAAAAGTCACGTCATTATTTTTTATTTCAAAAAATACATACAAATTTTATTAGTATAAAAAATATTACTTCATGCTATAATCAATGATACACAGTGTTATACAATTACGACCGAAACAAAAAATTACATGAACATAAGTTAATATACATAGTGCTATACAAGTTATACAAATATGGATACGAAATAAATAGATTCACATGATACTATAATGCATGCATAATAAACAAACAAATGCGTAGGGAAAAAAATTAATTACCTGAAATTTAAAATTTAAGAAAAAGAAATAAAAAGATCCCTATTTGAAAGTTAAGAAAGGAATAAAGAGATCCCTAGCAAAAATAGCCTTTTTTTTTTGTTCAAATAGCAAAACTAGCCTCAAATCTTAACCAAAACAATTGTATTCTAACACAGTTTTTTTTTTTTTTTACATGGGAGGCACTAAGATTGTGAATGGGGTTAACCATGTCTTAATTTCTCACGAAACTAGTAGGAATAAATGTGCAAGAATAGTTTTGAAGAACAAAAAAGATTAAAAATTATCTCACGTCAAAGCAGAATCTTTTCTTTTCCCCATTTTTTCCACATCAAAGTTGTTGAAGTACATGCCCTGTGTTATCTTATCTCCACAATTATTTATTTTTTCAGAAATGCATGGATGGTTTTAAAACAACAAGATGTTTTCAATGGAATATGTTTGAATTTAGGGATAGTGTAGAGTGTCTTTTTGGAACAAAAGAAAAAGTAGAGTGTCTTTTTCTTGTTTTTCTTCTACGTAAAGTGTGTGTAGAAGGCTGATCAACCAATATTTGAATGCCACGATTTTCTGACAATATATCTCCCAAAACCTACGTTTTCTTCACTAGACTATGTTATGGTTGGGAAAAACTTGGGTAAACCATCCCTATGTGGGGTTGTGGTTTTGGATTTAAATATTAGTATATTTGATGAAGAGAATAATTGTAGCTTGGAGTTTTTGTTTTTTTTTAAATGTGGCTTGGAGTTTCTTTACCGATATTGTAAATTTTTTTTTGTTGGGAATATTGTGAATTGTTTAGCGCATTTTATTTTATTTTTCTTCTTCTATTCGTTTATCGTGATTTGTTTCTTTCCTTTTACTTTTTTGGTTCTACGACTTTTTTAAGTGTTTACATATATACTATATACCTTATCAATTTCTCATTGTATTTAATAGAAAAAATAATTATATATGAAAATAATTATATATGAAAATTCATATAAATTTTTTTATTTAATAAAAAATAAATAGATTGATTATTAAAATTATATCAAACAATTTATAAATTTTCAATAAAATTAGATTTATATTGAGTATCATATTAAAAAATATTATATGTAAATTTAAAGAAAAATTACCACAACAATCATGGTTAAGTAAAATATTTTTATTTCAACCAGTTGGTTGAACCTTTCTATTTCTTCTAACACTTGAGGTATAGGATTTGAATTCTCTTTTAAATGGTGTGAAGGGAGAGGTACAAGGTTCAAATCACCTTCCCTGGACATGGGTAACCTAGTTCTGAATTACCCGAAAATGCATGAGGGACCTGTATATTCCCGTGAGATTAGTCGTGGTGCACGTAAACTCGCCCGACCACCCACGTACAAAAAAAAAATCATTTTTGTATGAATTTTAATGAATTTTAAACTAATATAATTCTAATGTATTTAATTTTAAACTAAATATAAGTCTTATTTTTTAAATTTAAAATACCTTAATTTTGTTATAATATATTTGTTAATTTATATTTAATACAATAGCTATATTTAATCATAATCTCTCTTTGGTTACCATTGCTAATTACCATCACCGTCCCCGCCACTACCACCACTAACACCACCAAAACCTCCACAACCACCCCCAATTTAATTATTAGGCATTCCTATTACATGTGGGACCGATTCGCTTGTTTTAAAAAATTCTTATAAGGAAAAAACACAAAAAAAAAATCAATAATCACTCGTTTAACTATTATATTTTTAACCCACACAAACAAGAAAACTTATAATTTTTTTAATATAATTTAATTATCAATTCATATGTTTTTTTTGTTAAATATTAAAAATTTATATGAATTACAATAACAAATGTAAACACTAAAAAAGGTCGTCCAAAAAAAAAAAACACCAAAAGGTAACAATAAAGAAACGAATCACCATAAAAGAATAGAAGAAGAAAAAAAACACTAAACAACTCTAAGCCACATCCGAACAAAAAAAAAAAACTCCATGCCATAATTATTCTCTTTCATCAAATATTTAATATTTAATTTCAAAACCATGTCCCTACGTATAGGAATGGTTTACCAAAGTTTTTCCCGTTATGGTTTCTTCACCAAAATACTTGTCTAAAAATCATTTCGTCCCGAGCATTTCTGGTGAAACATCCGAGCCGGTTGGCTCTCTCCTAAGATTTCTTTGGTGTGGAGTGTATTTGAACAAAAATAAAAGTGTGGAGTAGTAATAAATATCTTTCATAGTGACCATATGCACATATTTTACCGTGTGGTTAAACAATATACCTTAAATGCAAAGCCGGTCATGGGTAGATGCAACAAGTGCGACCGCACATGGCTTAATTTTTTTAGAAGATCTATTTTTTATGTGCTATCAAATACAAAATTAAAAGGTTTATATATCAATATCATAGTCCAATTTTATATTAATTAAAAGAATTAACAGGCGTGCTATTTTTTTTACCATACTCCAATTTTCAGTATTGTAACAAAAAAACTTTTGCATTATTCGAAAATAATTTGTCGGATTCTTTCTTAATTATTAATCGTATAGAACGTGGTAAAGAAAACACTATATATAATATAGTGTTGTTTAAAAAAAATCAAGCTGAATATTTATCCTTCTTCAATCTTTTAGGTAATTTTAATTTTAATTTTTAAATTTTATTTTAATTTTATTGTCATTTTTAATTTCTGAAATTGATTGAAACTTGATGGCGGTAGATTTTTTTTTTATTTCAATTTCAAGAATTGAAATTTATTTTTCGTAGAATTTTTTTTGAAACACTTGCATGATTTTTTGTTAAAAAAATAATTCTTTGATAGCAAAAGAATTTTTTGATGGCAGAACTTTTTTGTTTGTAACATTTATAAATTCTTTTACTTGCTTGCAAAAATTCTGTTGTCGATTGAGAAATCATTTTATAACATTTTAAATGTACGGTTTTTTGTAATTTTCAACAGAATGCAGACTCTGTTATGTTTGCATTACAAATTGTTCTTTTTTAATCTTTGCCATAGTGGTTCAATTCTATGTTCCAATGTAAATTAGTAGAAGTTAATTTTTTTTATAGATGATAATTTTGTAGCTTGCTTTTTTATATTATAATTATTAATTTATATGGCTGTAAAATACCAAATTTTTTCTTAATAGTTAAATTTTTTTATACATATTAGCATTTAGATTTTTAAGTATATTTAATTATTTATATAGATAAAAGTTATTTTTTATGCTACAATTTTTTTATATAAGGGCCCAATTTAGTACTTTCGCTCAGGGCCCCAAATTCGACAGGACCGGCTCTACTCGAATGTTATATTTAAATGAGATCCTAAACCATAAAAATGTTATAATACAATTTTTTTAATAAATTGTAAAATCAATGTAGGTTATAAGTATTTCTCGGTATTACAAGAGTGGACAATGACAGTGAAAAAGATTAATACAGTAATATAGTTAAAGATATTGAAATCATTTGGAAAAGAAAGGAAGATTTTTAGGCCTCTAGATCAAAAATTATTTGGCTTAAAAGTGGTGATAAAAACACAGCATTTTTCAATGCGGCTACTAAAGAGAAAAGGAAAATTAATAAAATTTGTAGAATTCAAGATGATAAGGGATTGTGGCTCACAGAAGATAATGACATTAATACTAACATCCTCAAGTATTTTAATAATGTCTTTAGTTCTGTGGGTTATAGAGATTTTGATAATATCCTAAATATTATTAAACCTACTATATCTCATAATATGAACTCGGCTTTGTTGAAATCTATTACTAACACTGAATTGAAGATGCTTAATGAATTAGGTGAATGTAAAGCACCTGATCCTGATGGGTACCCTGGTTTCTTTTCTAAAAAATATTGACATATTATAAAACTTGACATTATTAAAATAATAAATAATTTTTGGTATAATAATCAAAGTCTTGGAATGATTAATCATACCTATATCTCATTAATACCTAAAATTGATAACCCTACTACTATTAAGCATTTTAGACCTATCAGTGTTTCGAATTTTATATATAAAATTATTGCGCGTATCTTAGTTAACCGCCTTCAACCCCTTATGAACCATATCATTCAGGAAAACCAGGCTGCTTTTGTTCCAGGCAGACATATTCAAGAAAACTCAATGATTGTGCATGAAATTTGTAACTATATCAAAAATAAAAAAAATACAATAAAATATAGCATGATTATTAAAGCAGATATACAAAAAGTTTATGAATTTGTTAAGTGGGACTTTCTCTATAGTCTCATGCTTAAACTAGGCTTTGATAAAAGATGGTGTGATCTTGTTCTCCATTGTGTTACTTCTGTTTCTTATTCAGTTCTTATTAATGGGCAACCACATCCCCTTATTAAACATAGAAGGGGTATTAGACAGGGAGATCCCTTATCCCCCTTCTATTTTGTATAATCACTCAAACCCTCTCAGCTTTGGTTAATAACAAAGTAGAACTTGGCCTTCTTGAGGGTATAACTCTTGCTAGATACTGTCCTAAGCTTACACGCCTCTTATTTGCAGATGATAGTGTTTTTTTCCTTAGAGCTAGCTTTGAGGATACAAACAGTTTCAATGACATTCTTAATAAATATGCTTTAGCTACTGGTTTAACACTCAATCTTAATAAATGTGGGATTAAGTTTAGTAGCAATACCCATCAATACATCCAAAACATGTATGCCTCTAGATTGAATATGAAAATTACTAATAATCTTGGGACTTATCTTGGATTACACACTGAATGGAGTAGATCCAAGGTTAGGGACCTCAATTTATTAGTAGAGAAAGTTATGAAAAGAATTGATAATTGGAAGAATCTCTTCCTTAGTGACGCTGGAAAAGAAACCGTTATTAAAGTTGTTATTCAAAGCATTCCTAATTATTATATGGCCCCTTACTTACTGCCTTCTAAAATTTGTGACCTTATCTCTACCCAAATTTCAAAATTTTGGTGGGGATCAAAAGGTAAGAAAAAAATCCACTAGGGTAACTGAAATCCTTTAACCAGTAGCAAGTCTAAAGGTGGACTTGGATTTAAAAATTTACACCTTATGAATATAGCAATGCTTGGTAAACAAGCCTGGAGTGTTATGACTAATACTGACTCCCTCCTCCATAAAGTATTAAAAGGAAAATATTTTCCTAATTCTGATTTTCTTCAAGCTAAGATTGGGTAGTCTCCCTCTTGGAGATGGAGAAGCCTACTAACAAGGAGGGATTTTATTATTAAACATGTCAAATGGAGGATAGGGAATGGTACTAGAATAAATCTCCACACTCACAGATGGATTCATAACTGTGAGGAGATAATTCCTCCTCTTAATAACACTATCCAATGGGTTAGTGATTTGACTATTAAAAGTACTAGAAACTAGAATATTTATATTATTAAAGAAAACTATCCTGACGAAAAATCTTTAAAATCTTTATTCCTATAATACGTCTAAATGATAGTTGCTACTTGGATTTAAATCCAAATGGAAATTATAGTGCTCAAATTGCATATCACTTTCTTAAGGAGGAACAAGATAAAAAAGATAATATGCATAATCTCATAAAATCCTCCTCCTCACATAATATTGATCCTCAAGTTTGAAAAAATTTGGAATCTTTAAGTCCCTCAGAAATTTAAAAACTTCATGTGGAGAGCAGTTAAAAACCTGCTACCTACTAATGAGAATTTATTTTTTAGAAAAGCAAAGGATACGAGTATTTGTACAATTTGTAATAAAAAAGATGAAACCTTGGAGCATATTATTTTTGATTGTCATTGGGCTAAGGCAACTTGGTTGACTTCTAATCTTACTTTGAGAACAAACAACCAGTGTACCTTTAACTGGACACTTGGATGGCTGACCTACTAAGTAAGAATGATCAAAAAAAATTCAAAAATCCTCATTTAGGGGAACAAATTGCTATCATTACTTGTAATATATGGAAAGGAAGAAATGGATTTGTTTTTAACAGCATTAAATCATGCCCTCTATCTACTAGTACTAAAGCGCATGCCCTTTGTGGGAACAGTGGCTCGCAGAAGAGTCGTTGTATGTGAAAGATTCGATGTATGGCCGTAACCTCGGACCGAGGGAACTAGCCTTCTAGGTTAGGATAGGAGCCACTTGACGAACTCTTTAGCAAGATAAAGAGTTCCATCAGACTAGAGGGAAGTTGGTCTTTCTACGCGTAAAGCTTTAGATTCATAGATCGGTCGTTCCACATGCGATGTTTGGAAATAACAGCTTGCTATATTAAAACCCAAGGATGATAATATATATCCAAGGGTAAAAAGTAATCAGTTGAGTATGAGGGATAAAGAGTTTGAAAATCAAAATCCTAAGGATGATTTACATAGTCTGAAGGTAACTATTAATCAAGCTAAATACTCCAAAAGCAAGAATACATGTAACGCTTGTTCTTTTTTATTAAGGAAAATAAACTAGTTAATGATAGTAACAGTGCTCAACAGTCTATTTCTAGTAAATTCAGTGCAGATACTAATACCGTGCATAGTAAATGGGAGCTTCCTCCAAAAAAATGGTATAAAATAAACTGTGGCGCCTCTTTTAAAATTACTAATTCTTCTATTGCATGTGTTGCTAGGGATTGTTATGGAAAAGTTATTGAATATAGCGCTTGGCAAATAGGAGCTGAGAATTCCATGGAGGCCGAAGCTTTGGGGATCTTGAAGGCATGTATGTGGGCTCGAGATTTCAAAGACACGTGATGCATCATAGAGAATGATTGCAAGGAAATCATGGACCCGCTAGTTTATAAATACCAAGTAGCTAGGCTAAGAATTAATAATATCATTCGTAGTCTTTATTTTGTAAGTGAAAGTTGTAATCCTCTTTTCTCTTGTATTTCGAGGAAGAAAAATTTAGTTGCGGATTGGTTAGCCAAAAACTCGCCAAGTGGCAATAGTTTAGGCTTTGGTAGGGCCATGCCCCCAATTAGAGAAACTTATTTTGCTTGAAACCACTCCTACGGGAGTTGGTTAAAACACTTTTTTGTAATATTTGCGTTGAATGAAAGACATTAGACCAAAAAAAATAAGGTATAGAGCTATGGCGGAAGTCTAGGACCTGAAGAGAATCCCTGAAGATTTTAATAAGATAGGTTAAATTTTTTTTGTCTTGTTAGATAGGTTTTCTACATAAAAAAGGTTCTTGCTAATTTTAAAAAAAAAAAATTAAAATAATATTTCTTAAAATATCATAGGGAAATTATTTATTAATCCATAAAAGAGTAAAAAATGTGTTATTTTTTTGGACAAAGAAAACCTAATAAACTAGTCTAAAACTAAATTAACTTATTCCTAATATGTTGAAAACCAACCTGAAGTTTCTTCAGACTAATATACATAGGCGCTTGTCTCCCCCTTGTGTTGAGGTGATTCACGATATGTTTTAAGACCATTCCATTCGCTTCATCAATCACATCTTTGATTTTCCTTAACATTGGCTTGATCATCCAACTGGTCGCCAACACCTATTTAATACCTTGAATGATTTGAATAACCGATAAAATAGTAATCTCTTCGGTATTAAACTCCTTATAAATCTCCAAAGTTTCAATATTTGCTTATGCTTCCCCTTCAACAATAAAATTGCACCAAGACGTTTTGGAGTGATATATTCTCTGTTCATTATCGTTGTGAATTTCAACGATACATATGCCTGTGGGGTTATATGGATAATTAAATAAAGTATCACAGGTGAAGACGGCGTCCGTTTGAAAGTTTATATTATTAACCACAGGCTTTGGTGTATCGTTGTTACTATTGGTGTCCATTGTAAACTAGTCTAGTATGTCCAAATAGTTCTTGAATATAAATATTTTTTACCTTTATAATCTCATCTGGCTGGATTACCTGATTATTATGTCGTCATTTTAGATTTCCGAATATTTCAAACTATTAATAAAATATAAGCAGTGATAACCTCTAAATTTATCCTCCTTCCACATATATTTGAATTATATTTATGATCCCGTCACCAAGAGAACGCTCTTCATCTTCTTGAATCCTAATTTGTGTCGCTGAACCGACCCATATATTTCTAGGTACACCACATTCCAATATAAGATGTTCAATAGTTCACCTTTACATGACACCATTCGCATTCTCTATCAACGTCACATTTTTGTTTTTCCTGATTTCTTCATGTTGGTACCACATTATTGCTTGTTATCCATATAAAAAACGTGTGCCTCATTAGGTATATTTTCTTTCCAAATTGTCGTCCACAATAACGAATTTGCATATGTAATCGAAGCTAATCTTTGAGGTTCTCCAAAAATTATATTTCCTGTTAGAATTTTGTATCCATCCTTTGGTGTGTATTTTCCTCCTTTAGCATGTGGCCATGTACATATATCTATTTCCTTCCTTTGTAATAACCTTTTCCTAGTAATGAGTGGTATTATTAGCTTAGAAAAGATATTATCCAACACTTCTGTATTCCAATCTATCTTATCTAAATTCCATAATTGCAATTACATTCTGTGAGCACCCACTTCAATATAATAGATAATCATAGTTCTACTATATTACCTTAATAAATAAAGTGAAAAAATAAAAGAATTAGATACATGCAAAAAATGTAAAATGTAAGATTTTATTTGGTATATGAAAATAAAGATAATCTTTAATAATTATGTTCAATAATTATAGAATTGCTCCAGGTTAGTAATAAGTAAAAAGTAAACCATCAATACCCACTCTGACACAAGAAAATCTTAATAGACAAGACCAAAGATATAAGAGTTGTGCTTAGAGTAAATTTTGTCCAGCAAGAGTAAATTGTATCCATCGAGGGTAGAGGTGTGTCAACCTCTCCCGAAGACGAATATACCGAAGGAATCGAGTTACTCCTTATCGACATCTGAGGACAACGTCTTACTACCTCGCAAGGCTACGTTCCACTTTGTCCCCACAACGGCCTAAGCTAAGCACTCGTTTCTGCCTAATACTATGCACCTTCACCAGATTTCCGTGTGTACCCGTAACATCTATCAATACACATTCCATAACCAAAATGGTTACATTCTATCTCTCTATAACATTCACTGTGGTTATTAACTTATTATACGTATAATCTGATAAATTTTCATAACTTCTCGGGTCATAAGGACATCTGCTAGCAAAAATGCTAATATTGAGCGTCAGTGTGTCATCGGGAGCGTAAATCCCTTTGGAACCGACTTAGTGTTTGGTTTCAGGAAGTCTCGGCTACACAACTGAAGCCTCGGCAAGGTCAAAAGAGTTTTTTGTGAAAATGATCGATTGTAAGGTACATTGTTTTCACTTAGAATCTTCGTCTTGTAACTCAATTCACTTATCCTTGATTTTTCTATCGTTTCTCTTTCTCCTATATCAATTCGCTTGTAGTCTCGGGTCAATTGATCGGGTATATCGACCAGGGAGTTTAATTTCATGTTCTATCAATTAGCGTCGTCTGTTGGAATGAGTGTATATCCCATTGATATTCCATAAGGTTTTGACGCGGTTGGTGAGGAATTTATTGTGAAAAATGGACGACGAGATGACAAATAATGCCTAGCAGAGAATCGATCTACCTTCTGAGTGCAGAGTTCTCGGACGAACGGAAATAACATTACTAAATAGACAAATGTTGTGAATAATCCACCTAAAGTAGTTGAACCATACGTACGGACTATGCCAACAACGGTTGAGGTAGTGGAGACGTACATTTCGACTATACCTACGACCATATAATGTGTAGAACCCGATATCCTGACCATGGTTGCACCAACCACGGGAAACAATCTGCTATCTAAGGTGAGGCAATATTTCAATCATAACCCAAAGACTTACTAGTCAATGGAGGTCTTAACCAGAGCAACATCGGAGAGAGACTTCAATTGTTCACATTTAAAACATTATGAGGGAAATGATTAAGTATGTATCCTCAGAAGCAGAGGGTTTATAGAACTCCATATATGGAGGATAGAAAAAAAAGATAGCGAGACTAAGAGAACTTTGTCAGCGGATACAAAGTGAGTTCGGTTGTATGGAAGCACGGTTAGCAGATCAGATATTAGTGGTTAATTAAAATAATCCTCTGTCATGTGAAATACTTGATACCCCAAGGCCGAGGAATTTTAGGCCACTGTCAATGCCAACATCAAATGAAATTACAGATCTAAATGCAAATGTGTATGATTACCAAAAAATATGGAGTTTAATGCTCTTATTGGTGCATATTATTGACGATTGTTTCCCAAAATTTGTCCAGGAACCCACATATATTTTCTCCAGGTTAGAACCAAAATCTGTTAATAATTTTTTATAGTTAGTCAATGTTTTGCGACATAAGTTCCCAAACAATGAAGTTGGACAAACGCATTCATCATTATTAGGAATAAGCCAAAAAAAATTAGAGCCTTCTATCTTATGTGGATTGGTTTACAGAGATCGAGTATAACGTCAAAGACTTAGACCAGTCCACAGTATATTACGCATTTGTTCGAGGATTGTTTAATCCATATATTCAGATGCACTTGGCATCGAGACCAAAATCTACGTTGTGTGACATCATTTCTGAGTCAAGAAAGTACATTTGAGTCGAAGAAATGCGAAAGAGTGTTGTTATAAGGGAAAAAATGGATAACATTGCAAATAATAGGCAGAATCGGATAAAGAGTGGCCAACAACATTAATCCTTTGAAAGAGTTGGGCATGAGGTGTTTGGTAAGTATGAACTGAGAGAGGATATCAGAGTTTGATATAATGATACCAAGATGTGGGATATGATTACTTATGAGCTCTTGATGTCTCGTATTTTGTGATATATTTTGAGACACACGAGACATAATTTTGGGGGAGGGGGGCGGTTAAGATTAAAATAATGATTAATCCTTTTATTTTAAATTATATGAGTTTCGGTCAATGATAAAGGGAATGTCACTTCAACCCTTGGGGGACCGTTTCCTACAAAGAATTTGATTGAGGATCAAAAGCCATAAAACTTGGTATCAAATTTAAAACTTTTCTTCAAAGTTGAATATACTAATTAAAAAATGTGTGAATCAGTCCAAAATGGTCCTCGATACATTCGGTTCCTTAGTTGGGGATTTATTTTGTAATGAAAAAAGGATCTTTGAGAAGATAACTAACTACATTAAAGAATGTTGAAAGCTCTAGTTGTTGTTCACGGCCTGAAAAGTCTATAAATTATAAAACTTTTCATAAGACCAACTCATCTGGCACCTAAACACCAGATTCTGTGGAAAAAACCCAATTTCAATTGGCCTCATAATCAAAACACCATCATCTCTGGAAATTCAACCTTCTAATATTCTCAGCTAGGGGGTCGACCAAAGAAATTCCTAACCAATTAAAGGTGATAGATGAAAACTTTACAAAGTCCATCTATGCTTGCACACTGACACCTTTCTTTCGGTCAAAAGCCAAGGGGGCTGTTAAAGGAATAACAAAGGAAAAATACGAATTTATCCTCCTCGAGGAGAATTTGACTACGTTTAGTGAGAAAAGTCTGACTATATTGTTAGCGAGAAAATTTTGACTATATTCTCAGCGAGAAAACTATGACTGTATCGTCGGCAAGAAAAGTCTGACTATATTGTGTTGGCATATAGCCTCCCTTAATAGGTTGTTTTAATGTGACAAATCCTCTTGTGATTAGTGTGCTAAGTACTCTTGTTTTTCATATTCCTTCTTGCACTCTTTTTCATCAAAAGCACTTCTTTATCTTTTAGATCATAGCTTTATTGTTATATGTTATGAAACTAATTCTCATATAAATACTTTTAGCCTTATCTTTGTGTACATTGAGAATTAGCTTTAGTGATCAACTTTAAAGGTTCTTAGAATGATGTTTCCAACAACTTTCGTGAAGAAGATTATTTGATCCAAGTCATTATCTTTCAAAGTTACTTGGCGCGGTACACCGGACGAATGGCGCGGTACACCGGACCAAGAATGCGGACCAGGGCGCGGTGCAGAGGCTAGCCCGTCAGTAAGTTAGAAAATCAAACCATTGAAGTGCGGTACACCGCACGAAATCTTGCGGTACACCGCAAGAAAGGTTTTTCTGCACAAAAGACAAGTCATAAGTAATATATCCGTTGAGAGATTAATAGATCCGTTGGACCCAAGTCTTATGACCGTTGGAAGCCATTTTCTACTATAAATTGAAGCTCTTTTTGAAGGCTACAACTACACCAACTAATTACAAACATTAAGGGGCTTAATTGTTATCATTCAAGAAGGTGTCAAAAGCTATACATAGTCAAAATCAACCTTAGTGAGCTTATAAGTCCTCTCAAGGAGTTAATCAAACAAGCCACAAGGTTCTATCTACTCAAGAGGAGTTCACAAGCTTTATAGTTCATATCCACTCTTTTAGGAGTTTAGTTACAAGCTTTTATAAGCAACCCTTTAAACACTTTGTTTCTATCCTCTTAAGTCTAGGTCTTGTAATAGATAGATTAAGAGAGAATTCAAGTATAGGGAGTATACTTGGTATCCTTGTGTTGTGATTACACAAGTGGTTTGTCCTTCGTGTTATCGAAGAGGTTGTAAGGGTTATTGTGTTCTCGACCTGGTTAAGAGAGACACGGGAACTTAGTGAAAAGCTTGAAATCCTAAGGAGGCTTCCTTAGGTAGTGGATGTAGGGAAACCGAACCACTATAAATCGCGTGTATCTTTCTATCCCTACTCTATTTACTTTCCGCACTTTATATGTTTGATAATATGCTTGCATGAATATTGTGACATTGATTATCTAGCTTATCTAACATATTATTATCTTGAGTAGTAAGAAATTAGAAACTCGCTTTACTTGTTTCACTTTATATCAAACCTCTTAGTTTAACCATTGTATGATCCCTTAGGAGTTTGATATATGAGTTGACTTAGTAGTTTCTTTCTTTTAATTATAATTGTCCAAAAGATTTTTATTTAGGCATTAATCTTATTAGTAATCCTATTCACCCCCCTCTAGGACTTTCAATTGGTATCAGAGCCTAACTCTACGTGAATAGCTTAATCGTTAGTAGAGTAAAACGATATGGAATTTAATATTTTGGAAAGTTCGTCTTCTACTCGACCTCCACTTTTTGTAGGAACTTACTATTTTGCTTGGAGAACAAAAATGGAGGAATTTATCAAAGCCGAAGATCCCGATCAATGGAGAATCGTGAAAGAAGGTCCATTTGTTCCCTATAAAGAGGAATTAAATGAAGCGGGAGTTCTTAAGCTAAATCAAGAAGAAAAAGATTTTGATGAACTTACCATTGAGGAAAAGGCTAAGCTCACTCAAAATGCAAAACCAATGTACACTCTCATTCGTGGAATTTCCGAAGAAATTTTCTCACAAATGTTAGATTGTAAATCCGCAAAAGAGCTTTGGAATCGTTTGGAGTTTGTATATGGAATTGTCGAAAATGACGAAGAAGAAGAAGTCTCAATCCATGATGAATCTCATGACAATTCTAAACCAAACCATGAGGTAGCACTCTATCCTAACTCTTTATCTCTTCCTTATAATTATTGTGATATTAGGCAAATTTCATCACTTCTCAAAATTCTTGATTCTCAAATCCATTTGAATAATCTTATGTTAAAAAAGGGTAAAGTTGAGCTAAAGAATTGTTTTAAATGTTGTATCACTTTGGATGATATTCTTGGTAATACTAAAAACCCTTGTTTTGAAAACATTTTTTCTTTAAATAAATGGAAACATCCTATGAAGAAAAACATAGAAGGTTTTAGAAAATTGGATGAAGCTTTTTCCCTCGCTCTTGAAACTTTAAAAAATCATCCTTTTTTAAATGTTACTCCTTTTGATCCAAATGGCTTTTTTAAAGAAAAATTACATTTAAATGATAATTTGGATATTGGAAAGAATGTGGGAACTTCATGTTCAAAACCCTCACATGGTAGCTCTACTCGAAAAAGAAGTTCTTGCAATTATTGTGGTAAACCCGGTCATCATGCTTCTACGTGTCATTACCATGAACAACTTGATAGTGGATCTTTGATACCTTCATGGGAACAACCAATATGGATCGTGACAAATGCTAACAACATTTCCGGATCCATTCCACCTCGGTTACCATAGTAATATTCATTAAAGGTGTTGAGCGTCAAGAAATTGGAATTTTATGCAAAAGGACGTTCAAACCTCATAAAAAGAAAATACGGTGAATTCTTTCCTTTCTTCTTTCTATTTTTATGTTTTATGTTGTGTTTTATGTGATTTATCCTCTATGTGCTTTTATCTTTTATATCTTGACTTTTTTATGCTTAAATGTTGCATTGTTATTGCTTTGGGTCTTTTTGTACTTTTAGAAAACTTAGGGGTATTTGTAAAATAAACTGGTTTATGAGTTTTCGGGTCTTCCTTGGTATTTCTTTTCAAAACAAAGATGCTCAAAATTATTTTATACCATTCCGAACCTTTTGGGGAAGTTTCGAATGTGTTTCGGGTGTTTTTAAAAGAATCAAAAATTTCATTTTTTATGCCCAAACCGAACACTTTTGCGGTGCACCGGACGATTCCCGCAGTACACCGCAGGTTAGGTTTTTGACAGCAATATTAGGCCGTTTTTCTCTTCTATTTCTTCATTCCACCATTAAAACACTTCCTCTCCTCCTCCTAGGCGATTTCCGGCCACCACAGCTCCGTTATCACCACCTAAAAACCCTTCTTCACCTCTTTAATCACTTCTCTCTCTCTCTCTCTCCTTCATTACCCATTTCCCCTCTTCACCATGAGAGAAAAGAAAGCTGCTCCAAAGAAGAAAACCACCACCGGAGCCTCCTCCAGTCGCCGCCGTGCTCCCTCTCCGGCGAGGTCACCGCCACCTCCTCCACTCCGGCCTTCCGAACCTCTCCCGGGTAGAACTTTTAGTGATTCGGCTTTTCCAACGGGTGAAAATTCTCTTCTTGAACTATTTAAATTTCAAGGGTGTGATAATGTCTTTAATTTTACGGGTACTCAATTAGCTAGTGGGTTAATTGAAGAATTCTACACTAATTTCGAATTTGATAGTGCAAATAACATGGTTATTTCTTTAGTTTCGGGTACCCCTTTACGGTTAAAATTGCATGTTTTGTGTACTCGCTATGATATTCCGTTAGATGGATTTAGTGGATTTTGGTCAAGTGGTTGGGATGGGTCTACTCTTGATATAGTTGGTCAAAATGAGGTTATGGATTTTGTCAATAGTAGGATGATTGCTCCCGATGGAAATTGGAATTTGCGTAGTTTTGATCCGGAATTCATTGTGGCTCATAAGTTTCTTATTTCGCCC
This sequence comes from Nemophila menziesii, assembly GCA_029959085.1. Taxonomy (NCBI): domain Eukaryota; kingdom Viridiplantae; phylum Streptophyta; class Magnoliopsida; order Boraginales; family Hydrophyllaceae; genus Nemophila; species Nemophila menziesii. The sequence continues at coordinate 1,651,919 of JARWIR010000091.1, read as the reverse complement.
ATAATACCGAAAGACAAACATGATGCAAAGTTAATTCCGTATGAAGCTTATCTCCTATTTTTTATCTTTGCTAAGCGTCCGATAAATATTATTGCTATTATGTTCAAATGGATGAACCATGCTAGAACCGCAAGAGATAAGGTCCCATATGGTATTTTTCTTACTAGGATCTTTGAGGGAAGTGGAATTTCGTTAGGAGGAACAAATGTGAAATCTATTGATAAAGCGTGGTGTTTCGATTATAGCACAATCAAGAGAATGAAATTTGCCATTTATAATAACTCCTATGTTTCGCATTCGGTTATTAATCGTATCTCGGATGTTGCTATTCGTAATCGTATCTTACAAGCTAGAGAAGGAACTCATGGTCCGGCACTTGACACACTTGAGCTTTTGGATGTTCCGGGTCAACAAAATCCTATCCCAAATGAGCCTCCACAAAACCCCACTCATGAGAATCCTCCTAATCCCTCTAGTTTCAAAGGTGCTTTGTCTCGGTTTATGGATTATATTGGTAGAAAATTTGAGGTTTTAGAAGAAAAGTTGGAAAGAAAATTTGGAGTGTTGGAGGAGAAAATAGGCCATCTTACTAGTGAGTTATCTTGCATGAAGAACGATGTCTCGTGTATCAAAGATGATGTTTCACATCCTAGAAGCCGTTCTAGAAGCCGTTCTAGAAGCCGTTCTCCCCGGGAATTACGTTAAATGGTTTTAGTGTTGGGTTTTAAAATCTTCTTTTTATTCTCTAAGTGTTTTATGTGTTTTTATTGTCTTGGACTAAGTTTGTGTTGCTTTTGCTTTAATTGTTTATGGGTCCGTGTTTTGGACATTTAGGATATTATTGCTACGTTTTTTATTTGGATAATGGTTTAGGATGCTTCGTGTTTAAACTTGGATAATTGTTTTAGGTTGATATGTTTTTATCTTGAATATTTATTGCTTAAACTTTATGCTTTGGATATTGTTTTTGCTAACATTTTCTTTGATGATATAGGTACTATTGCATCTAATCCTTGATCCTTTCATATATTGCGTTTGTGTCCCTTAAAATATTTTTAAAAAAATTTCACTTTGGTCCCTAAAAGTTTACAAAATTGTTTTTTTGTCCCCTAACTTTTTGACAAATGACTTTTTGACCCTAACTTTCTTAAAAAATGATTTCAAAATATCTTTTTGGGAAAAATTGTAGATCACACTTTTACAAAATTGAAACAATCTTGATACATTTTGTAAGGGGGAGCTTTTATTAAAACTCTAATGCTTTGGCTTATCTTTTATCTCATACATTGAAACTAATCGTTTGTGTCATTAGAAAGCATATGAATTGAAAAATCTATCGATCAACGAGTTGGTAAAAAGTCTCTATCTCTTAGTTCGTCAATTATCTATCATTGTGCATCTCTTTCTAAAATTATTTTAATCTCCAAACTCTTGCACACTCTTAGAAACGTTGTTTAAAATCTATTCACTTGAGTTTTTGCTCTTCTATTCGTAGTTGTTATTATTAACCCCGTCTTTTTGATGAAGACAAAGGGGGAGAAATATGTGCACTAAAACTTTCAAAACTTGCACGTTTTAAATACTCACAAATGCATCTCAAATCTTATGCTTATTGTGAGGGGGAGCTTAATTTCATTAGTGCTTAAACTTTCATATCATTCCTAAGGTGTTTTAGTGAAGGATTTGTCATCATCAAAAAGGGGGAGATTGTTGGCATATAGCCTCCCTTAATAGGTTGTTTTAATGTGACAAATCCTCTTGTGATTAGTGTGCTAAGTACTCTTGTTTTTCATATTCCTTCTTGCACTCTTTTTCATCAAAAGCACTTCTTTATCTTTTAGATCATAGCTTTATTGTTATATGTTATGAAACTAATTCTCATATAAATACTTTTAACCTTATCTTTGTGTACATTGAGAATTAGCTTTAGTGATCAACTTCAAAGGTTCTTAGAATGATGTTTCCAACAACTTTCGTGAAGAAGATTTTTTGATCCAAGTCATTATCTTTCAAAGTTACTTGGCGCGGTACACCGGACGAATGGCGCGGTACACCGGACCAAGAATGCGGACCAGGGCGCGGTGCAGAGGCTAGCCCGTCAGTAAGTTAGAAAATCAAACCATTGAAGTGCGGTACACCGCACAAAATCTTGCGGTACACCGCAAGAAAGGTTTTTCTGCACAAAAGACAAGTCATAAGTAATATATCCGTTGGAGATTAATAGATCCGTTGGACCCAAGTCTTATGACCGTTGGAAGCCATTTTCTACTATAAATTGAAGCTCTTTGAAGGCTACAACTACACCAACTAATTACAAACATTAAGGGGCTTAATTGTTATCATTCAAGAAGGTGTCAAAAGCTATACATAGTCAAAATCAACCTTAGTGAGCTTATAAGTCCTCTCAAGGAGTTAATCAAACAAGCCACAAGGTTCTATCTACTCAAGAGGAGTTCACAAGCTTTATAGTTCATATCCACTCTTTTAGGAGTTTAGTTACAAGCTTTTATAAGCAACCCTTTAAACACTTTGTTTCTATCCTCTTAAGTCTAGGTCTTGTAATAGATAGATTAAGAGAGAATTCAAGTATAGGGAGTATACTTGGTATCCTTGTGTTGTGATTACACAAGTGGTTTGTCCTTCGTGTTATCGAAGAGGTTGTAAGGGTTATTGTGTTCTCGACCCGGTTAAGAGAGACACGGGAGCTTAGTGAAAAGCTTGAAATCCTAAGGAGGCTTCCTTAGGTAGTGGATGTAGGGAAACCGAACCACTATAAATCGCGTGTATCTTTCTATCCCTACTCTATTTACTTTCCGCACTTTATATGTTTGATAATATGCTTACATGAATATTGTGACATTGATTATCTAGCTTATCTAACATATTATTATCTTGAGTAGTAAGAAATTAGAAACTCGCTTTACTTGTTTCACTTTATATCAAACCTCTTAGTTTAACCATTGTATGATCCCTTAGGAGTTTGATATATGAGTGGACTTAGTAGTTTCTTTCTTTTAATTATAATTGTCCAAAAGATTTTTATTTAGGCATTAATCTTATTAGTAATCCTATTCACCCCCCCCTCTAGGACTTTCATATTGTCCTCAAGAAAATTCTAACTGTATTGTCCTTAAGAAAAGTCCAATTGTATCACAGGTGAGAAAAGTTTGGTTATATCGTTAGTGAAAAAAGCCTGACTGTATTATCGTCAAATTTTAAGATCGGCGTAGCTTCGACAAAAGAAAACTTGACTATATTGTCACTGAGAAATACTATACGGACGACAAGGCAATATCTGACTGTATCATTGGTGAATAGTGACCCGGTGATGACGTTAGTAGGTCAGAATTTGACTGAAACTTAATACGAAAAAGACCTATCATGTTGGAAAGAATAGACCAATAAACATTGGTAATAAAGCTACCACAAGCCAAGATATGCAATCAACATTGAAATGGCTAAAATAGTAAGTCGCATATCAACTCTTGTAACACCCAAAATACCCTCGACTTGTAATCCAGGGTGTTGAATAGTTGAACTCATCCTTATAATAACATATTATTTCAACTCGGGTCAAGCTAATGATATTCACAAAAACCTATAAAAATCAGATGATGTTACTTTACATATTCCAAGGCAAAGGGGTAAAAGGAGTATGATGAACAAAGGAAATTTCATCATGGTGTCTCCTAGGGTGTGATAAAAATATGATAAATAAAGTCTAGAAAACTACGCACTCTCACCCTAGACAGGCACAGTACTGCAAGTATTACAGGACGTATGCAAGTTTTAGTTGATAAGTTGAGTTCGTTCTCAGGGACTTAAGTGTGTTAATCACGTGGGTAGAAATAACGAGTAAGCAATAATTAATTAAAAGACATAAAATAAAAGGAATAGAATTCGAAATTAAGAATTAAAACTAAGAAAATAAAGACAATAAAGTAAAATACGAAGAATATGAGATGAGAGATATAGCTTAGGTTTTGCTAGTATGCACTAATCCTTCTAATCCTTTCTATTAGATCTAGTTTATAAGGGAGAATATTAGCTCTTGTATACTTAGTCAGGATTCTAAATTCCCATTCCTTAGACCTTGAGAGCGACTAAGGGGGCTGCGGCACAACCAAGAAACTGTTTCAAATAGGGTTATCAAACGCTACTAAGGCCCTAAGCAAACAATTCATTCAATTGGTGATATGGTGATTAAATTATACCCTAATGACTATCTAGTTAGAATCAGTTTTGTCAGGACTAATATCGATACTAGACGTTATGTGGTGTTTCAATAATTAGACACCCAGCTAAGGTGACCATCTAACTACTATTAAAACAATCCTAAAGTGATTAGTTCTAGGAAAGACAATGAATCAAAACACATAAACAAATATAAAGGTAAGAAGCTAATATCAGATTAAAACATGTAATTCCCAAAGAAACTTAGATAGAAGAATTAGAATTCATAGATTATACATGATGCAAAACCCAAGCTGTGGGTAGTTTAGTTCATACCTGATGGAAATAAACTAAAAGAAATTACAAAAGACATCATCTTGCTCTCTACAATAAACTGGAAGAATAGAACCTTAAGAACTAATTACTATGAGGTAAGGATGATTTACAAGTGATATAAGGGTGTATTTATAGGTGTTTAGAAGACCTAATTCGTTTTCTTGAGGGAGAGGTTAAGTAGTGGACTCCAAGCCCAACTCAAATTCGTATAGAAATAAAGATAAATTCTGCTGAACTGTTTTGAGCATATCTTCTTCGTTATTGGTCGGTTTTTGCTCCATAATATACCAAAAGAATCCTCAGCGAATTATCTACGTCCCTACAAAAGGAATTTACCAAAATCGGCTTCTTTCTTGGAGTTATCACCACTTCTTTAGGCGTGTGCTGCAGAAATTCAGATTTAGGCAGCTTTTCCTTTTCCATATTTTTAGCTTTTGTTTCTTTATCTCCAATTACCATGCAAATCTCTTTCCATATCCTGTAGTCTTTGACTTGGACTCTAATTAATCTCCATAATTATCTTTAAAGCTACACACTAAATAAACAATTAAACCCAATATGCTCTAAAAATATTATTTTACTAAATCAAGACTCAAAATAGGAAAGTGCACTATTTCTCAAGAAAATCGACTTTTATGACTTCTAAATCACTAAAAATGATGTCTCATCCTAACATAAATCTATCACAAATGAGGAGACATCATATCAAGATACATAAGGAAGAAAAGAAGCAGACATTAAGCAATAATCTGAGAAACAAAATAAAGGTAAGAAAGCCTTTTTATGAAAATTAAATCATTTATTACAGATAAAGAAAACGATGGAGCAAAAAGCCATTCATCTAATACAAGAAAAATATATAAGATTAAGAGGCAGAAAGAGACAAAGTAACAAAGTTAGTCTCGAAGCGCACACTTACGAATTATAGCCACAAAAGATGCTCCTAGTTGCATTAGGTGTAAAATAAATAAATAAAAACTTCAGCTTCTAACCAAAATATACTTCCAAGCTCACTACTCAGGACCAAGGAAGAACCCGAGCCTACTACCAGCCATCAAGAAAATAGTAGAAGAATAGGAACTCGGCCTGGGCATACAATGGTCGAGTATAATATATATACTAGGTATTACCCGTGCCTAAAGGTACTACTAAAATTAACAATAGTTGGGGCTAAAGATAGGTATAGTAGGGATAAAACAACTTTAGTCACAGTATACCGTTTAAATTTACTCATTTCATACATACATTAACCTACACATAATTATATATCCTCAATTAAAACAATTATTATTTACAAATATAAAAGACAAACATTACAACTATCTGATCAAGAACCACTTTCACAAATGAAAAGAGAAATAAATAAAGGGTGATTAATACAAAAAGTCTATGAAAAATATTGTGGTCTAATTAAATTTCTTAACAATTGCACCCACATAACTCATTAAAAAAAATTCATAAAATTAAAAAAAACACATGTGAAAGGAGAAATAACCTAAACATTTTAAAAAAAAGAAAATAGGATTTTGTACCTTTTAGGAAATTAACTCATAAATAAATCACAAAGTAGTAAACGGTCTTTACAAAAGTTTACTAAATATAAAAAATAGATACTTCAAATAATCACCATAAGTCTTGTGTATCATACAAAAAAATTAATAAAAGAATACTATCAAATCTCATTCGTATACATTTTCAGATTGAAAGGCCTACAATAACCAAACCCAATCCTATGATTCTAAAAAAAGAAAAATTAAGATTTCAATAAAAAATAGCTAAATTAATAAGAAAATAAAATATCTTTTGGATACTAATCCTAGTGATACATAACCAAATAACGTTCAATTTACAACTTAATTAGTTATAGGCAATTGAAATCTTAATGTAATTACCAAATATTATGTTTTCTTCAAGAAATATTATTACTTCAAGTGAATTTCGTATTTGTATATTTTTTTAGGATATAAGTCACACTTATGTTTATTCCAACAATTGTCGTTATCTCTACATAATGACAAACATGACACATAACTATAACAATGGGAGAAGAAATATACTTGGTCTTTTTCTATATATATTTTTTCAAACAAACCATTTCGAATACTCAGATTCCTTATTGATGTAAACTAAAAAATTGAATATGAAACTTCAAATTAAAAATTTGAAATGTAGGTTCTCTACAAAAAATAATTTTACATAAATAGGGTTCTTAGTACTAAGGAGAAAGATATTGTTGAATGTCTCTTTTAAAACTATCTTATAGAATCATCTATTAGGTAAAAAATTTGCTTCGATATTTGGATATTTTTCCAAATGACAGTCCAGAAACTTGGTTTAATTTTCACTTATCTTCTACAATTTGATTTAAAATAATATCTGAAGACCTACCTTGTCTTTTATATTTTTTAAATTTCTACTGTTTTATTTAAATGAATAAAATAAAATTACAAAACAAACCAAACATATATAGTTTTGTTTTTGTTTTAAAACACAAACAATTTTTACCAATTAAATATACCTCAAGTAAAAATTAACACAATGTCTTTTATTTTCTTAAACTTCTACTGCTACGTTTGATACTTCTCTATCAATAACATGAAACATTTTAATTAATTGAATAAAATAAAATTACCAGAAAAAATCATTAATTTCCTTAAAACTTGATATAAGCACAATATATTCTTCAAAAAACATGTGAATTCAACAATAATGTATCAAATAATTAGTTCATTCAAGATCCAAATCTCCTGAAAGTTTATTTATACCTAAGCTATATGCCCCAAATATTCTTTAAAAAAGTGTAAATTCAACAATAATTTATCAGATAATTAGTACATACCACACCCAAATTTTCTGAAAACTTGATTATCTTCTACAATTTGATTTCAAATAATATCTGAAGATCTACCTTGTCTTTTATATTCTTAAATTTCTACTATTTTATTTAATTGAATAAAATAATTCAACAATAATGTATCAAATAATTAGTTCATTCAAGATCCAAATCTCCTGAAACTTGATTTATATCTCAACTATATGCGATAAATAGTACATACCACACCCAAATTTTCCGAAAACTTGATTATCTTCTACAATTTGATTTCAAATAATATCTGAAGATCTACCTTGTCTTTTATATACTTAAATTTATACTGTTTTATTTAATTGAATAAAATAAAATTACAAAACAAATCATGAATTTCCTTAAAACTTGATATAAGCTCCATATATTCTTCAAAAAACCTATGAATTTAACAATAATGCATCAAATAATTAGTTCAATCAAGATTTAAATCTCCTGAAAAGTTGATTTACATCTTAACTATAAGCCTCAAATATTCTTTAAAAAAGTGTAAATTCAACAATAATTTATCAGATAATTTGTACATCCCACACCCAAATCTTCTGAAAACTTGATTTATATCTCAACTATAAGCACCAAATATTCTTCAAAAAACCTGTGAATTCAACAACAATTTATCAAATAATTAGTTCATTCAAGACCCAAATCTTTTAAAAACTTGAATTATATCTCAACTACAAGCACCTTCTCTCACAAAACTTGAGAATTCCACAACAATTTAGTAATTAGTTCATTCAAAATCCAAACATATATAGTTTTGTTCTTTTTTTAAAACCCAAACAATTTTTAGCAAGTAAATATGCCTCAAGTAAAAATTAACACAAAGTCTTTTATTTTCTTAAACTTTTACTGCAACGTTTGATACTTCTCTATCAATAACATGAAAAATTTTATTTAATAAAATAAAAATATCAGAAATAATCATGAATTTCCTTAAAACTTGATATAAGCACCATATATTCTTCAAAAAACCTGTGAATTAGACTTGGGTGTCTGAGAAAAGGCTTGCCTTAATATCTCTGATTGTGTATAATATTTTTGTAAAATTTAACGGTGAATTTAAATAGAGAATGTGTGAAAAGTGGGGGAAGTTATTAGTTTAGAAAAGAAAATGGGTAGAAGTTATTAGTTTTGAAAAGAAGTTAGAATAGTTTGGTTAGAAAAGAAGTTAACTTATACACATGGCATGATCTCATCTCTCGGAAGGGTCACATATTTTTTGTCTAAGAAAATATGGACCGTCGATTGACTTTTGAGTTGTCCCATATAATATAGATATATCAAGTAGAATAAAATAAAGAGAGCACAAATGAAGGAAAGGGTGCAAAATCCCAAAATTAAAGTTCGAGGAAAGACTTATCGGTTGTCCCAAAAGAAAGAAAAATAAAAGGGCTATACAATTCTATCGGTCACAAAGGACCGTTAATACATCGTTTGATAGAGTAAATTTTTTGAAAATATAAACACTACAAGACCACAAGTCAAACACCCAGTTGCACATATACGCCCCCAGCAACGTCTGACACCCAAACTATGCCTTCAACAACGACACCATCAATAGAATCCTCGTCCAATCATCCAAGTGGTAGAAAATGAAAAAGGAGAAAGAAGGAAAGAAAATATAAAAGGATTTCATATGAACGCCAAGATAAATTGGTAAAAAAAAAGGGAGAAGGTGGGGGATATGTCACAGGGAAATTGTCCATGTCGATAAAATCAACAAAGTATGGGAACTCCCTCCGGATATAATGCATACAGTTCACAAATCCCTTGTGTAAACCATCTATCCATGAAGACCCAGACTACTTAATAATATTGGTGTTAAAATCCATCAAAGATTTATATTCCTTGATCGCCTTTGACTTGTCCCCAGCCAACTCACGATAGAGGTTTTAAATCTTATTTTTGTTTTTATAATATATTTTCCAAGATTTTCTACTACTTTTGAATTGTGCAAAATCTATCTCTGGGTACCTGTAATAAATGGTGGGTTGATTGTATCCTGCCAAACAAATCTTGAACCTTGGTTTTCCAACACTAATTGCTTGGAGAAATGTAGTTTCTCTTGTAGAAATCTTGGACAAGGCTCACTATGAGAGTAGCCTTCTATATCAGAGCCTCTACTTCTTCCATGTATCAAAATGGTTTGCACGAGAGTGGCAGAAGGAGGCGGAGAGGATCAAATAAGATAATAAGGTTCTATAAGGGTTTGAATAGGATTCTCAATGCCTAATTAAAAAGTAAAGGAATCCTAAACTAAGATAGAGGAGGTTAACCTAACCTATAAGGCAAACTCTTAATCAAGGATACTGAAGGTGGTTTGAAGAGTTTGTAAAGTGCTAGATGTGATAAGAGTAAGTAGTTATGGATATTTGAGATATTAAGGCTCAAGGTAGTATAAGGAATTGATGATAAGTGAAACCTATAGGATGAGTACTACTAAGGAAACATCTATCTGAGGAGATAATCAAACTATTTACAATCTATTAGCTATAAACTAAGACAGTAAACATGCATCGAAGTGATAAGAAGAAAACATAGGTTCTAAACAATATGTAAATTTCAATGGAGAAAACATATTAAGGTTTTTATCCGAAGAGACTATATGATTAAGGTGATAGTGATTAGATAATAAGCTTAATCGAGTAAGGCTAAGCCTTAAAGGATGATCACTACAAAGATAACATCTACCTAGGGGAGATAAGGGACTAGCCTAACTAATACCCAAGTTAGTCTAGGTTAGCCAAAAACCTAAGGCCAAGTAACTAAGCACCTAAGTGATTAGAAAGCAAACAAATATTCTAAGCTAGGAAAAAAATTCTCGTAGGCTTTTTATCAAATACTAAGAGGATTAAGAAAAAGATAGTAAAGAATGATAAGCAAGCTAAGAAAAATAAAGCGTATATAAGTAAGAGGAGATTAAGGAAAGACATTACACAAGCATTTACAGTGGTTCAGTTTTCCTACTTCCCTGACCTATATAGCTAGCCACTTTTGGCCTCTCAAGCTTCTCCACTAAGCTCCATGCTATCTCTTGAGGGTGATATACAAACCGTTACACTTGATGTTTTTCTGGGCTAAAACACAACCTACAAATCCAAGAATTTTATCGGTTTTGTTGGTGTCTTCCGAAGTGTGATGTAAAATCACCACCAAGGAAGTTGCGTCTAGCAAGTGTACGGGTCACCAAGTAATATATATAGAAATTAAAATCGTCTCCACATGGACTAAATAATTAATAGAAGACTCGGATGTAGGTTTACTTTAACATTTTTGAAGCAAAAGATAGAAAAAGTAGATAGTTTTTGTTTGGATTTCTTTTCAGAAGCTAATACAAATGTAAAAAAACTATGATTAAATAAAAGAAAATTAACATAAAGTAGTTTTAATAATAAGGAGAGTAACTAGATAAATGCTAGTAATCCTTATTAGACACGATTTCAATTTTTCTTGTTTTAAGGGAAAAATTTAGTATTTAACCACTAACCGGGATTCAACTATCCTCTTAAATATTTTTTGGGTAGATAAGGGGCTGTCATTGTACCTATATCAGCCTATGTCATTGTCAAGTGACATTACCAAGTATTAGGACAAACAAAATCTACCCCTACTTCCTATTGAATTAGTCAAAACTTCTCTGTTCACTAACACACGTGAAACAAATATAAAATATGCTCCACAACCTAAACCCAATGTCAGATGATAGTTAAGAATCTATACTAACCTATTTATCAAACAAAAGAATAGATTCACACAGTTAATAAATTCATATTCAATGGAAATAACATAGATTCATTTAAATCTAAAATCCTAAATTGTCATACCCTCACAATTCTCAAGTTATTAGGAAATTGCTCTTGATAAAAAAGAGGAATATAAAAATCAATTGTATTCATAACTGAATAAATTATGGAAAATTAAGGAATATATGGTGACAAAAGTATGAAAGAAGGTGTTGTAGATGAACTTCTTGCTCCTTGACTTTTCTCTCCATGCTTATATCTCTTCTAATTGATAGGTGGCATGTTATTCTGGTCAAAATTAGTACACATAGGCTCTATGAAAATGTTTAACTCATATGGGCCAACTTAAGTGAGTCAAAAATAGGCCTGAAGGACTCTTTTAAATCTGGACTGCTTTGTGTCTCTCAAGTAAATATGGCATAACTTTCACGTCTCAACTCAGAATTGGACTTATTTGTCACCGCATTTAAAAAACTCCAATAGGTACATTGTGTGAAAATTTCATCAACTAATGAACTACCAATTATTTGTCATGATTTTAACAAGTCGATAGAAGAATTATGCCGGGACTTTTTGTTGAGTTTTAATTGGACTTTCTTGGCTCTTTTTGTGACTTGAATTGAGTTTTTTATTCATTTTTAGACTTATAGAATTCATATTAGGATCTAATACATTCCATGTACCTAGTATTTTCATACTTAATACATAAATTACCTAAAAAATGCGCCACACATACAATCATCCAAGATTAGACCACTAAATCAAAATATATCAAATATAAGGGATAAATCCCACAATTAAGCACCAAGCGCCTATCAAATGATGTCTCAATATTATATTAATCTATCATTAAAGGTGAGAAATCAAGATCCCCAACTCAAGTTTTTGTCGTCCCGACAGTATAAACACTAACCTAAGGTCTCAAGTTCTTAAAAGTCCATAGAAGCAAGCAAGTGAAATCTCAAAACAATGTACAACTAGTCTCATAAATTATTACCTAACAAATAATCCATACATATAATATTCATACACATAATAAACATGTTAAAGTTGTAAGAAGAATTAGTTTAGCAATGCACAAAGGGACGCTAAAATACCCCTCTTGCAGTGGTGGTTATAAGGTGATCCTTGATCCTTCCATGGCATTTAATAATCTACGTACTCACTTTGTTCTCTCTCATCCATAATTTAATCACATAGCTAATAATTTTAAGATACTCTTGGTGATAACATGGCTTGGGTTTGGTATGATACAATTTGGATAACTTTAGAGGTGCCACGCTATATTGACAAGTATTTTGGGGGAGATATTCCATATCTAGATAGTATTTGAAGATAGGAACACATAGGATTTGACGATTTGTGATTCGAAGCTAAAATGAAGAAGTTATGATAATTGTCGTTGCCGTGGTTCAAACCAGAAACCTCTTTAGTAAGACGTTTTTGGGTTGGATTAGGTCAATGAAAAGAGGCCCACAACTCATAAACGTTTTTGGATATATATATATATATATCTAGAAATAACATTAGAGAATCATTTTTGGTCAGCCTTTATTCATTTGAGAAGAGAAGAAACGCCTAGAGTAGAGATAAGAAGAAGACAACAATGGTGAACATGATTCCTAGTTCTATCTTTATTAGTTCTTTGCAATGAACATGATTCTATCCCTTTTAATTAGTTTTTTTTATCTTTTTCATTATGAACTAAATCTTTAATAGCTTGAGAAACGCTTAATGTATGAACCCTAACATTTGGATTATGATTATTATTGCGTTTTGGGATATTACTATTTAAATGAATTGAGTAGTTTGCATTTATTGTATATTTGTGTTAGATTTTCCATCCCTTACGAAGGCCAAGTAGTGTTTTGGGTAATATTAGTCTTGACTATCGCCCGGGAGGGGGTCAGATTATTGAAAATAATATATAATTGTTCGGTTTGTGTTATTGAGTCGGGAGGTCTTAAATAACCTGATAATCAATTGAGTAAGGATTAATCACGTTTGAAAGCGTTGTAGGGTGACCTGAAAGAGGTCCCCAGCATTGTAGGATACCCTCTATCTACCCGTGAGGGATTTAGGGAGATTTTAGAGTCCTGGATATTGCTAAAATACCGATTTGCCCTTATATCAATAAACATGTACATCCATAACTAGTAGGGATTACTAGCGACTCTTAAGTTATCTTCTCATCTATATTCTCGTATTTTATATTTCATACTTTGGTTATTTAATTGCTAATCGTATTTTAATTATTTGCATTCTAATCCTTAATTCTGAAACCCAAAACAAATATCTTTTATTATTCTAGTTAATTGCAACTCAACCCCTCTACGCTTTCTTAAAACACACAAGAATTGACCGCATAGTCTATGTGGAGAACTATACTCTAATACTTACTTATACTTGTTCACGACATGTACACTTGCGGGTAGTAGCTCCCTCGAGTGTTGATTTATTTATCACACTTTCGGGGACAACAAGTTTTTGGTGTCTTTGCCAGGGATTATTTCTTTAATATTTTTGTTTTCATTTGGTGTAGTATGGTTTTTTTTTCGTTTTACGCTTGGATTTTTTTTTTGTCTCCTTCACAGGTGTTATACTTAGGGTAATGAAGCAAGTCTGGCGATTTCTTTAAAGATGTATGGAGGATACTATTCAATCCCCAATCCATTCAACTATGTGGAAGACTCTTCGATATATCAACAATGGGGTAGTAACTACTACCAAGTACCTTATCATTACACGCAAGAACAAGGATAGTTTCAAAGGAGTAGGGAGGTACAAGAGAATATTTGGAAAGTTTAATGGTGGAGGAAAAGATTTAAAAATTCAAGAGACTAGACTCAAGCGGTTATGTGACAAACATGATTTAACCATCATTTGGATAACACTATAGTAGGGGTGTTCCCCAATGCTGCTAAGTCATAATATAATCATGGATAATTCGTATGCTCACCTTGCACCACCAAAATTCCACCAAAGCAAAGAGTTGAAGGATGGAGAATAGTGATAATGAGTATGTGATTGGAGATGTTGGATTGCTTGAGCTAGAATTTGGAATAGAGAAATGCCTTCTTGCAAATAAGTGGATTAGATCTAAACTTGTTGAAGATTTATGGGTAATCGAAGATATGATAGAGATTATACCATCCGAGATGGTCATCAAATATCATCATGCAAGGAAACTGTTTCATCATGAGAATAAGGAGGTGAAACGGGGAAGCAACACAACTCCGTACAAAGATCAATCTAGAAAGCTCAAGGGTGAGCGGCGCGCTAAGTTACTATACCAAGGATGCGGCGAGTTTAAGAGGAGGAGTACCACAAGGGCATTAATATAATTTTTGGGGAAGCTCACATGTCGATCTTAACAGCGTAATAAACAAAAGAGCTTCTTGGGCGGCAACCTAAGGTTAGAATGTATATTTAATAAGCATTCATGATTTTTTAGTTTTAGTAGTGTAACTAGTAATTTTAAGTATTCTAGTGTATATTATCTTGAAATTTTTGTGATATTAGGGTGTATTATAGTTTATGAGAGTAGTAATTTATTTTGATGTGTATGTATTACAAGAAATGAGTTTGGGGTGAAATTATAGAGGAAATTCGAGCATCACAATTGTTAGCAACGGTATACCGCTATTCCCCATGGTATACCGCACGCTAGCGTCAAGACAATTCCCATATGGTGTGATTGGTCAGGAGGATTTGCGATATACAATAGATTTTTGCGGTATACCGCACCCATAATGGCGATTGATAAAATTGAAAAAACTTCTTGAGGCCATAACTTTGCGCTCGGTTATCAGAATTTGATTTTTCCTGAGTCTATATCGCATATTATTTCTAGATCTATCCAATGGAGCATATAAAACCAATATAAAATCTCTTATAATAAATTTACGACTAAATTCTTGAGGTCCTGCATATTACCATAACTTGGAAATAAACTGTGAAATATTGGCTAAATATTTATGCGAGATCTTTGCACCTTTGGAATCTAGAGAAATCTAGTTTCTAATACTGCAAACCATGCCTCATTTGGATGAATTATGAAAAATTATGATTAAAACGGGAGGTGTAACGCTAAAAAAGAAAGTGTTTTCTCAAATTTGCATGCCCCTTTAGCTCGAAATTTACCTACAAGGCCATCTAACTCTATACATATCAGCGATCAAGCATTATGGATTAAGAACGTCAACCCTTAACTTAGGGATTAAGTGATCTCACGAAGGTAAGCATTATTTCCTATTTTGTTAGCTTTTGCATACTATATGTTTAGTGTAAATTAGTAAATTTTATTGATTTTTTGAGTCTTTTTGAGTCGTGGGGACACAACTCACTTTTGAGTTGGGGTGGGTATTCGTTGTCCTCATCTCTGTTTTTATGTTTTCGCATAAAATATAAAAGTTTTTAGTGTATAATATAGGGATTTGGCATGGAACGTAATAAATGTACCTATTGAACATGATTTTAGTAGGGTAGTGACATTAGGCAGTGTGTTTTTGAACAGTGTCACAATGCGTTTAGTATATAGACATGAAAACATTAATAAAAGGTAGAAAAGCGTTAATAAGTAATGCGTAGAAGAGAAGTTCGATCTTAGGGAGCCTGGAGCAGTGTGTAGAATGTGAGGTCTAAACTAGTTGATAAATCTCTTAGCCTATGAACTAAACATGAAAAAGTGACGAAGCCTAGTAGTTAAAAAAATGAATAAGGGAGTTCTTTGATAAGACACTTGAAGCCTTTAGCTTGATAAATGATCTTAATTGAATATTTATTTTGTCTTAGCCCCCTTTTTAGCCTTTAGCCTTCATGTATTGCCATATTATAGCCACACCCATTAGTTGATAGGACTTTTCCGTATGCCCCGCACTCGAATAGCAACCCTAAGAAAGTTGTCTTTAGAGCTTGAGTTTGGGGTGGTGGGAATTTATTGGGAAACACATTTGGATGGAATTTTATGAGTTTGTATGTGCGATATTTTGATGACATTCTTATTTGTAACCCTTTTGTCGAGGTTTAGAGAAAAATAAGTCGTGAAAAGAAAAAGAAATGAAATAAAGTAGCATGACATCTCACATCAAAACGAGTGTCATGGATATCTTACAAAAAAAAAGAATTGGAAAAGAATCAAAAGAATAAAACTAGTAAAGTGGATTGTTTATGTAAATCATTATGAGAGTTATTGGGTTTATTGGGGATGCCAATCAAGAGAATCAAAATTGGGTTGAGTGATAACATCAGTGCAACTCAAGCTCTAGGGCGATACGTTGATGACTAGTGAGGAGAAAGACAAAAGCCCACTTCATATTATCCAAATATACGAATGATACCATCCCTAGGCCTTTTCTATAACTGAAAAGACCTTGGCTAAAAAAGTTATATAAAAAATTAATTTCAGGATTTGAATTCATCATTTTACCTAGATTATTATAAAAACAAAAATAAAAATGATAAGAAATGGTTTTCTTTAATTTTTAGTTTTATTTATATCTAAAACCATAACCTAACAGTTTTAACAATCGGTTAAACTTTTCAAAACCATAATCTAATGATTTTAACCATGGTAACATAATCGGTTAGGTTACCACCGGTTTCGATTCATAACTGTAAACATTGCCATAACCAATTAATATACCTATATAATGGACTAAACGGTCACATATGCCTAAATAAAAGACTAAACTGTCTAGTTGTATAAAGATAAAGTGCTAAAATAGACATAGGCAAGGGACTATGTTGTCAAATATACCAAAATATGAGACTAATCTGTCAAATATACATGAATAGGGGACTAAACTATGTGACTTAAACAATATTCTATCATAGAAACTACAATATATTCATACAAACAAAAGATGAAAAAGAATTATGCTATTAGTCCCTAAATTATGCGACTTGAGCTAAATTATATCATAGAAACTAAAAAATATTTATACAAGCAAAAGAATAAAAAATTGCGCTATTAGTCCATAACTTATAGTTTTTAAACTAAATTGCATTATTAGTCCCTAAACGATGCAAAATAACCTATTAATAATAATTTAAATAGCAGTTGCGCTAAAAGCCCCTACATAAACTCTTTTTATTTCATTATTAATCCCTGTAGTAAATTTTGTAATAGTATCTACAATAATTTCATTATTAGTCCCTATATTTTTTAACTTTATAGGCAAAAATGCATTATAAGGCCCTATACCTTTTGAAATTGAACTATTGGTCCTTATATTTTTTGGGTACATTTGACTACAAGACTTTATACTATACAAAATTTCACTATACATCCCTATATATACAGTCAAAATTGAACTATTAGTCCCTATATTTCTTTTTTGGTACGTTTGACAAAAAGACCTTATATTACACGAATATATATATATATATATATATATATATATATATATATATATATATATATATATATATATGCATTTATATTTGCACCATTAGTCCATATATTCATATTTTTAGTCAAACTGCACTAACCTAACCCTTTACAATAGATGGCAATGCAATATAGGGCACTATACGATCCAAAATTGCAATATCAATCCCTATATACTTTTTTTTGCGTAAATTGCATTATACATCCTAGAAAATGCAAAATTTCCCTTTAAGACCCAATTTTTATTTCTGAGATTGAACTATTTACTCCTATATTATAATTTTTGAGTAAATTGCACTATAGGACCATTAACAAAAATAAAAAAATGCACTATAAGCCTCTATATATTTTCAAAAAATTGCAATAAAATCCATATATTATTAAATTTCATAATACAATCATATGAAACAATTTTTTACACTACAATACTATAGATATTATCTCAAAAACAAACAAACACATACACACACATAAATATATATATATATATACACACACATACACACATATAACACCACATATACACAAAAATAAAATCAGTATACCTTATTTGTAGGGGGTGGGTAGTTTGTGGATGTGTTGAAATTTGGATGGTAGAACAATGGTTGGAGATTGGCTGAAGTACACTGGGAGGCGTAGGGTGGGAGCTTTTAACGGGTAGGGTAAAATGTAAAAATAAAACCCCTGATAGGGTCTTTTAATTGGGTATTTCTTTAGCGACGATATTGGTAATCGGTAGTGAACGATTTTTATTTTTTATTATATTTTTTAAATTTTTATATTCGTGCAGGATTACATTTTTGAATAATTATTATGATGATTCACATCAGCGGCGACTTTGGTCATCGCCAATGAAGTGTTTTTTAAAATTTA
Source organism: Nemophila menziesii (assembly GCA_029959085.1). Taxonomy (NCBI): domain Eukaryota; kingdom Viridiplantae; phylum Streptophyta; class Magnoliopsida; order Boraginales; family Hydrophyllaceae; genus Nemophila; species Nemophila menziesii. Next base: position 1,633,540 of record JARWIR010000091.1, on the reverse strand, counting down.
TAAGTGTTTTGCACAACTTTATTATTATTGTTGTTGTTGTTGTTATTATTATTATTATTATTATTATTATTATTATTATTATCATTATTATTATTATTATTATTATTATTATTATTATTATTATTATCATTATCAATATTAACATCAGCGATGACATTGTTCGACTCAAATTCGCATTATTTTTTCTCAACAGAGACAAACATTTATGTTTCGCCGTGAATGTTATTACTTCCAACGTCATTCATACTTTTAAATTTTTATATTCGTGCGGGAATTACATTTTTTTAATAATTATTATGATGATTCACATCATTGACGAGTTTGGTCATCGCTAATGACGTGTTTTTTTTTAAATTTATAAGTGTTTTGCACAACTTCATTATTATTAGTATTATTATTATTATAATTATCATTATTAACATCAGCGATGACATTGTTCGTCTCCGATTCACATTGTTTTTTCTCAACAGAGACAAACATTTATGTTTCCCCGTGAATGTTATTACTTCCAACGTCATAAATTTTGTCGCTAAATAACACCCGTGTTGTAGTAATGGGAGCATCTTTAATGAGACGATTCGCTTAGGGAGTGCATTTGATGTTTCTCCTTTTGTGATAAATTTTGAGATATACGAAACATCAATTAAGTGAGGTTTTGAGATTTAATGTAGGATTTGTTCCTTTATTTGACATGTTTTAAGTTGTTAGCTAGTTTCAGATATAAATGTGTTTTGGAGCAATTTGAGACGATCTGTGTGCTAACTGTGCAGCTCCTAGGAACATAGATTATATAAAACACGAAGATGAAGTTAGAAATATAAAAAGTCAATTAAAAACCCAAGTCAAGTTGCAAAAGGAGTCAAAAAACTCATAGAAGTTCAACAAGAATTGTCGACAAAATATTTCTATCAGCTTTGAAAAATTATGACTAATAATTGACTAGGATTTGATTAATGAAACTTACACACAAGTTATCCCTTGGAGTGTAGACATTGTCAAAATAAACGATTCACAAATCAGAGTTGAATTGAAGAAGTTATGTACATTTCGCTATGAAGATCCACGTTATCCAGAATTTGTAAAGAGACTACTGGGACACTTTTGACTCACTTCAGTTGGCCCAACTGATGGTAAATGTTTTTGGATATATATATATATGTATGTATATCCTCAAAGCACACCACATATCATTCTAAAAATCTAGAAACGTTGGGTGCAAAGGGAAAGAACAAGGAAGATAATTACAACATCCTATTTCCTAATCTTTCCTAATCTGTTTGTTAAATGTCTCCTTATTTTAATTTCTTATTTTAAAATATGTCTTCTTCATACTTTATTTTTCTTTATTTCATCATGAACTAATTTCATTGGTAGCTCTAGATGCTTGGGTACGAACCCTAATTTTTTATTTGGATTTAATTGTATATAGTTTGGGATATATAATTAAATGTATGAATTTTAGACTTTATATTTAGTTGATAGGAGCTCTGATAAAAAGACTATGGCCAAATCCTTGAGACTCTTCATATTACATCAAATTTAGAAATAAAATATGAACAATTGGCTATAAGTTTTGGGTAGATATTTATACTGATGGAAAGCTAGAGAAGTCTAGTTTATAATTCTACAAACCACGCCTCATTTGAATATCGTATGAAAAGTTATGTTAAAGAAAAAAGATGACGTGTGACGCTAAAAATGAAAGAGTTTTTCTCAAATTTGCATGCCCCTTTGGCTCCGAGTCAATCCATAAGACCATGAAACACCACGATAGAATGAGACGCATCACGAACGTCAACCCCTAACTTGGGGATTGAGCAATTCTCGTAAGAGCTACATATTTTTTTTACCCTTATAATATTTTATTTTTAGTTATATAATATGTTTTTAGGTTTATATTCTTAAGAATTCACTACTTTTTGAGTATTTTTGGAGTCATGGGGACGCGACCCAACTTTGAGTTGGGGGTAGGGTACTTGTTGTCTTCGTCCCTGTTTTATGTGTTTACTTGATTTAAGAAAAAAATATAAAAAAAGAAGAAAAAGAAAAAAAAAAGTTTAGGAAACAGGTGTGAACTAGTTATATCCCTCGAAAACGTGTAAAATGATTCAATGATAATAGTTAGGTACTTTCTTTGTCAATTTTCCATATCTGTACTTGAATGCTCATACAAAAACATGTTAACATGGAAAGATTGATTAGTGGTCAATGCATATAAGGGACTAGAAACATAGCGAGAACTGAGTATATGTTGATAGAACGTGAGATCCGCGCTAGTTGAATTGTGCTTGCGCTTTGATGTAAATGAGTTAATGAGATCACATAGCTAGGAAAAGGAATAGGTGTTTATTAGACACTTTTTCCCTCTATCCTTTGTCATAATGAAATTGATTATCATTCTTAGTCACTCTGAGCCTTAAGCCTTTTTATTTGTTAGCCCTTATTATAAGCTTATACCCATTACTTTGTAGAACTTTAGCATATGACCCGCCCTTGAGTCAAAATACCTCATAGATAATTGTCTTTAAGATTGAGTTTAGGGTGGTGGGTGTTCGTGGTTTTGGGATACATTGGCTAGGTTGTATTATTATATAGTTCTACATGTTTGGTGAACTTTTTTGTGATCCTTGCCGGATTCAAGAAAAGTGAAAAAAGATTGGCAAAAAAACAAAAAAATAGAGAAAAAAATGAATGAAAATAAAGTAAAAAACATAAATTCTTACATCAAAACAAGATTAATGTTTGACTTGTAAAAAGAATGAACAAAAGTAGAAATAAAAGAATCTGTCAAGTTATGTTGTAGATCTCAGTTTCGCAGCCTAGGCGGTCGACCAGGCCTAGCACCTAGGCGAAATTATACGGGGATTAGGTGGTTTGAATCTCGCTATGTAATTTTGTATATTTAGTAATATTATACGCAATAATTATAACTATTTGAACTATTTGAGTCATAAAATTCATCTTACAACACTATAGTGTGTATATATATATATATATATATATATATATATATATATATATATATATAAATACTACAATTTGAGTTATAATATCAATTCAATAATTCTCGAGAATAAAAAATTAAAAAGAACGCTTAGGCAGCCATTTTTTGCCATTAATCGACGCATAAGCGGGCTAGGTGCCTTTTCAACGGTGATTAAGGCACTAGGCAAAAACGCCTAGCACTTTTACTAGGCGTAAGCACCTGAGGGGCGAGTTGGCGCTTAGGTGGTGCCTAGGCGGCGATTTCTACAACATAGCCATCAAGTGAATTATGGAACATCAAAAAGGAATGTGGGGACACGAGTCTAATGCATTAAAAAGGTAATGAGTGAGTATATCTTCGAGTGTAACCTCAAGTTCTTAGGCGGATAGTTGTTTGATTTATGAGAAGATGGACAAAAGTTCATTATATATTATGCAAATGTATATATCATACGTACTTGAAGCCTACGCCATAACCAAAAATATCATAAGATTCTTAGTTATGTGATTGCATGACAAATAAGCAAAAAGGAAGTGATTAAGTAGGCCTTACATAATATCGAATGATCTAGGATCACCCTGTAGCCGCCACTTCGAGCTAAGTATTTCAGTCCCCATTTGTGAATTATTAAATTAATTGTTCTTGGAACTTTAATGTGTTCATTATATGACGATAGTATCTTATTTGCATTATTTCTTGAGTAGTAACTTATGATCCTTTTTTTTACATTGTTATCTTGGGATTGTTATATGCTTCTCCTTTATAGAATTTTTGGTTTTGGGATCCTATTTTGTACTTATTTTGTCAAGACGACAAAACCTCAAGTTAGGGGTCTTGATGTATCTCCTTTTGTGATAATTTTTGAGATATATGAGACATCAATTAGGTGGGTTTTTGTTTTTAAATGTGATATATATCCCTTTATCTTGCATGTTTTGAGTTGTTAGGTAGTTTTGAATATAAATGTGTTTTTCGAGCAATTTGAGATAATTTGAGTGCTAAGTGTGTAGCTCCCTAGGAACATGGATGATACGAGTCCCCAATATGGAGCTAGAAAGTCAAAAAAACAATACAAACCCTAAGTCAAGTTGCAAATGGATCCAAAAAGTCCATGAGAAGCTCATCAAGAAATACTGGCATAACTTTTCTATCATCTTTGAAAATTTACGACAAATAACTGGTGAGAATTTTTATCACGAAACTTACACACAAGATAACCCTTGGAGTGTATATCATGTGAAAAGTAATTCTTTGATATCCAGAGTTGAATTGAAAAAGTTAGTTGTGTTTCGATATGAAGACCTAAGCTGCCCAAAATTTATAAAGAGTCCATTGAGTCACTTTTCACTCACTTACGTTGACCCAGCTAATCAGAAATATATTTTGGGACTTTATATACTAGTTTTTATCCTCAAAATATACCACTAATCATTCTAAAAAGTTAGGAATGTTAGGAGCAAGAGAAAGAACAAGAAAGAGTCATTACAACACTATGTTTCATTCTTTCTTAATCTATTTGGGTAATTTCTCCTTCCTTTAATTTATTAGTTCAAATTATGTATTTTTCATACGTTGTATTCCCATATTCCATCATAAACTAATTACATTAATAGGTTGAGATATTAGGGCAATGAACCCTAAGTTATGATTTGGATTTAATTGTATGAGTTTATAGTTTTATAATTAAATAGAAATGTTGTTGTTTGTTGATGATGATGATGTTGTTGTTTTGTTTATCTTGTTGTTCTTGTTCTTAGTGGTGGTGGTGGTAGTGATGTTTTTGTTGTTATTGTTGGTGGTGGTGGTGTTATTGTTTATATCCTTGCAATTTATTCTTAAATTCATGTATATGATGTGACATATATTAGATTCGTTAGCTATCAAATTTTGTCAGAGAGAGAGAGAGATTTAGTAGTAGATATGGGATACTTAACGTCTAATTGAGTTTGAGAATCAAAAGATCTAAGTTGCTAGATAATTATGAGAGAGTAATAAACTTAACCGTTTATTAATATTGCGATTTCACTTGGTTGAGGTTCCTAGTATTAAATATTTGAAGGAGACTTGGTGTATACCTTAGAATCCGATTAGCAACATCGTCTCATTTTTCCCTTATAATTTCAGTTACGCCCAAGTCATAGTTAATGGTAAGTACAAGTATATCGAGCTACACTTTCTCTCCATATCTTTACACCCTCATTTTAGTTATGTTTTAGTTAATCCTAATTTTATTCATTGTTAGTAGTAAATCTTTTAAAAAAAACAAATGAAAATATTTTATTTTTAGTTTCGTCAATGGTATCTAGATTAGATTAAAATTACATTGTTGACTTTATATTCCTTGTGGAAAGTATAAAATTATTACTTTTACTACTTGCGACGACTCGTGCACTTGTGAGCTATCATTCTCCGAAAGTTAATTTTATATTACAATTCGGAGGACAACATCATTCATCATTGCTCAAAGGGGAAACTCAAAGATCAACAACAAGATATCGTATCCACAACATCTTTGCTTCAAGGCTTAATCTAAAAAAATCTTCATTTTTTACATTCCAAATATTCTAGCAGAACACGAGAAGGAAAGTCTCCAAAAATATTTTAGGCTATTCATTATCATGACAGATTTTAACCATAAATTTTTGGGCGAACAATGAAATGATGTCTGGATTAAGTGGATGGTGTAAGATAAATCTGCTCCACTACTACTGACCAAGGTCACATGAAAGCCGAAAGATCAAAGCAGTTATATCTTGAATATTGACAAGAAATCCTTTTAAAAACCAGTTGGGTTAGTTAATATGCCCAGAATCTTGTCTCTCAATCTGAGTGGTACATGGTTTGTGTTGCCTCTCTAAATATGAATAATCTAGTTTTGTCTTGTCTAAGGGTATGCTTGATAGGTATACATATTCACGATGAGATCAGTCAAGATGCGTATAAATTGGACCAAGGGAAAAAAATATCCTTTTAAATAGTTTGCTTTTGCTTTTGTCGGTATAGAGTTTACGTTACAAATAAATTGGTAGTCCAAGGTCTCTTGTTCTAAATACTTTTCTTAAACCAAAATGATTTTTTGAAATTCATTTTTGAAGAAAATAATAATATATTTTTTGTATTCTAAAGCAGGATCTAAAATATATGTCTAGAAAGTTTTTGTTTATATTTACATTTTGAAATTAAAGACATTTTTTTTCCAAGAAACAAAGTTAATTCATTATCACGATCGTTTATACAGAGATTTTAGAAAAATATAAAAATCACTTAAAGAGCCATCCTTCCAAGATGAGGGGTCGATATTTTGTCTTGCACACTTAGCCAGTAGATCCACAACGCTATTAAGATTCCTATTTACGAAGTTAACCTTCCAAGAAGGGAACTTCATAAGCCAGCTCCTCATTTCGGCAATGAACGGATAAATTTGCCATCGAAGACCTGTGCATCTAGAAATACCTTGAACCAATTCAAGGTTATCGGAGTAGAAAGAAACACTCCGAATATTACATATAGCGGCCTTTCTCATAGCCAAAAGGACCGCCCAACATTCACCTTCAACAGAACTTTTGACAATGGATCTAGATACAATCTTGTGAGTAACCTTACCTTCTTTATTAATTGCTATTGAAGCTATACCTGACGGTTCATATTCTTTTTTAAAAGATGCATCACTCATGAAAATATATTCCGAATCATCCCTCAGTACTGGGTTATCTTCTATGTTAACTCCATTATCCCCTTTTTTCTTCTTCTCATCTCTATTTACCTGATCTCCTTCTTCATCGCTTCTAGATCCGAAAAGATCTTTCATATTGGAATGAATCTTATAAAGAATGTCTTTGATCACCCACGGCGTGTTTTCATGAAAACCCTTCATCTTAGCCTTCCATATATTCCAGATAGTAAGGAGAAAATATGCAATAAATTCATTTCGATCACATCCACTTTTCACATACTTTTTACACGTTTCGATTAGCCAATTACCCAGTTGGTATTTGCTGTCTTTATCTATATGAATTTGTAATTTTGAGTTCGCCCATATTGCCATACTTAATGGATATTTAATAAAGAGATGCTCAATATCTTCCTTACCAAGCTCACACCACTCGCAAATATCGTCTTTTACACATTTTCTAACTTTTAGATTGCGCTTGGTGGGGATTGCGCCATTACATACTTTCCAACCGAAAGCTCTTACTTTATTCATGACATTTGACCTCCAAATGATATTCCATAAATTACTATCATTATGATCTCCTTGAGTTGATGATTGTGCTTCATTTTGTATTTCATTCTCTACCAATTTATGATATCCTGATTTTGTACTATATATTCCATCTTTTGTGAACGGCCAAATTAGCTTATCATCTTCACTGAGGAGTGATTTTACAGATATCACTAACAATATTCGGCGGGAAGAGTTGTCTTAGTAATTCAATATTCCAAGCTGTCATATCATCATTAAATAGCTGGGCAACTCTATCAACTTCACAATCAACAGGTTTATCCAAAGTAATGTTATTTCCTATCCAGTTCTGGTTCCAAATATTGGTATTTAATCCATTCCCAATTCTCCATATCTAATGTTTCTTGATAAATTGGATCCCTTTATAAATACTAGCCCAACTCCACGATCTTTTATTAGAAAGTTTGGCATTGAAAAAACTATCATAGGGTGAGTAAATACCTTTTAATACTCTAGCAACAAGTGAATTAGGATTATCGATGATCCTCCACGCTTGCTTGGCTAGTAAAGCCATATTCATTTTCTGAAAATCTCTAAAACCAATACCCCCGACACTTTTAGCTCTAGCTATTTTTTTCCATTTAACCCAATGAATTCTTTTTTTAGTATTGGAATCCTACCAGAAGTTAGCAACAATCCCAGACAATATTTTGCATAGTGTTTTAGGAAATTCAAATATAGACATTGCATAATTCGGTACAGCTTGAAGCACAGCTTTTATGAGTACCTCTTTACCTCCATCAGAAAGTAAGTTAGCTAGAAAGATTGAGGATTTGCTAAGAAGCTTATCTTTAATATAATTCAAATTTGCCGACTTTGCTCTTTTAAGAGAGAAAGGTATACCAAGATATTTACCAAATGCCGTAGTTTTTGTAACATTAAGATATTTAGCGACTTCATCACATATGTGATCTGGAGTTCCTTTACTAAAAAGAATCGAGGATTTTTGGAAATTAATTCTTTGACCGGATGCTTGACAGAAAAAAGTGATATAGTATTCTTAAAGGCTTCAATTTCCTTTTGTTCAATGTTAATAAAGAATAAAGCGTCATCGGCGAACATAAGATGTGTTAATCTCGGGCAGTTTCTGGTAATATTTATTCCTTTAATGTTTCCTTCACGACATTGATAATTAATAAGGCCAATAAGGCTTTCTGTAAGTAAAGAGAATAGAAGTGGTGATAAGGGGTCTCCTTGCCGGATTCCTCTAGTCGGTGAAAAATTTTCAAGCCTTTGGCCATTGACTTTAATCTGAAAAGAGACTCAGGAGATACAATTATAGATCCATTCTACCCATTTATCACAAAAACCCATTGCTTTAAGTGTATTGATAAGGAAACTCCAATTAACTTGATCATAAGCTTTCGCCATGTCAATTTTAACCGCTGCAAAATGTTTGTTTGATTTCCTTTAAGAAAATATGAGACCTCTTGTGCGATTAAGATGTTATCTTGAATGCTTCTTCCTTTAATAAAGGCTGATTGGGTTGGTGATATAAGATCATCCATAATAGGTTGTAATCTATTGGCAAGGATCTTCGAAATAATTTTATAACTGAAATTAAGACATGCAATCGGTCTATAATCTGCGGCGGTTTCTTGAGAATCTCCCTTAGGAATAAGCGTAATGAGTGTGTCATTAAGACCATTAAGTAGAATATTATCCTTAAAGAAATTGGTGATAATAGTAAAGATATCATCCTTTAAGGTATTCCAATTTTCTTGATAAAAATTACCTGGTAGACCGTCTAGCCCCGGTGCTTTAGACCCAGACATATCAAATACAACTTTCTTAACTTCCTCAATATCGGGCAATTTAGTGAGTTCCTCATTGAGATTATTAGATACTTTATTTGCTATATATTGCGAGATATCCGGTCCATGATTATCCGTAGTATCCTTGAAAAGCTTGATATAATAATCACGTATAATACCTTTTATTTCTGATTCATCTTCCGTCCAAGATCCAATATCATTTTTAAGAGCACCAATTGTGTTCACTTTTCTCCTGAAAAGAGTTTTAGCATGAAAGTATCTAGTATTCTTGTCACCTTTTTTAATCCATTGATCTCTTGCTTTATCAGCCCAATATAATTCCTCTTGCCTCCAAGCTTCTTCTAATTTTTCATATATCTCTTTTTCTCTATACCAATTAGTTTCAGTAGCTCGATCATTTTGAAGATCCGTCAATTCTCTTTGGTATTTGTCAATCAGTTTCCTGTTATTACAGAAATTCTCTTTACTCCATCCTGTTAAAGCCAAACATAGAGCATCTCGTTTTGCACAGAATTCTTTTATAGAATGAGCATTACCTTGACCAATCCAAATTTTACTAATAAATTTTTTACACTGATCGTTTTCCAACCATCGAGATTCAAACATAAAATATTTTTCGAACCTTGATTTAGGAGTGTCCATAGAAAGAATGAGGGTGAATGATCAGAGCAATAACATGTGGCACTTGAATTGACGCATTAGGGTAAGCTTCACACCAAGATAATGAAGCAAGTCCATGATCAAGCCTCTCTTTAACATTTTCGTCTCCTTTTCGTTTATTTGACCAAGTATAAAAGCATCCTTTGCTTGGAATATCAATTAAACTATTCTGATTAATAAAGTCGTTAAACTTTAGACTTCTATCAAAATTAGGTTCTTTTTTACCAATTTTTTCTGAAGTACGTGATATATCATTGAAATCACCAATGAATAAGGTCGGGATATCCACCTTTGAATACCAAGCCGTTAGAGCTTTCCATAATTTTGTTCTTTCACTTTCACATGTTGGAGCAATTACAAAAGATGATGAAGAGTTTAAAACTATTAGCTTGACGGAATCATTCCACAACAATAGAATCCCCCCAAACATAAAAGATCTTCCCCTAGGTTCGACTACGTGTGAATTTGCAAACACTTTAAAGTGATTACAAGAAGCTAACTTACTAGACCTTAACTTAGACTCCAATAAACAAGCAATGGAAATATGAAACTTCGAGTTTAGGGACTTAAACATACTTTTTGTCGAAGGTTCCCTTGCTCCTCGACAATTCCTCACTAATACACTATCCATTAAACCCGGCCCTATTAAGGGATAGGCCGTCATCCACTTCAGCAAAAGAAGGCCCACTTTCCATCACGGGAACACCCTGTGTACTTGTAGCCTTGTCAGAAATAGAGTCATTACTAGAAGCACCATCAAGATGACCTTGACAGTCAGTACCTTTATAAAGTATGTAGTAGGCTCGAACAATTTCTGTTTCATCGATCTTAACACCGATCTTAAGGTCAACAATCTTAGTAACACCATTTTTTGTGTCAACTATCTCTGCATAAATCGTTTCTGTATTACCAATTTTATCACCACCGATATCTACTACATGTTCAAAATCCAATTTTTCCCCTAATTCCACCAGAAGAGTGAATATACTTCCAAAATCTATATAAGCAGCACGTTTTGTTCTTATCAGGTGTAAAAATATATTTTGGAATCTTTATCAGCCAATAGTATTCCGAAGATTCCTTATCACTTAACGAATTAAAAAATATAGCCGCCAAATGAAGGATATCAAGAGAAAAGAACAACAAGAGCTGATTATAATTGCAGATAAATATATACTTTTTAACCCCAATATCCATTAGGGTATAATATAGATTAAGGCGGCCAATTATCAGAAGACGAAGAGGAATATTGTAAGATACTAGCAGCTTATGCGTGACGAAAAGAGAATAATCTAAGCCATTGAAATAAGAAAACAGTACTTGGGATGAACAATCGAAGTAGTAAATAGAATAGTCATTATCTGTATAAAACTCCCCTGAAGAGTTCAAAGGAGATGATACCCTCAACAGCATAGCAAACTCAACGCTCAAAGACTTACTTTTAATTAAGCATAAACCCGTGAGAGAGAAATCAAACCCAATACGGAGTATAAGCTCAATATAAAACCTGATAGTGATAGTTCTGTATAGGAGATAAAAGTATCTCATGGGCGTCCAATCGTGAAAATCAAAAGTGAGAATAAGGAGTGGTTCTTTGCCATGAAAACGGTCATCAAAACCACTCTCATTCTCTCCCGTGAGTAGATGATTACCAAATATGTAGCAGGATCCAACAATTTCTGCGCCATCGATCTTAACACTTACGATCTTAAGGTTAACAATCTCTGTACCACTATTTTTTGTGCCAACGATCTCTTTAGTATTCATATAAATTCTACCAATATTAACTTGCATATTATTGATCTTCCCAATCCAAGAAAACAAGGAGCGGATTTCAAAAATTGTAAATCGTGTTCTTCTCAAGACTTGAAAAACTGGTGCCAAATAAGAAAAATAATATTTTGGGAGAAACCCATCTTCCAAATCACTAGATATCATGCGTCTTAGAAGAAAATGAAAAAAATTAAAGACATGAAAACAGTGGGGACAAACATCAAACCATGCGCATGCAGTTAAGCGGTCCACCCCTTCTTCCTCTTCCTTTTTATAGAACCGGCCTTCACATACCTGCAGGTTAATTCCCCTCTATTACAGTACTCTACATGCTTCTTCTATTTTCTCTTCTTTTCTAGATACATTTGTCTTTAAATAGAATATAATCAGTATTGTTAACACATCCAACTCTACTTATAGATCTATCAAAGGTATCACTTTGTTCTGATGCATGCATATTTATTATATCTAATCTCCTATATGTTCAAACAGACTTCTCGTTACAAATAAAAATTGATATAACTTTGTTTCGTCTTTTTGATAACATGTTCGTATCTTGATCCAAGATGAGCTAGCTTTACATGTTTTATGTAAAATGTTCTTTATATAATCGAAAACCCTAAACGATTTTCAACACTGATCTATTTCTTTCACAAATTAAATGTCTTATTTATTTTTAATGGAATTATTACCATGCGTATATATTTTCCACAAATCATAGAAAGAAGTCAGAAATGTGTTGTGATTATTCTAGACAAGTAGACAAAATGATCAGTCTCTATTTCTGGGAACTGATACATCACCTGCAAAAAAACCTATCTTCTTTCTACTTTCCCCTATTCACCTTTCCCCACTTTTTTCTTCCCAAGGCGTGCTAAATCCTGGTCACGTCATCTTCTGCTAAGTAATGGAGAGGGGGAGTAATTAATTTTCTACAAATTAGCATATATCTGCAATCTCCATTATCTCCTAGATCTGCGATCCTAAACAAAAGGCTAGCGCGTTCATTAATTCATGTTTTATCTAGATACTTAAATATACTGTGTTAAATAATGTTGCAAATTTTTTCTTTGCAAGCGCATATATATGACTTTATCTGCAATGATACAAAAACATTATGGCTTTGTAAAATAAATATATGTTTGAATATCTTGCAAAACATAGGGAACAATAATACTATTTACCTTTTTATGTAAAAGAATGAGTTATTTATGTGTACTAGTTGAATTTAGCTTTTATATATAATCACATTTTATCGTCAAATTAGAAAACTCTTATTTAACCTATAAACAACATTAGCAAAAACATATTACAATGATTAATTTTTATGGTATATTTATATTTTAAAATTTTGAGACTTAATTTATACTCTATATAATTGTATTATTTCTATATATACATTCACAAACACAAGACACCATCATTATCACCAACTTATACAATTGTCCATTTCTTGATATACATTCACAATTGTAGAGGGCTTAGCTCTAACTCTATTGGAGAACTCATCATTTGGTTCTCTTTCCTGTTCATCTCTTCTTTATTTAAACTCCACAAAGAAAAAATCATCATTACATTGCATGTGAAATACTATAGTATATGTTTTATCTATGACACTCATTTTTTAACTTAAAACTCAGTTGGTGGAATTTTTTAACTAATTGATGGAGTCCAATCATCTATAAACACGGACTTTTATTACAACATTCTTAAGTGGTTCTTACTACCAAATGAGTTGATGATTATAGTAGTATATAATAAAACTTGTCGTATACTCACCAGGTATAGCTAGGTTTGTAATTCATGATCCATTTTCAGCTTTTTGCTTTTCTTTTCTTCTAGTACTAGTTATTCCTTTCTTCTTTATAATACATATGATGGAAAATAAAATAATGTGATGCCAATAGGTAATCTTAACGAGGTATTCTTACCCCCTTTAATGTGATATCAATGTTGAATTTTATGCAGAAGAATACTTAAAAGTATAGTGACGATGGATGCATCAGAACCATGTGTGCCACCTGGATTTAGGTTTCATCCAACAGATGAAGAGCTTGTAGGATACTATCTAAGAAAGAAAATTGCATCACAGAAGATAGATCTGGATGTTATCAGAGATATTGACCTATACAGAATTGAGCCATGGGACCTTCAAGGTAATTAAATGTCTTATTTTCCTTAATTCTAAAGATGTTAGTATTCTAGATATTAGAAAGTTCGATAAATGCTTTAGTGATTACAGTGTAATGAAAAAAGAAAAAGTGTAAGTATTGCGGTTTCTTCATTAGTTTGTTAAATGCTATTTCACTTTTATAAACAAGAGTAATATTTGATAGTTATTAATATGTCTGATGAAAGACTAATTATGGGCAGAGAAATGTCGAATTGGATACGAAGAGCAAAACGAGTGGTATTTCTTCAGCCACAAGGATAAGAAGTATCCAACCGGGACAAGGACTAATAGAGCTACCATGGCCGGATTTTGGAAGGCCACCGGAAGAGATAAGGCTGTTTATCATAAACATAAACTTATAGGCATGAGAAAAACCCTAGTCTTTTATAAAGGAAGGGCTCCAAATGGCCAGAAATCTGACTGGATTATGCATGAATACAGGCTCGAATCCGAAGAAAATGCTACTCCACAGGCAAGTATATGGTTTTAATATGAGTAATGATATCGTACCACCCAATGACTGTGGTGGTGTAAATTGGTTGGTTTACAATCGACAAAATAAATAGATTAACTATTGTTAACCAACCAATTCACGCCACGTCATTAGGTTGTATTTGAGTGGTATATATCATTACCTTTTAAGATATTAATATATAAGAGATTGTTGGCCTAGTGGTTACGCTACTCCGCAGAGATCAAGAGGTCCTGGGATTGAATCTCATTGGAGTCAAAGTGACTCCGAGTCCAAAGGGGCTCTTTTTTTTTTTCATTACATCTGAGGTCGGAAAGACCTTAATTGTTACATCTTACAACGTTAATCAAGCTCCCGTAGGAGAAATCAAAATATGTCTAGGAGTGGCTACCCCACACTTGTCTTTCATGATAATTTTCTTCAGACCATCTGGAGGTTCTCTATAATATTGTATCACTTCCCTTTCTAGTTGTGCACCATACTTAGCCAAAAAATCCGCACATCGGTTTGCTTCTCTATATACATGAACGAGCTCATAACCAGGGTGATTTGCCAAAATATCACTACATTCCTTTATAAGAGAGTCGAACCAATCCCCATTGTTCCCACCGCCCTTCACTAGCGCGTGTAACTCTAGCGAATCAGTTTCGACAGTTATTTGCGCCTCTTCTCTCTTAACAGCTAATTTTAATCCAAAGTGCAACGCTATCAATTCCGCTTGAAAAGCCGTGCAGTTTCTAGTTGCTCCCGCGAACCCACCTAAGTAGCTCCCCTCACTGTTTCGAAAGACTCCACCTACTCCGGCTGTTTCCGCACCCTCCTTGGCACTACCATCCACATTGAGTTTAATCCCAACACTTGGTTTTACCCATTTCACAAGAGTGCTTCTCGCGGAGGTTATAAGTCCACCGTCTAATTCTTTCCCCCACGCTCTCACATAATTAATCGCGTTATTTTCCACAATATAAATCAAAGATTGTATTGACTTACTTTTATTCCCACCATTAAATATTCTATCATTCCTATCGAGCCAGATTACCCAACAAATCGCGAGTGCAACCGTACTAATCTCAAGTCCATTAACCACGTCGTTGCTGCACAAAAATAGCTTCCACCAGTCAGTTCTGCTGTGGGACTGATTGTGCGGAAAACCGAGCTCTGAATTGCTGTTTCGTGAGCATGCAATCTGGTTCGGTCTCTCTCATATACTAAATATATATATATAAGTAATGATATAACTTAATTTGATTTGAAGTAAATTGTTAAGAAAATAAATAAATAACTATTTATTACTTATATAATAACTACAAAATTTTCCATATAAACAAAACATGGCTAATTAATTATAAAGAAAGATACTCCCTCCGTCCATTTTTGTTTGTCCACTTTTTTTATACACAAAGATTAAAAAAAGCATTTAATACTCTCCCCTATTACACAAATGCCCTTAATTAATATACATGAGATCATTTATTACACTTCTTTTCTACTATTTAATTAGGGGTAATATTGGAAAAAGTAGGGAAAAAGTGTCTTGGTAATGAAAAATGGACAAACAATATTGGACATCTTTTTTTAGAAAATGGGACAAATAAAAATGGACGGAGGTAGTAGTGAAAAAATAATTTGTAGAAAGTTTTTTTTACTACATTATATGTTTCATGAGATTAATTAATGCATGTCTTTATAGATAATTTAGAAATTTTTGAATACTTAGTTTATATTTATATAAAAATATTCTTCATTTAATCTACCTATACTAAATAATCGACTAGTTTTTACATACTTTCACATTTAAATTGCAATAAAAGAGGTTTTAGTTATTACAAAAATTTATGTATATTGAGTTATTATTTCATCCAAGATCGTATCAAATATGATATTTTATTTAAAAAAAACAAGACTTATCTTGATACTTGTTATATAATAACTTGATATATTATAAATAAGCAAACAACGTTTTACTATTCACTAATTTGGTGGACACATATATAGCTAGATAAATTGATAATTAAAATATATTATCACAATTTTAAAAAATTAATTAATTCTCACTAAAAAAATCTCTTTATTTAGTCTCCACTAAACAAAAGTTATTGAATCGTTGGTTTATCTTTTTGATACGTATATTATTTTACACAGTGGATTCAACTTTCTAAGCTTAAATTCGTAGAAAAGATATTATACTAGTTAATATTTTTCGACTTGTGATACACGAAATAAGTATGCTTTTCATGCTTTCATGCATGCAAGCATGCATGCTCCATTGCCGGCCATCTCAATATACTATGCCCGGACAACTAATCATTCTCTAACTCGAGTCAAAGACTTTTCTCTATTAGCAAATGAATTTGATTAATTTATATAAAAAAATGAATATGATTAATTTATGAATCTTCTCTTACCTCATAGCTAGGCATGCATGCCTCTTAGTGTATGTTTGGAAGTTTTTTTTTAAAAAATATTTAAAAGTGTTTTTAGTATTTTTTTTAATAGGTTCTTTTATCTTGAAAAACATTTTTTATAAGAAACATTAAATTAATGCTTCTTGAAAAAAGCATTTAAAAGTATTTTAGATTTCAAAATTATTTTTAATAATTTTTTTTTAAATTTAAATTTTATATCGTTTTTTTACTCTAAAATAAGCACTTCCAAACGAGCCCTAATTAGGTGTCCTCCGCTTAGTATTAACCAACGAAGGTAAAATAAACAATAATCCTATTTATAATAATTGGGGGATACGAAATAAATGGGAGATTTGTTAAAGAGGTGCATTCAATTGAGAATCTAATAAATGTTTTTAGATTTTAAAAAGTTTATAGACTTTGCAATTGTTATGAATTATTTAAAAACAAATTCTAGTATTTTGAAAGATTTTTTAAAATTTTGTATAAAATTGAATGAATTTTTGTAAATTCTTTATATATTTTGACATACATACATTTTTTTTACAAGAATTAAAAAAAACTTTACTCGAATTTAATATCGAGCCCATATTTTCACATACATATTATAAAAAATTGAATTATACTATTTTCAGGTTTATTATCTAAAGGATTTGATTTACAATAAAATGTTGTTGATGGCAATGGAAGTCAATTAAAATAAATTACTGCAAACTCTATATATTTAATGATCAATAATTTAAGCTATCAAAGTATATTAAAATAAGGAATTAAATAAGTTATTTACAAATCTGACTGGTCTTATGTTAGACCAGGATCTTTACCAGTGTGTTAGCGATTTTAACAGTGTTCTTTAATGTTAACTTCATCGAATGAAACCAACTAGTACTATTTAGAATTGTCAAAATAGTAGAATATGTCATACATAATATGTTACTCAATGTAACCACATGTTTCTTTTAAAACTGTAGTTCTCAATGACAAAAAAATTAATCACGAGACATCATTTCCGGTTTGTTATTTACTTAGTTGGATTCGTATCATATATTGTAGCTCTCCGTGATTTTTTTTTAAATGAACGAATTCGCGTGAGTTTTTTATCTAAATCAATCGCCTTACGTATAATTTTTTCATGTAAGTTTTCTAATTGAGGGTTTACATGAAAAATATTAATAGCATGAATAAGTTTTTTAACTGATACAATAATATTACAGCTAATTTTTTCATGAAGTTTTTTTAATTGAAGTCGCACATGAAAAATATAGCATGATTTATTTTAATTATCTTTTGTAATTTGTTAGAAGATAGTCTAAAGAAAAAATCTATCAAAATCTCTAAGTAGAAATGATAGATTTCAACATAAAAAATTTGTTCTTTAATATCCTATGGAATCCTTTAGGTAAAGAAATTTTAAAAAAAAAAGTCCATAGACTTTTGAATACCATAAGATTTTAAAAAATTATTTAAAATCTAGATTGAATACACCATTATTTCAAAAGACTCTTCAGAGTCTTAATTGAATTTACCAGTATTTTAAAAGTTTTTTAACTCTTAATTGAATACCTTTCAAATTTTAAAATCCAAAAAACTCATGTCTCAATTGAATACACCCCCTAAATAAGAACAAGGTTATACTCCTAAATCATGTAGGGTTTTTTTCAAAATAGCTTTATTCAGTCGAGAAAATCGTATTGATGGTAATTTAATTTTATTTTTGACGTGGAATAGATTATAATTGTCTCACTCGTGTCATGTGGACCAAAAAGATAGCTAATATAGAAAGACGGGTGTCACGAAAAATAGGAAAACAATTGGCCGGTTAGATTCTTGTTTAGAGAAGGTCTAGGGGCGAAAAATATGTTTGTGGACAAAACTCTACTTTTAATATAAAGTTTTTGATAAAATTTGCAATACTTTCTAAAATCAAGGAGAAAGGGGAAAGGCTGGGACGGCTCCAAGGACGGATGGGTCAATGAAAAGAAATGAGTCAGTAATTAATAATTAGATCGGACCTGAGTTTGAGTACAATATTGAATAAATTTATATTCCCTTGCAAAACCAACTTTTATAGTGTTTCAATAATTAGACACCCCTTCTGGTTTAAGACCTTATATAAGCCAGGTTTTAGTTTTGATTTATTGAATGTCATAGATTTTCAACAAATTACCTATTATTTTACCTTTATAAGTATTTCTTCTCTCAAAAATAATATCTACTTAATTTTTCACATATATAAGAAACCTAATAATTACATATACACATTACAAAATTACCCCTAATAAAGTATCTTGATATTTTAAATATGCATTGGATGTATAAATTTTATATTTTTAATAAAGGTAATACTGTAAAAAATTGAAAAAAAAAAATGTTTTGATATTTAAGTGGACAATAATTTCGAGACACCATTTTTATTAACGTGGACATTAATTTTAGGACGGAAGAAATAAATACTTTAATTTATAAGGGTATTTGGTAAAGTTTATATCCAGAGAACGTTACTAATTAATTAAGTTAGTTATTTTTGTCATCTAAATTAATACAAAACTATGATAACTTAACTAACTAATTGAGTTACTTCTCTGGTCAAAGTTTTATTTCATCTGAAAAATACTAAGTTTGAATCAAGTCAAATTAATTCTGAATCTAAAATGACTTTATATTATATTATAATACAACTTTATTGCTAGAAAAAAATCAACCCGTACCCCTCTTATTTTGCTAACACAACAGTTATGCAAAATGATCAAGTAACAATATTTAAACAATATAATAATACCGGTCACATATTTTAGTGAACTCTAGAATAGAATATGGGTCAAATTTATTTTGGATCGGGATCTAGAATAAGGGTTAGTAAAATCATCGAGTTCAATTTTAATATTTTAGATAAGGTAGATTTTAACTCAGTATTCAAGTAATTAATCATTGAGTTACTCTAAAGGTAATATATTAAACCAAAAATTAATATGTAAATACTTATAATCTAAAGAAAGGTAACAAAACCAATTGTTCCTTAGCTAATTAATTAGCCTGAAACCTCTAACTTTGCATTTATATACGGCTACTAAGTCTACATTAATTCGAAATGCAACAACCCGGTTTTTATCGGTCCAACAATGTTCTCAAAGGTTATGTCACGAACTACACCGTTGTAATGAATTCAAGAAACGGAAAGAAAATTAATCAACATCTCTTTTACTAACCAATATACCTATATATATAACATGCAAAAGGAAACAGTTTCACGCTGCATATTTACAAGTGTTTGTTTTTTATTTTATTATTGAACAACGTTCGGACACAACGGGTCCGTCAAATTTATTAGAAAGACAATCCGAGGATAAAATCTCAGGTCCATCATATATATAAATATTAGAAAGTAGGTATTCTTAGGGTTGAGCAGAATAGTGGTAAATGGTAAACCGACCCGTTAGGGTAATAAAAACCGACCTAAAACAGGGTAAAAATTACCCTAGCCCATTTTATAACATACCTTACCCTTCAATTTTGGGCATGTTAATTTTTTTACCACGGGTTTACCTTCTATACATTACTACACGGGTTGGACCCGTCCAACCCGTGTACTGTTCATTTAATATATTATATATATGTGTGTGTGTGTGTGTGTGTATGGTCAAGACTTGGCCATTTGACACATTTGGCTACTTCGTTCACCGAAATCTTATCCTCGTCTCTTCTTTGAATTTTACCTAATATGTACTTTATTTTGAAGAACAAAAATTCTTTTAATTGAATAGTAGCATTTAAACTTTATTTGGTTTTATGTTTTTTATTGTGATAAAATTATGAATTTTACCAAGGGTAAAAACCGGGTAACCCGTTAGTTAACTCGTCTTAACCCGTGGTAATTTTTATTTTACCATTAACACGGGTTTACCCTCCAACATTTACCACTCTCCAATATTACCCTACCCTTACCCTAGACCCCAACCCGGGTAAACCCGACCCATGCTCACCCCTAGGTATTCTGTATACATGAGTAATTCTACCTTTATAAAGAGGAAAATTCTTCGGTCTAATATACCAACTCAAATTACCCTTAATCGAATTCTCAAATCATTGCTAATTTATACTTCTCCTTTATCTATAAACTAGAATTTATTATATACTTTTCAATTTTTGAATGACATGCAATCAATATTCTAAATTAGAGTCATAAAACAATTGAAGTGACCAAGATTTATAAAACCCAAATTACTAATAAAATATATATGTTTCTAATTTTTTTTCTATATACAAATTTTATAAAGTAATTTTCTATTCAATATAATTTGTTCTATTTTTTCAAAAATTTGTTAAATATTGTCTATGCATTTTACAATATTATACTTTTTTTTTATTTTTCTAATATTATCTTTGATTAATTGACCTAAAGTATAAAATAATCATAATTTTATACTATTAAATAAGGATAAATTTGTAAAGAAGGATGCCTTCTATGTTTTTTTAAAATTTTAATACATCAAAAAAGTAGATAAATAAGATTAGACAGAATAAGGGCCTGTTTGGAAGTGCTTATTTTAGAGTAAAAAAGCATTTTTGGAATAAAATTCAAAATTTAAAAAAATTATTAAAAATAATTTTGAAATCTAAAATTATTGAAAGTGCTTTTTTCAAGAAGCACATATTTGGTGCTTCTCAAAAAAGTGTTTTTCAAGGTAAAAAAAACTCTTAAAATACTAAAAGCACTTTTAAGTGCTTCTCCAAAAAAGCACTTCCAAACGGGCACTAAGTGCCCGTTTGGGATTGCTTTTTAAAATAATCACTTAAAGTGATTTTAGATCCATAGTAATATTTTAGACTCTAAAAATCACTTTTAGGAAAAGCACTAGATTAGTGATTATTGAAATAATCACTTAAAGTGATTTTAGATATCAAAATATTTTTTAATATTTTTTACAAATATTTAAATTTTAATCAAAAAGCGCTTTTACCTCCAAAATAATCAATTCCAAACGGGCTCTAAGTAACACTTAAAAGACCCGAAAACCACCTTATCTCCACTCTCCCTCCCCTTCCTTGTTTTTTAAATAACAAGATTCTTACCTTTAAAAATGTTAATATTATTATACGTTGCTAGTCTTTCCTAAAAAAAAATTAAAGAATCTTTTTTGATCTTTTTAAATTTTTTTAAATTATCCTTATTAAACTTATAATTACTTTCTTTATATAGATATTTTATTTTTAAAAATAAAATATAAATAATATTATATAATATAAAATTTTATAGTGTAATAAATTGAAAAAAACAATATCATTTTTGCATATTATAAAGAACTATATGTAAATTTCGCAGATTTATAATACAAATAATCAGGAAAAAAATTTAGGGGCATTTTTCCCAAAACTTCCCGCTCTTTAAAAAAATCCTGACTCCATCTTTAATAACTAGAAGGAATATTCACA
This sequence comes from Nemophila menziesii, assembly GCA_029959085.1. Lineage (NCBI taxonomy): Eukaryota > Viridiplantae > Streptophyta > Magnoliopsida > Boraginales > Hydrophyllaceae > Nemophila > Nemophila menziesii. The sequence goes on along the minus strand of JARWIR010000091.1, from coordinate 1,611,623 downwards.
TTCTTTTATTATATTTCTCTTTTTCTCCTTTACCTGTTTCTTTCTGTCAACTTTTAACCCTTTTTCTTATATTTATTTTTTAATGCGTAGTGTTATTAGGCTTGGGCTTTAATTTTTAATTAACTAGGGAAACTCTTGCAGGAAGAAGGATGGGTGGTATGTAAAGCATTTAAAAAGCGAATCACTACCCAAACCAAAAAAAATATTGAAGCATGGGATCATGGAACCTCTTATGATCATGTCAACACGTTTAAGGATCCTATTGCTTGCATTAGAAGGCAATCCCCAAGTTTTTTAACTCAAAGCTTCATGTGCAAGAAAGAAATCGAAACAGTAAAATCAAACTCATTCATGTATTCTGATTCATCTTTAGAGCTTCCACAACTAGAAAGCCCATCTTTACCACTAATAAAAAACCCAAGCTCCATATCACTTGAGCATGACCAGCTGCAGATTAATAATGGACGCAATAACAATGGCGATAAAGTTATAGATTGGAGAGACCTTGACAAGTTTGTTGCGTCACAGTTGAGCCACGATGATCAAGAGCGATATGATCATCGCGAGGGGACTAGTCCTGTGTCGGGTTTTCGAGATCAAAACAATCCTGAAGATGATTTGGGACTGCTTCTATTGGAGAGTAGTAGAAAAGAAGAAGCTAAGTTAAATGGATTTTTAGGTGCAAGTAATTCGGATTTTGATATTGGAATTTGCATATTTGATAAATAAATAAGATTACGGTGAGAAGATTATCAGCATTGTTATTTTAGAGTGTTTATATTATTAAGAATAATATCCATGTATTTTGAGTAGACTTAATTAGTATATAATGAGACAATATTCAAGTGTTTTATAATGGCTAGTTTTGTATATTTGTATAACCATGTTGTCATTCTTGGTTTATTTATGCAAACATGAAGACATAAAGCAATCATCTTGTATTATAAAAGCAAGATTTATTATACGGTTAGTAATAGATGTTGTGCACGTAATTGGAATTGTTTGAGAAGCGTTTCTAACACGAATATATTCAGGAGAACCATGCTAAATACTATTCTCGAAAAAAACACTTATATGTTTGAAGGTCCTTTAATTTGAAATATTTTCACTATTTTTGTCAAATATTTTAATAAATATGTTTATCCATTTAAAAGTGTCTTTTCCTTAAAATGATTATCCTCAAACATTGTTTATCTCAACGGAATGTTACAATTTTTTCCTTTGGGTTCTCTTGTACAAGAAAACATTGTTTCTTCGAGTCACATGTGTTTGAGCCTAGCCTAATTAGTAGATTTCTTCCTTTGGAGTTCTCTTGTGTTTGAGCCTAGCCTTAGTAACCATTTTCGGATCGATTTCTCATTTATGTCATGGCTTTCACTCAAGAAGCAACTTTTCACCATTTTTGTTATAATTTATATTCTCTTGATTAGTGCATGGGTATTCATCTCGGTTTCATTATATTATTACATTAGATAGAGAGTTATTGTCTTAGTAAAGTCACACTAATATCTTATATTTGTACTATTTTCTCCAATTTTCATTATATTTTACATTTTTTTTCACTTTTTAACTACATTTTTTATTTTCCCTAATATTTACTTTTTTATGATTAGATTAATGAAAAGTTAATGATGAAAATTGAGGAAAAATAAAAATACTGTTATGACCTAAATTGAAGAAATAAGAAAAATATGATCTAAATTAGGAAAAAATATAAAATATAATTAAAATTGGAAAAATAGTAGTACGAAATGGGATCTTCATTTTTATATGACTCGAATAAATTTTATGCTTATGATTTTGATTTTTTGAACTTGCAAAACATATTAACAATTAAGCAATTACCTACCTTTACTTCGCCTAGTTCTGTTTTCATCTCTGTTTGTTTGGTAAAAATGACCGTTCATTTTATTCCTATAGTTCTTCAAATAATTTTGGAACATGAGAAAGGATTTTGTAACTAAAGAAACAAAATTGCCCAATACATGTGTTACACGACATCTCTGGTGTGGTTTGTGGACCCGTTAGTTGTCTAGCATGCGCTATTCAAGGAAGTTTTCTATATTGCATCTGCATGCTTGTCTTTTTTTTTTTTTTGTTACATGGGTTTCGGGATTGCTTGCGCGTACCCGACTAATCCCACGGGAATATACACGCCTCCCCGGTAAATCAAAACTAGGTGACCCATGTTCAGGGAGGAGTTCGAGCCTTGTACCTCTTACTTTACATTCGTTAGGGAGGGGATTCGAACCCTAGACCTCCCCTTTAAATGCTGAAGAAATAGCAAGGCTCTGGCCAGTTGAGCTAACCCAACTGGTTTGCATGCTTGTCTTTATTTGTCTACTTGTTGATCTTTCTGTTTGATGACTGGTGTTGCCTAGGGTGTGATAAAATAATATAATAAAAGATAGATAAATAATGCACAATTCACCCTAGATAAGCACGGTACTGCAAGTATTACAGGACGTATACAAGTTTTAATGATAAGAAGATTCGTTCTCAGGGACTTAGTGTGTAATACGAATGAGCAATAATTAAGAGTAGAAAGTAATTAATTAAAAAAAAAATTAAAGATGAATATTTGGGAAGATGATTAATTAACTAATGAAAATAAAAGACAATAAAATAAATACGAATAAATATGAGATGAGAGATATAGCTTAGGTTTTGCTAGTATGCACTAATCCTTCTAATTCTTTCTATGAAATTCTAGTTAATAAGGGAGATAATAGCTCTTAAATACTTAGTCAGGTTGCTAAATTCCCATACCCTAGACCTTGAGAGCGACTAGGGGGGCTACGGAACAATCACGAGGCAGTTTAAAATAGGGTTGTCAAGCGCCACCAAGGCCCTAAGCAAACAATTCAAAACATGGTGATAGTGATTAAAACAAGCCCTAATGACTATTTAGTTAGAATCGGTGTTGTCAGGACCAATATCAGACACTAGACGTTATGAGGTGTTTCAATAATCAGAGACCCCTTCCGAGCGACCATCTAACTACTATTAAGAAAGCCTAAAGTGATCAGGTTTAGGACATGCAATAATTCAAAACACATAAACAAATATATGGGTGAGCAGCTAATATCAAATTAAAACATATAATTCCCAAAGAAACTTAGATAAAAAGAAAATAGAATTCATAAATTATACATAATGCAAAATTCAAGCTACGGAAAAATTAGTTCATACCTAAAGGAAATAAACTAAAAGATTGAATAAAAGACTTCATCTTGCTCTCTACAGTAACTCTAATAATATAAACCCTAAGGACTAATTTATGTGAGGCAAGGATGATTTACAAGGGATATAAGGATGTATTTATAGGTGTTTAGAAAACCTAATTCGTTTTCTTGGAGTAGAAGACAAGTAATGGACTCCAAGCCAAACTCAAATTCGTAATCCTAAAATATAGAAAAGGTAACAATTAGTCACGTTTTTGTTTTGGTCATAACTGCTTCAATACTTATCCGTTTGATGCGTTCCAATAGTCGAAACCGATCGCCTCGGAAAGCTCTTTAACTTTGCTTCATACCATTCTTCCAAATTCCTAACAAATCTTGAGTTATGATCCCTTTTTTGGTCGTGGGTGCTGGAATTCAGATTTATTTGGCAACTTAATCTTTCCATATCCTAGCTTTTCCTTTCTTTTCTCCAATTTCCATGTATATCTTCTTTCCTTTATCTCTTAGAATTGACTTGGCATATAATTAATCTCCATATATATCTTTAAAGCTTCACACTAAATAAATAATTAAACCCAATATGCTCTAAAAATAATAATTCATTAAATCAAGATTAGAAATAGGAAAGTGCACTATATCATGTGAATATTGAGTATTTAGACTTCTAAAACACTAAAAATGATGCTTAATATTAAATCATCACAAATGGGGAGACATCAAGACCCCCAACTCAAAGTTGTATCGTCCTGATACAATAAAGATAAAAAGAAAGGGACGTCTCTAAATACACACCTAGGTCAATTAACACAACGGGAAAGGAGATAGCAAAATATATAGAATAGACATGAAGCAACTACTCAAAAAAATTCATGTAATAATATTTACAAACTACATACCTGTACACTTCTCATATCCACAGTCAACACGGCTTGAATTCAAGATTAGATTAGCTTCACAATGTAAGAAGGAGAGGAACTTTACTCAGTTCACGAAGGAAGATATAGATTGTTCATCGAATTTCACTAATATCCAAAGATCCACTTAACTACTCTTTATTGGCTCAATCACTTCTAGATTACATAGAAAAGAATCAAAAGGTCTTTAAGGTTGTAATGTAGGCTTAGGGACGGTATGATAAGTATATTTTGATAATTTAGAGTGAGCTTTTGGCTCTCTCCTCACTAGCCATCAACGAATCTCCCTAGAGCTTGAGTTACTCTCATAAAACGTTTCTCACTCAACCCAATGATTTTCTTGATGCACAAAGTAGCATCCCCAATAACCCAATTAAAGCATAAAGATGTTCACATAAAAATTCCTCTTTGCCGGTCCGAATATATATTCTTTTCAAATCAATTTTTTCTTTTGTATAGCTATGACTCTCTTTTTGATGTTCGAGATATCATGCTATTTTTTTCATAGATTTTTTTCTTTTCATGCTTTATAGCTTTTTTCATTCACTATTACCCCGGCAAAGGGTTACAATATAAACCTGTGAATCATCATCTAAATAATAACATAGCACAATTAATAAGCTTAAAAATCCCAATCCAATAACAATTCCCATAATGGTGGACCCACCACCCCAAACTCAAGCTCTAAAACAACTGTCTATGCATCGCGATTCGAGTGTGGGTCATATGAAAAAGTCCTATAATCTAAAGGGATATGGCTTATAATGTGTTTAAATAAAAAGGCTTTAGAAAGGCTAGAAGGAGCTACGAAGGATATAAAATATTAAATCAAATAACAGGGTGAGAGAGTTAAAAGGCTTCAAGTGGCTTCAATATGAAAAAACTGCCTTAATTTCTTTCTACACCATGCAATTTCGTTATTCTCTTACCTTTAGCATGTTCATCAAATGGGTTTGTCAACTAGCTTGGATCTCACGGCCTACAAACCACTCAAAGCTCCCTAAGATCGAACATATTTTCTATCGCATTGCTAATTAATCTTTTCTTTACTATCAATGTGTATTTTCCTGCAAATACTCAAAGCATACAAAATAAAATAGCTCATAAACATACTACTTACTATCATCAACTCACTGAGCTTATGCTTTCAAGCTATTAAACACACTCTACATCTAATTCCCATGTATCAAAAATTTTAATTTCTACCTAAAAACAGAAAAATAGAGATGAGAGACAACGAATCCCCACAGCCCCACACCCCCAACTCAAAAATGAATCGTGTCCCCACGACTCGAAAAAGACTCGAAAAAGAAATTAAAATTAGAAGATAACATATTTACAGAAATTGTAAGGAAGAAAGAGAACATACTCTCGAGGCTATTGCCTCGCATTATCGACATCCAAGGTAGGATTTGCTAGAATATTCTTTAATTGCTCAAGGAGTATTATAATGTGCACTTGATTGGCTTTGATTTGTGCCACATCGTTGGCTAAGGAAGTTTGAGCTGCTTCGACTTTGTTTAAACGCTCCTCCATCTTCTCTTGCCAACTATGATCCTTTTCTTCTTTTGAGACTTGCGTAAAACTCGCTCCTCTCAAGACTTTCATGATCCAAGCATTGTCAATAATGTTACTCTTTTTAAACTCCAGTTTCTCTTCTTCACCCAAAATTACATTTGCTTTCAACACAAGACACGTGATCTAGTAGGATATTTCACATTATAAACCGAGGTAGGAGAGACCGAAAATCGCATCACCTCCTCAAAGATCAACTGTGCCACATCCACTTCTCCTCTCAAAATACAATTCAAAAATAGAGCGTTATATTTACTTATGTCCCAAATTCGTGTGTTTCCAAATACGTTAGGAAAAAGGAAATTGTGTCAAACTTTAGCATCCGGTTGAAGATATTTGTAAGGCCAAGGTGCCTTCAATTCTTCCTTATGTGATTGCACTTTCTCCTTGTCTAAAACATACTCAAAAAGTAAATTCCAATCAAAGATTCTTTGTCTATCCACCACTTCTCTATACTTTCATGGCCCAATTAATTTCTTAAACTGGAAGTGGTTTCTAATCTCTTCAACTGTGAAAGGAACTAACTTTCCTCTAACTGGAACACAACCTTCACCAAGCTCCAAGAATCTCTTGTACTCTCATTTACCAAGTTCTTCATCGAATACTCTCTCATAAGCAAAAGGTATTACCTTTAATTGTTTCTCTGCATAAGCTATCATGGCCTTTGAAGCTTTCTCTTTGTCTTCGGGTGAAGGACCTTTGAATTGGAGAGGTTGTGTTGTCTTCTTCATAAAAAGTGGAACCCTTTTGCCCTTTGAATTAAACGCAGCTAGCTCACCTCTCTTTACAATATCTATTTTACCCTTTGTGTTGGAACTAGAACTTTTCTCACTTGATTTCTTCTCAATAGAACCCAATACCTTGATTTTCGTCATCTCCCTTTTAGTAGATAATGTTTCTGTTCTTTAAGTCATCTCAATTAACCTCTAACTCAAAGCTTTAACCACTCTTGAAATTTGAAACTCTTGATTATTGGTTTTAACAAGCTTTATTTGGGTTAGGAAAGGTGTTTTGATGATGATTCTCTTTGTGGGTAAGATGAATTCTTGATGGATTGGTATGGATCTAAGAAATTGTTGGATGAATTTTGAAACTTAGGCTTTTGATTCTTGAATTTAATGTGTTTTGGTAAGATTTTGGTGGTTGAATCTTCTTTGTAATGATATGGAGAGAAGATTTGATGTGTTTTTATGGTGATTGGGTAGTGTTTTGATGTTTAGGGAAGGTTTGATGAAGCTTCAATGGAGTTGGGAGAGGTTTGGAGAAGAAAGAGAGGCTTAAGGATTGTAAAATTCGTAATGGACTAACCTTACTCTTCTTTATAACCTGGAAAACGCAACTTTTTTTCTCTCTCTAGTGGTGCTGACCGGCGTACCAGCGGTATGGGCCGGCATGCTGGTGCTGCTCTTCTAAAAAAAAAATGCTTCGGAAAAAAACCGATTTCTTTAACACCTGAACATCAAAAACACTAATACCTTTCTCAAATATGCAATATCAACTAAAAACAACTAAACTAAACATGAATTAAAAACATAAAAACATAAAAAACATTGCGGGTTGTCTCCCCAACACTTTTATTTAATGTCTTTTAAAGTTAGACGTGTTACCTTTATCAAGATTTGCGAATATAGCCTCCCCAACAACGAGCAAGGCTATGAACGTCAACTAATCTTTGCTTCTTAGGCCTAATTTCTGTTACCTCAGCTGAAACAATTTTAGTGACCATGAATGGTCCCATCCACGAGCCTTGGTAACCTCGTGGCTATTCTCCGGTTTGAGGGCTTTCCATAGAACTTCATGGCCGACCCCAAACTCAATGTTTGGCTCAGTATCCTCAGGCTTTTCATGGATCTTCTCTTTAGGGACTTTATGATGTGAAAGGCTGTGGATGATAGGAACGGTGGGATCTGACTTCCTTGGTTTCTTACCCCAGACATAGAATGTCTCGGATATGTTTTAGCATGAAGGGTAATCGTCCCTTCTTGGAAGTTGATTATGCTTTGGCTAGTGGCCATGAAAGACCTTCCAAGTATGATTGGAACCTGCTTATCTGCATCGAAATCAAGTATAACAAAGTCAGTAGGGATGGTGATATTACCTGACCGGACAAGAACGTCCTCCACTATTCCCCATGTCATGGTAACTGAGTTGTCAGCAAACTGCAACTTCACTGGCTTTTTCTCTGATTTTTGTAGTCCAAATCTATTGAACACGGAATTTGACATAAGATTTACACCTGAACACACATCACACATAGCTTTCACCTTGAGCATACCATTTATTTGGATAGGAAGATTAAAGCTTCCAAGATCTTTGAGCTTCAATGGTAACTCTTTCTCTACTCTCCTTGAGACTCTAACAATCTCTCTCTTGGCTTCTACACTCGCTTCTTTCTCTGGAATGATTTGCGTGAAAACTTGTCGCGGTGTGACCCCTTTCTTCGCAATCTCTAGCATTTGGGCATTGATATTCTCAAGAGTGTACGCCTCTACAAATGTCTTGAGTTCAATGTCACCCTTCGGATTTGTATCAGGAATGGTTGATGACACTTTTAAACAATTGGTGGCGATTCCACCTTCTCTTCTTCTTGCTTTTCTTGCACAGCAGGTGCACTTTCTACTTTTTCTTCTGAGACTTCTTCCTCTTTCTCTTTAGCTCGCTCAGCTTGTAACTCCATAACCGATCTAATTTCTTCTTGCATATCTCTCAGAAGCTGTATAAATTTGGATTTTTTCGAATCTTTATCCTCTTTATCTTCAGAACAGTCAGAGTCCACGGGGCTAGACTTGGTTGGTTCTTCTTCGGTACTAGGAACTTCCACGGTACTTTCGGCAGCATGCGGTACTTCCAAGGAAAATAGCCTTGCAAGCTTCGAACCCAACATTGGCATCACCTCCTTCGATAGCCTTCAATTCTTTTTGTTCCATAATGTTAGTAAGAACTTTATTCATTTGTTCTACTTGAGTAACTAAAATTTGAATTGAAGCTTCTTGTTCTCTCAACTTCTCGTTAAGGTGAATGCATATTAGTGGTCATAAGATCCATAAAATTCTTCAACTGTTGATCACCCACAGCTCCTTCTTGAGGATACTGCGGTAGAGCCTTCTGATCTTAAGTATCGGTATATGAGTCATTAACAGGTTGTTGTGGAGAAGTAGGTCATTTATAATTCTGGTTTCCTTGATATGGAACTTGACCTCTTGGTTGGATGTATTCTGGGGACGAGGTTGATAATGACCAGGATTAGCGGCCCCTTGTTGATTTGAATACTGCATACCCAGATGATTCATGTTACCAAATTGCTAATTTCCTTGGTTGGATATGAAATAAACAGATACTGGGATTCCTTCACACTCTTTCCATGTATGATTTGTAACCCCGCACTGTTGATAACCTTGTGCCTCTTGCACTACGTTCGCTGCGGCTAAATTTCTCTACATCTCAAGCTTAAGTTCTTTGATTTGATTCTCTAATGCGGACAATTGAGATGAGTTTACAGTTTATGTATCTAATCGAAGTGTACCTTTGGCGTTTTTAATAAGAGCTCGCGAAAGTGGCCAACTCCTTTCTGTTTCAATAATATTTTCTAAACCTTCGGCGGCTTCTGCAGGATCCATGGACACGAAATATCCCTTTCCAAGATTATCTACCCTCAATCTACTTTCTCTATTGATACCCTGATAGAATATATCTAACTGTAAAGACAGGGTGTAACCATGGAGTGGACATCTAGCTAACTTCTATTGGAACCTTGTCCATGCGTCTCCTACTTCTTCTCCATTCTCTTGACAAAACTTTGCAAGCTCGCTTTGGTCTTTGAGTCTCATAATCTTCAGATAAAAACGGTTAAAGAATGCGGCTAGAAGTTCTGCCCATGTATTAATAGTACCTGGTGGTTGCCAGTCTAGCCACTCACCAGCTTTACCGGTCAGAAAGAACGAAAACATGTGACAATACAGTTGTTCGCGTGTAATGCCTGGAGTAACATAGGCATCACAAATTTGCATGAACTTTTGAATCGCTCTTACCGGATCTTGAACTGCTGCACCACTATAGAGTCCGAAATTTGAAATTGACTGAGCATGCCCGGATCGGGCCTAAATTTGATATTCTGGATCTCTGGAGGATGATAACCTTCATGGAAAATTAGTTATGGGTGTGAGGATCATACATAGGGATCCCCATATACCAATACATTTCCAACTCATTTATAAGAGGTTAGATTAAGACATCCATCTTTTACCAAGAGAGCGCGAATCCAGAATAAGTAAAGTGAGCATAAAGGTGGATTCTTTCATGCATACCCACGGTGGCAAGTTGTAGGTGGCCAATATATGGACACATACTATATGAGTTGTTCAGCATGGAGAAAGGGAAAATCCATCGATGGCCAAACCCAAACGCATATTGCGCGGATCACTAGCAAACTTGGGGGTTCGCTCGTCAAATGTTTTCAACTAATACCATTAACAGGATGACGTAGCACACCCTTGTCTGTAGACTTACTGATATGGTTTCAAATCATGTCTTTCGCAGTGTGCCTTGGAAGGTATAAATTTAATCTTGGTGCAATGGGGAAGTATAGCAATTCTTGTGAGGTGCTTTGTTCCCTTCTCCAAATCCCACCTAGATTCACCGCAAATTGGGCATGACTCGAGATATTAATTCTCTTTACAATACAATGCACAATCATTTAAACACATGACATACGTTATGTAGCCCATACCTAAACTTTTCAATTTTTTGGTGCACTCCTCATACGATGTAGGAAAATTATGGCCTTTTGGTAAACTAAGACCCAACAATTGCAGGTGTTCAGTGAAATAGGTATTAGTCCACTTTTTATTCACTTTGACATGCATCAACTTAGAAATAGAATTCAAAGACCCAATTTTCGTGGAACCAGGGTACAATCCAAACTCCATTTCCTTGAATAAAGCATCAAAACATCCACGGTCTTTTAGCGGAACATTCTTGTTGCCTATCTCTATGTCACTGGAAGAACCACCAACATCAAATTGGGCCTCAAATCATCAAATACATTAAGCATTTCTTCATTAACAATATGGTTCGAATTATCAATGGTAACATGTTCTTTTTCACTGTGTCTTGTCCAAACCTCATATGTGGACAAAAAAACGTGCCTTAAAATATGACCTCTAACCCCGTAGATACAAAAAAAATCATTATTCAAACATCGCGTACATGGAAAACTATGAAACACATACTTTCCACATGATTTTCTGCAAATCTAATAAAATACATCACCCCTACCATATATTATTTGCTCTCCTTATTTCTTAATATAATACAACTTCTTTCGATAAGCGACTAATTTCAATCAAACATGTAATCTATGAATGGGTAGGAAAAATTACCAAAAATAAAATTGATCTGTAACATAATAATCATATATTCTACATAACACACATTAACTAATGCACAATATATATGCAATCAAACAATAAGCATACAACGTTTCAAAGTAAATATAATCAAAAAAATATTAAAAATGATAAAATATTGTTTTTTGGGATTATTTTATGGATGTTTTGATGTTGGAACAGGGCCCACACGTTGAGTTGGATGTAGTGTCCTTCGGCGGTGAAGCAAAAACTACCCGGTAGCATGAACTGTTGATTCAGAAGATGATATTTTGAATTAGGGTTCGGGAATGGGGGTGTAAAATGTTTTAATGAATATTGAATTGACAAACATGCCAAGTTCACTGTATTTGATTCGTGCAGATCATTACCGACTACATCAGGTTGTCGGCTTGTCGCTGATGATCTAATTTATAATTGCTAAAGACCTTATCAGCAACGACTTAAAGTCGTCGCTACTAATTGACACCGACAACTACTTACTAGTGACGACAAACTTTTGTCGCTAATAATATGTATTATTACCAATGTAATTATCATTTCTAGAGACCTTATCAGCGATGACTTAAAGTTATTGCTAGTAACTGACGTTGACAACTACTTACTAGCGAAGACAAACTTTCGTCTCAATAATATTTATTATTACCGACAAAATTTGTCGTTTAGTAAGATATTCAATTTGTTTTTAATACCCCAATAAGAGGGACTTTTGTGGAGCATTGCTAATGGGCTATCATTAGCGACGACATCACGTCATTTCTAATGATGTAGTCGCTAGAGATACATAACGTAGTAGTGATTGGACGAGGTGAGGATATTCAAGTGAGGTCAGGTATGAAGGGTGGTAGTAATTAGCAACATATATGTTTGAGTTATATAGTTCAGGAACGAGTTAAGTATTTTTCAAGTTTGGAAAGACTAGTCACTGATCCAAACGTTGCCATGTTAGAAACTACTATGTTTGGTACTTCAGAAATATTAGGACCGATCGCTTGGACCGAGCAGGGAATAATATGGCAGTCAACTTGGACTCAGAGAGTGAGCGCATTAAAGATGTGGATATGGGGGATGACCATGTTTCGTTAATGGACGTATAGTTTAGTTACTCAACTCGGGTATAATTGTCTTTATTTTTTATTATTTCGTTGTGCTAAGAAATTTATATTTATATTTGAGAAAACATACTCATACCTCCATATATTATGAAGTGGTTGTCAACTTATCCCTTGTTTTATATAACACGTCTCACTACTCCTTGTACTTCAACTTCGTGCCTAAATACTCTATCTTGACGACTTTTGTCTAAAAAACATGTTAAGTTATTATTAAATTACTTTTTAATCATTTTAATTAATTTAGATCATTTTAAATCATTATTTTAAGCAATAAATTTAAAAAATATCAAAGTTAACTTCCTAGATTTTTTTTTAATTTTTCAAGCACTTCCCCACATACATCCAACTAACCTATACATTTTTAAAAAATCAAAATTGAGTCCTCAAATTTTTAATTATTTTCAAACATCCTCCCATCTACATCTATCTCATCATATAAGTTTGAAATAACAATTTTATCTATAAAATTTATTTATTTTCACATTCATTCCCACTTATAAAAAATAAACATAAAACCTTAAACGCATCTCTTTAAATTTACCTCACCTATCATTAACAAGAATAAGTCATCCCATATATTTTTCACTAACTCAATCTTATCAACTTGCTCTTTAATAAATTTGATTTTTTTTGTTTGTTATATGAAATTCTTGTAAAACCAAATTGTTTCACATTGTGAATGAATTAACTATGTGTTCATATATATCTAGTTAACGCCATTCTTATGGTTTTCAATTTCCTTTCCCTTCAGATTAATATCAACTTTAAGAAAAAAAAATGGTGGGGTTTAGATAATTTATGTTTTTATGTCAAGATATATAACTAGTGGGGCTAAGTAGGGTGAGGTTATTTTTAAATACATTGGAGAGTCACTTCGGACTTAGAGTCATTAACTCGGATCAACATGTACCCTCTTTGAAGGAGAGTCAAAATCCTGACCAGTTGAGCTAACCCCAACTGGTTGGTGAGGTTTTATGTTTAGTTATTATTTTCTAATTCTATACATTATTTTTTATGTTTTTCAATTTAATTTTTTTATCTTAAAAGATTATGGATGCATGATTGGGTAAATAGTAATGATGATGATGGTAGATATATGTGTGAAAAAAATAATTAAAATATATGGAAGGATATTGCAAAAATAATTAGAAAGATTGGGGAGTTTTAGTAATTTTTTGAAAATTATGAATTCATTAACATAGATGGAGAGAGATTTGAAAGAGAAACAATAAAATTCTAGGGGTTAATTTTATTTTTTCAAAATAATTGAATAATAACTTAATGAAATTTTTGGACGGAATCCATCAAAGGGGGATTTAGGTACAAAATTAAAGTACATAGGGTAGTGAGACGCGTTATATAAAACAGGGAGTAAGTTGTCAATTGCAATAAAGTATATAGGTTTTATGTGTATCTCTTCTTTGTATTATATATGTCTTTTTATGTTGTACAAAGTGGAAGAAATTCTCAAACCTTTTTAAAGTTTAGTGTGAAATAGTCGTGGTACTAATAATATAGGTTTCAGAAGAAGATTAAAGTTATCCAAGGAACACATAACCACTTCTTTCGGTGATAGTGGAGACGAAGGCTTTGGGACTAGAAGCAACCAACATCATAAAGACACTCAGTATAAAAAAAACGATGTGAGTGGATACATTCGGCATATCAGGGGGGGAATATGGTTAATGTGGAATAATGGGGATATCTTTGTATAAGTTTTATCGGCAGGTAAAAAAGTTTTAAATGTTTTAATTATTAGAGACTCATGTATATCGTGGATCCTTTCTGCAGTGTATGCCAGCACAAAGGCATGGATTAGGGAAGAGTTATGGACGACGTTGGAAGTATCTTTATTAAATATTCATTAATATGACTAATAGCAGGGGATTTCAATTAAATTGGATTGGTTGACGTTTAGATTGAAGGTATGGGTGGAAATAATGAGCTCATTAAAAAGTTCAAAACCTGGAAGAACGAATATGGATTTAAAGATTTAACGGTACAACGGAACAAGATATACGTGGAGTAATTAATGGAATACGATCCAAAGAATTATGAAACATATGGATAGAACGTAGGGTTCTAATTTGGTTAGTCGTCAAGGAGAGATTGTCGACGAAATTAAAGTTAGCTATTCGCAGGGTAGAGCATCCTTGTCTTGTCCTTGGTGCGAGGTTGAGTAGGAGACAGCGCGTCATATATTCTAGGGTTGTTATATAGCCACAAACAGGGTCGGTCATACTATTCAAAGAATGGTAAAAGAAGTATAGTAAGGGAACTATGAGTAGTAGTCGTGTACAGGGTCCAATTTTTTTTAAGGAGGTCAAAGATTGGGGTGAAGGTGATAGGGAACATAAAGAGAGGCGGGTGAACTTCCTGGGGAGATATATTATGTTACGGCGTGGGAGTTATCTAGGAGATACACCAGTGCCAAGTAATCAACAAGGAGAATATATGTTGTATAGTAATAGGCATAGTGGTTCATATGGGGAGTTAATCTGAGGGGAAGCACAAACTATTATAAGAAGCTATCATACGGATTTCTTTATGTACATGTCACGGGCAGAAGACTAGGAAGCTGAGAGAAACTGTAGGTAACAAGAAAACCGCAAAGGTCATTACAAGAAGAAAGATATTCGACCACAGTTTTTTCTGATAAGAACATAACAATATATGGTTTTAAGGGTGCAATGGGCTTGGAATAACGCATCTAATTAGTCCAAGCTCGTATTAGGCTGTAGGGAGAACGGAAAGAGATGGTTTGAATAGAAATTTATCGTAGCTAGACGAGGAGTATGTAGGTCATAATATGGAAGCCTTGGAGGTTGAATTTTGGGGTCGTAACGTGAAGAATAACAATCTTTTTTTGGGTGTAGCGTCGAATTGTGTGTTCACGGAAGTGATTTGGTTATTTTAGACATCTCGAAATGAATATATTTTTAGGAGAGATTGTAATATTCCAGATAAATAAAATTTATTGATATATAATCCTAAAAATTTATATGTTAAATCTTACTCATTTTAGCATTAAAAAATTATCAATCATTTATATCTTCTATAAAGTAAATTAATATTAATAAAATGGTGTAGAAAGAAAGTAACATAAGTATTTATTTTCGTATGAGAAGAAAAGTCAAAAACTAAGTGTCCGTTTGGGATTGATTATTGTAGAGTATTTTCAATTAAAATTTTAATATTTGTAAAAAATATTAAAAAATCTTTTGACATCCAAAATCACTTTAAGTGGTTTTCTTAAATAATCACCTAGTTAGTGCTTTTCCTAAAAGTGATTTTAAAGGTTTAGAGTATTATTAAAAATCTAAAATAATTTCAAGTGATTATTTTAAAAAGTAGTCTTAAACGGGCTCCTACTCATGCTTTTTCTTAATGCATATCAGAGTCGCTTTGGACTCGAAAATCCTTTTGATTCCAATAAGAATTGATCATAGGACCTCTTGGTCTCTACAGAGTAGTTTAACTACTAGACCAACTATCGATCTTCCTAAATCATACTTTTGCTACGCTTAGATTAAATAAATTTGGTTAAGTTGGAATTATAAATATATGCTAGAATTTTGATAACTATTAATGAACTAAGTCATCCCATGACAAACCAACATATTATCAAGCTTTTTTTTGGGGAGGGGGGACGGAATCATCAGGCTTATATGCCACGATTCTAAACATCATGTTACTCGGCACATTAATAGCATTGTTGTCACATGTATATCAATACCATATTTACTATCATATGACTAAGCTTTCTATTGTTTTCCTATAAATAATATTGAGAAAACCTTGTATCGAATAACAATTAAAATAAGGAAAGTCGCCACTATACAGCCAGGGGATTGGTACCTCCTGACAAAACTGAGTTTAATTGATGTTGTTAAAGCTCGTTAAAGCAAGTTGCTTTTCATTTTCTGAAACTAAGCATAACTTAGATTTTATTGAAAAATTGTGTCCAAAATTAAACATAGGCCTGGTTCCTTTGTTGACCCTTAAGGGTCTTTTTGGGGGTTTAGAGGGTTTTTGTTAGGGATATATCCTCTTTTAATCTTATTAGCAGTACTTAAAATATTATACACTGCTCATATGTCTCCACGCATATGGGTAATGTAAATTTAACCTTTATTTATGAGCCTACTAAAGAGAATGAAAAACTCAAGTTTCTTAAAGATATTTTTGATAATAAACCTAAGAATAACTCGTGGTGTGTGATGGGGGATTTTATTCTTATTAGATTTTAACATGAAAAACTAGGAGGGGTATCTTAATAAAAAACTATGAATTGGTTTGATTTACTTTGTGAACCATAATGAACTATTTGAGATCCCTTCAAAGGGATGTAATTTTACGTGGTCTAATAAAAGACAAGGGTGTATCTTATTAAACAGGTGTTTGATAGAATACTTATTAATGATAAATGGCTTGATATTTGACTTGATAGTTGGAATGTTGTTCTACCTCCTATAGGAAGTGATCATGGTCATATAGTTCTTAATCTTGGTATTTATAATAAGTAAAATAACAAGAGGTTTGTTTTTGACAAAAAATGGCTTTATGATCATTCTTGTTATTAGAGATTCTTGGTTAAGCCTTATAAACATTTTGAGTAAAGGTATTGTGAGGTTTAAGAGCAAACTATATGCTAGCACTAAGAGTAGCTCTGTTTGGGCTAGGAAAATAACTCTAAACAATATAATTCTCAATGATAATACTATGAAAGAAATTGAGAAACTTAATTATGAACCTTTTCCTAAAGAGAATCATGATTAACTTTTTCAATTATCTCCACTCCTTGAAGATTACTGGGTCAAGGAAGAGGCCTATTGGGCCACAAGATTTAGGTATATATGGTTAAAACTCGAGGACAAAAACACAAAGTATTTTCAAGCTTTTACTAAATGCAAAAGAGTTAAGAATAAAAGTCGTAAGGGTAAGAAGAGTGATGGCTCTTGGGTATATAGTTAACATGATATAGAAAATGAGATCACCTCCTATTATAATAACATTTTTATGAGTTGTGTTAAGAGAGATTACTCACAAATTTTGAACTGTGTTAAATCAATTGTCACCATTGATATGAATATAAAGTAGATTAAACCCGTTAATACTACAAAACTTAAAGAGGCAGTTTGGGCCTAAGGTCCAAATAAATCTCCACAAGTGATGGGTATGTTGCTTTTTTCTTCAAACACTTTTTGGGAAATGATTAAGCTTGATTTATTGAGATTCATCACAAACTTTATTATGAACAACTCAGATTTAGGGGTTATAAGTAAAAGAATTATAGCTTTGATCCCAAAATGTATTAATCCGGATGGGCTTGGGGCCTATAGGCCAATTACTTGTGCAAATTTTCTTTACAAAATTATTGTTAAGATTTTAACAAATAGACCTAATCCTTTTATGGAAAAGTTGGTTAATGAATCTCAACAGCTTCTATTCCAGGATGAACTATATTTGAAAAATATACTTATAGCTCAGGAAGCAAGTCATTTTGTTAAGAATATAAGAAACTCTAAAACCTACCATATAGTTGTGAAGGCGAATATGAGTAAGGCTTATGAGAATATAGAATGATATTTTCTCATTGATCTTTTACATACGATGCGCTTTGGTTTTAAGTGAGTAAAATTGATAAAAAAAATGTATCACTTCTATAACTTATGAGGTTCGGATAAATTGAAAAGTTTATGCACTAAAAAATCCTAAAAAGGTTTTACGGTAGGGGGGTTCCTTTGTTCCCTTGCCTATTTATCCTTGTTGCCCAAGCTCTTGTTTCTTTAATTGAAGATAGAGTGGATAGAGTTGATAGATGTCTTCTAAAATGGATGAAAAACTCTGAAAGCTCTCTACAAACCACTCATGTATTTTTTGCTAATGATTGTTTGTTTTTCCCATAGGCCAACTTTCAAATAATGGATGTTTTTATTAATGTTCTAAACTGGTATAGTTAGGATCTTAACAAGAGCGGGGTATTGTTCAGTAAAAATATACCCTCTGATATTAAAAATTATTTGGCTAAGGACTTGAGAATGGATAAGTTAGGGGACCTTTGGATATACCTTGGAATTCTCTCAAATTGGGGTAGATCTAAGGTCAAGGTTTTAGAGTGATTAGTTGATAAAAAATTAAAAAATGAATCATGTAATACCAAACTTTTATTTAATAGTGGGAATGAGGTTTAATAAAAACTATTATCAATGCCATCCCAATCCATGTCGTGTCAGATTCTCTTATCCCAGAGAAGGAGACACGTTGCCTCTTTGATAGCTAATTTTTATTGGAGTAATAAATTAAATAGGAAAGATTCATTTGTTATGTTGGGACACCTTAATAAAAAGTAAGCAAGAGAGAGGTATGGGCTTCAAAGATATCCATTCGCAAAACATGGCCCTCTTTCCCTCTAATGTCTAGAAACTGATGATAAAACCTAACTCTCTTATCTTTGAAATACTAAAAGGAAAATGATTCCCAAATAGTGGTTTCTTAGAGACTAAAATAGGAAGCAATTGTTATAGGGGCTAGAAAAATCTCATGATTGGGAGAGATTGTTTTAAAAACCAATTAGCTTACAGTATTGGTGCTGGACACTCTAATAATATTTGGAATGACTCTTGTCTCTCTTCCACACAAGTATAACCAAAATCCAGGGATACTACCATGCCTAAGGTGGCTAATTTGATTAATACTCATGATACCTCTTGGAATTTGTATATACTCAATAATTTATTCACTTTCTCAGTTGTAGCAACCATTAGGAAAATTTATCTCCCCTTTACCCCCTGAAAAGATATCCTTTCAGGAAATTATCAAGTATAGGGGATGTGACAGTGAGGGAGTGTTATAATTCCATTAGGATGGCACAACTAAAGAATGAAGAAGGGAAAGATATAAAAGGAGGTAACTCTTCTTTTATTTGTCAAATAAGGAATATAAATATATATGGAACCTCAAGTTTTCCCTTTTATTAAGGAATCTCTTGTGGAAAGCCTTTAAAAATGGGTTACCTACAAATGAGAACAAATATAAAAGAAAGTGAACTTCTAGTACAAAGTGCTAAAATATGTAGGAATTGTGATGAAACAATTAAGCACCTCTTATTTCATTGCTCTTGTGCAAGAGCAACTTGATTGTGCAGTCCCTTAAATATGATGTCCATGAATGATACAACATCTAATGTTGGTAAATGGATAGACAACATCAAGGAAATGGTAACAAAGTCTTCTTTCTCTAAGTCCAACATGGGAAAGATAGATGCTAACATTGTCTGGCAAATCTGGAAAATTAGAAATGATTACATCTTTAATTCACTTGAGCATAACCCTATTCCGGTAGTGGGAAAAGCTATTAAGGCCTATGATGAATATTTCAAAGCAAATCATATGATCTCCGAGGCTAAATATATAATAGATCAAGAGGTTTTAAGACCTCAAGTACATAAATACTCAAACTTTAGTAAGGGGTCAAGATGATCACAGGTTTGATATAAATGTAACTATGTCAATTTTAGAAGTAGTTTGGTCCAAAAATGATCTCCCCCTATTTTGGATATTTTAAAATTAATATTGATGTTGAATGGAACAATTTGACTAATGAAGGGTGATACTTTATGGAATAACTATGGAGATTAATGCACATTTAAGACTTGAAAAAAAAAAAAAAAAGAGGAATCCAAGTAACTTGTAAAATGGCTTAAAGGTTTTGTTTAGATTGAGGGATTAGAAGGTGAGGAAAGGGATTATAAAGGATAATAGATATCCTTCCTTTGTTTGTATTATAAAAATTTTGAGGGATAAGTTACTAAAGGATTAAAACAATACCTTCTAATCCTTTATATCCTATCCCTCCAATTTGGAGTCATTAGAAAGAAGGATTAATTTTAATGGTGAAATATCTTTATTACCCTTATATTCTATTTATAATATGTTTTATTAAGAGTGCATAAGTAATATAGTTATAAAATAATCTCTTTTTTTCCATTACTTATAAAATTTAAACACAAAATACAAATAATTCTTTACTAATAGTTTTTTTCCTACTCAATCCAAACAAGATTAGGCTAAGTCCAAGAGGACCCCATTCTAGCTAAAAACTAGAATTGGGGGTTAAAATCTCATTTTTACAACTCCAATGGCTCCATAGAATAAGGATCCCCAATCGTGTTCATACTTTTTTTTTTTAAAACTTTAGCTACATCTAGCTAGTTTGACAAACTTGCTACAATTATTTTTTCTTTTCCTTTTAATTGTTTGTTTGTAGTCCACTTTAGTTACAATTCCTTTTCTTAAAAAAAAAAAAAATGTTTTAGCATTGAATTTGTAAAAAAAAATGTATTGTTTTAGCTTACAAGTTGTTTTACAAGTTTTTTAAAAAACTTTAAATTATCATTTATTATTATTCAGTTTTTTATTGATTTTAATACTTTATATAAAGACAAATGATAAAAAAATTGGCAGAATAATAGAATTTATAAAAAAAAAGATATTCTTTGTTATACATGAAAAGAAAATATAATAATTTTAAAACTTTTTTGATTAAAAAAATAAACAAATTAAAATAAAGGTGAATACTTGCTTCAAATTATAATTATTTGAAAAACGATTATAATTAATAGTAATTTGTGTATTAATATTAAAAATATGTTTTTTAATATATTATAACAAGTTGAGAAATGACATATGGATAAAAAAATTAATAACAATTTAAAAAATTAATGAATTCATTATAAAAAATGATAAAATAAAGATATGATAGAATTATTAAAATTAGGAAGATAGAATTGGAAACCTGTTGGAGCAACCCTACTTTAGAGAGTTGTTATTTGATAGAAAAGGGACATTTAATCCCCCATTCTGGCAAGAAATGTAAGGAGATGTTAGACTTAGCCTAAATACCCTCCTTTATTTTTCTTTAATATACTATTATTTCCTATCTTTTACTAAAAATCCCCACTATATCCAAACAAACCCCAGGTTCTATTATCTCTCAAACAATTCTAAAAAACACCATTTTTTCCAGAAATGTATCTATTTTGAATAGGAAATATGTCATTGTAAGGATATGTATCACATTAAAATCTGAAATGTATTGAAAAAATTTAATTATCTAGCTAATTGAGGTTTAAATTTAGCAACCAATGTTCTATAAAAATGGACATTTGGATGGCTAATGCTTAAATAAAGCAAATACTGAATGTGGATAATTGTCCCATATAATTGATAAAGTAGCCATTATTGTGTGGAACATTTGGAAAGTAAGAAATGATTTTGTATTTAAGAACATTAGACTGTGCCCTATAAAAAATTTTGCAAAATACTGTGATTTTGTGGGATGAACAACTCGAAATACTATATCCTAAGGATGACTTGAAGAGTCTGAAGGAAAACATGAGTATTCATGAAATAGATTATAAGGAGAACATTGAAAAGACTGGGAAAATAAAATAGCTGAGGATGACTTTATATGTCTGGAGGTAAAAACAACAACTGCCTCTTCAAGTAAACAAAAAAAAGTAAGAATAATAAATTCTTTAAAGAAGTAGTTGTGATTAAATGGAAACGTCTATCTCAAAACTGGTATAAATAAACAGTGATTCATCATATAAAATTAATAAGTCCATTATTTCTTGGATTGTCAGGGATCACAGTGGCATTATCATCAAGCTTAATTCTTGGGAGATTGTGGATGAGAATCTAGTGGAGGCTGAAAGCATTGGGAATCTTACATGTTTATGGGCTAATTGTTAATACTTTTATTAAGAACGTAATTCGTAGTATTTATTTTATTAGTGAGTTTTGTAATCTAACCTTCTCATTTGTTTCGAAAAAAAACAATATGGTAGTTGATTAGTTAACTAAAAACTTGCTTTATATCAATAGTTTAGGGTTAGATGGTTCTTTTATCTCGGTCGAATTAGCGAAGCTAATTAAAATGATTCCAGATTCCCTACTCGCCTTAGGTTAACTATCCTTTTATTATATTTATGGAAAACTTTCGGAAAAGGAAAAAGTGTCTAAACAAATATGTCCAAAAACACTGGCTAAGATTTAACAACTTTATTAATATATTTTATCATTTTCGACTAAAATAAAGGGAGGAAAATATAAAATAGGTCCCAAAAGTGGACAACTTTGTGATTAAATTCCTTGTTACCAAAACTTTTTTTTAAAGTTCTTTTTCTAACTTTCGGGTTTGGAACTTTCTCTTTTTACCCCTCTTCGTTATGGGTACGGACCCATAAAGACTAACTATCACGGGGCTACACTATAACGTGATGGGTACAGACCCGATACATTTTTGCAATGATTTTTTTAAGTCTTTTTTACTAAGTCTTTTATGTCTTATAGTCATATGGGGCCAGACCCATATCCTTCAAAAAAAAATTGGGGATGTACCCATTAAGAAGAATTTTAAATATACAAAGTGGATTAGTTTTATTATGTTTGTATTGCACACAATTAACTGCACTAAAATGATATAAACGATGTAGGGTTGTACCCATTACTGCCCAACCTTACATGGGGCTAGCCCAATAATGAAGTAAATCAAAAAATTCAAAAATTGTAAACTACATCTATAGGGGCTGGCCCATGCTACACATATACCCTATATGGGGCTGACCCATGATACACAAAAAACCCAATGGGGCTGGCCCCATTACGCCTAACAGTAGTAAAAAAAACATCTGGATCGACACTGCTGATGAAGACGAAGTCGGAGGCGTGGTGGTTCTTCTCGGCGCAGCGTTTGTTCTGATGAAGCTGGAGAGGCGTAGCTGGATCTGATGAAGACGGAGGGGAGTGGCGGCGCTGGATCTGGTGTCCTTCTCGACGAACGGCGACAAATCAGAGTTTGTTGGAGGTGGTGTTCTGCGGTGGCGGGCTTCTACTGGGCTGGCCCCATTACCAACCCAAACCTACCTGAGGCTGACCCATAAAACGCAGTCCACGAATACGGACAGGAGGGTGGCTGATTGAGATTCGATACACGAACAGGAAGGGGTAGGGGCGGTTTTGGTGTGCAACTTGGCGTTCTTCTTCAGCAACAGGGGAGGCGCGAATCTGGTGTGGTGGTGGCGAAAGTGGGGCTCCGAGATGAAGGCAGATCAACGGCAAGTACATTGTCCATCTCCTATCTATCACTAAATCAATTAGTCTTACTACACCGCTATGCTAGCTTGTACCTTTGCTATCTTCCATGGGTCGCGGTGGTGCTGGATTTTGGTGATTAATGGTGTGGTGGTGATGGTGGGGTCTTTGAGATGAAGCAGTAGAGATGGTGGGGTATCTTTAGTTGTTTGGTGGTGACGGTGGGGTCTTTATGGTGGTGTGGTGGTGAAGCTGGTGATGGAGGGATGTTGGTGGTGTTGATGTTGGTGGTGAGTAATTTCATGGTAGGGGGCAGTGGGTATCGCAGAGAGAGCAGCCGCAACAAAAGAATGGGATGGGGTGGGAGTTTCAGTTCCTTAATGGGTGTTTAGGGTGGGTTTTTCCTTTTTCATTGTAGGATAAGAGGTTGGGAGTATTTTGCTATTTACCTTTACTAGTTGTTGGACCTTAGGAGTAGGAATTTAAAACACAAATTAAATTGGTTTTGGGACTTAAAAACTAAAACCCCCAAAAAAAAGTATCTCACCCGCTTTTGAACAAAAAAAATTAAAAGATCTCACCAGCAAAACTATATTTTAATAACAGAAGTAACACAAATCAAGATGTATAAAAATCAACACGGTTAAAGATATTATAAAATCAATTTCATTAACAATCCAACTTAAACTGCAGCCTAAGAAACAAAACATTTCATTTTCTCAGAATACCCAAAGCTATTTTAAAATCTAAAAACACCGTTAAAACACTGAGCACACCCTATACAAACAACAATAAACACCCTTAGACAGTTTTCTTTGCCCTCTTCGAAGCAAGAGACTTAATAGACTTAGGCTGCTTCGGCTTCACAGCGGAAGCCAACTTCTTCTTCGTTACCTTCCCAGATGTTGGCTTCTTCACAGTTTCACCCTTCTTCTTCACTGTCTTCGACTTAGCCTTGGTTGAAACCTTCTTCTCAGAACTAGCTTTACTAGACGGTTTTTTCTCAGCAGCAGTGGGTTTCTTTTCGGCATCAGATAACTTGTAAGAGGCTTTAATCTTAATAAGCTTGCCTCGTGTAGCAGAATTCTTCAATTGGAGACCTAAGATCTTCCGGAAATTTGCTGGTAATACATATTTATGCTTCTCCTCCATGTACTTTGCAATAGCGTGTGGGCTTGAACCGCTTCTTTCTTTCAGAGCTAAAACTGCCTCCTTAATCATCTAAAAACATACGGACAATTATATTGGTTTTCTATTAAATCACCATTATTGAATGGTAATAAGCTTTGAATAAGCAAGAAATGTGTGTTATACCTGAAAGTAAGTAGGATGAGCAGCGGTTTTGGGAGCATTTGGCTTCTTATCTTTAGGAGCCTTGACCTTCTTCTCCGTTGTAGACTTGGTCGCTGCCGCCTTTTTTACCGGCTTTGCGACGGTGGCATTCTTAACTTTTCCGATGGCAGTCATCTTCTCAGGTTTACAAATTGGAGCTGAATACGATTTTTTTGGACGAATGCTGAATACGATTTTTTTTTTTTTTTGTCAAAATACTAAAATTAAAATAGAGATAGTCAATTACAAACCCACAGTTTCAAAGATGGGGGTGTTAATATCAAGGAGGGTAACGATGGGGGTGTTAATATCAAGGAGGGTATAGCAAGGCGAACAAGAAGCACTAAGAAGAATGGTAATGGTAATCCTAAAAGGTTAAGAGTTGATACAGCTGGTAAAGGAAAACGGGTGGTGGAGGTTAGTGACGAGGAGAGTGAAGACACCTCAGCTGCTGATCAAGGATTTATTGCTCTAACAGACTCAGAAGATTCAAAACAAAACCATAACAAAAACAACACTGATGATTCCCAGTTCGAACCCACAGAAGAAACAGGAGAAGGAGATAGCCTTAGTAAAAGTGGTAAAGAGATGGTGGATGAGGTGGCCGACGTGGAAAGTGGGGAAGAGGTACAGAGCACAAGGAAGTATCTTAGGGGTAAGCTGGTATCCAAGAAGATCCAAAAGGGGAGCGGTCCTCCGATGACCGCCACCGGAAAATGAGTTCCTTGTTTTGGAACTGTCAAGGACTCCGGGCCCCCTTGACAGAGACTTTCAGCAAATCTCTTTTGGTCAATTATAAGCCCAATATTATCTGTTTTTGTGAAACTTTTATGAAGAACGATGGTGCGAAGGAGACGATTAGAAAATTTGGTTTTAAGAACTTTTTTGTTTTTGACCCTCTTGGTAGTGCCGCGCACTCAGGGGGTTTTTTGTTTTTGTGGGATGATAACATTTCTCTGGATATCACGTTTTGTAGTAGATACTATGCTATATTATATATAAAAGACCCTATTTTCCCGTATTTTATTGTGTTTATACATGCTCCTAACAATTACAATGATAGATTGGAGATTTGGAACCAAATCACAAAGTGGAATGATACAAATAACTTGCCATGGTATATAATGGGGGACTTCAATAACATCCTCAATATAGAAGACAAGAGTAGCATGACTCCACCAAATACACAACATATTATAGATTTCAAAAACTTTATTAATAACAATGGGTTAGCTGAAATTACTTCTACAGGTTGTTCATACACTTGGACCAATAAACAAACAGGGGACAAATTAGTCAAAACTAAGATTGATCGGGTCATGGGATCCTACGATTGGATTAGGCATTTCCCACGTGCGCAAGTTCATATTCCCCCAGCCATAGGATCAGACCATTCGCCACTGATCCTTCAGTATGATTCCAAAGCGCCGAAGGGTATTAAATTCTTTAAATTCGAATCTCACTGGATAGATAATAACGATTGCAGGAATGTAGTTCAGAACAGCTGGGAATGCCCCGAAGAGGTCCACCCGCTAAAGAAACTTATCCTTAAAACTAGAAATACTATCAAAGCCCTTGAAATCTGGAGTAAAAATACTTTCAAGAACCACCAAACACAAATCAATAACATCAAAAAAAGATTAACTATCCTCACAAACCTACCAACTACCATAGATAACCAAAATGAAGAAAAACAACTTCGGCAAGAACTCGAATTTGAATTTAAATGCGAGGAGAAATATTGGGCAGATAGGGCCAGAGAACAATGGCTCACCTGCGGGGACAAAAATACAAAATTCTTTCACATGGCTACAATGCAAAGAAGAGCTATTAACAGGATTACTCGAATCAAGACGGATACAGGAGTGTGGACTGAAGATATAGAAGAGGTAAAAAACAATTTTCAATCTTTTTATAATACTTTATTTGAAGAAAAAGTTGCTAGGCCAGGAGATATTAACATGGCCCTTAGACACATCCAACCGAGAGTAACCGCAGAAATGAACAACGTCTTGGTTGGCCCTCCTACTATGGAAGAACTCGAACACGCGCTAAAAAATTTATCACCCACAAAGGCACCTGGACCGGATGGTCTCAACGGTAAATTCTATCATGAATACTGGGATATCATTCGGCTAGATGTGTTCAATGTGGTGGAAGATTTTTTTAGCAATAATATTCCTTTGAAAGATCTGAATGACACATTAATCACTCTCATTCCGAAGGGTGAAATCCAAGAACTTTTGGGAGATTACAGACCAATCTCGTGCATCAATTTCGGTTACAAATTGATAGCGAAGATGTTATCTAACCGCCTCCAGCAATTTATGAATACCATAGTCTCCCCTACTCAAGCGGCTTTCATTAAAGGGAGAGCGATCCAAGATAATATCATAATAGCACAAGAACTATCTTTCTATATGACCCGGAAAAGGAAGCAACCAAAGCCCATGGCTAGTATCAAGATTGACATGGCCAAAGCATACGATCAGGTACGTTGGGAATTTATTATCCAACTGCTAATTAAGATGGGGTTTGACAATAGGTGGGTCCAATGGATTAAAACGTGCATCTCTGACGTCACATTCCAAATTAATTTTAACGGACAGAGACTGCATAAGTTCACTTCTGGAAGAGGGCTGCGACAAGGCGATCCTTTGTCTCCGTTCCTTTTCTCTCTTATGACTGAATCCCTCATTACTCTTATCGAAGCATCGACACAACAAGGTCTGATTCAAGGGATCCAAATTACAAGAAATTGCCCGGAAATATCACATCTGTTATTCGCAGATGATTCTCTTTTTTTCATTACCATTAATAATACTAACATCACGGCTTTTAAGGAATGTCTGCTAGAATATTGTGCAGGATCAGGACAACAAATTAATTTCCAAAAGTCGGCGATCTATTATAGCAACGACACTGAACAACACCTGCGGAATCAAGTATCCGAAGAATTACAAATGGTAGAAACGGATGACTTAGGTAAATATCTAGGTATACCGTTATGCCACAAGAGATCCAAGATCGAAGCTCTGGAATGGATAGCAAAAAAGATTTTTAAGAAAACAGAAGGGTGGAAAGCGAAGTTATTATCGGAAGGAGGAAAAGAAGTCTTAATAAAAGCTGTTTTACAGGCAATTCCAGTCTATACCATGTCTATTTTTTCTTACCCAATCACTTTTTGTAAAAGGCTCATTGCAGCTATTGCCAATTTCTGGTGGAGTTCGGGTGAAAAGAATAGAATTCACTGGCTCGCATGGGAAAAACTAACAGTAGGAAAGTTACTAGGTGGATTAGGATTCAAAGATCTCAAAAGAATGAATACAGCTCTGCTTGGAGCACAGGCCTGGAGAATATTACAAAATCCACAAACATTGGCGGCTCGGCTACTAAAAGGTATCTATTATCCTAATTCTGAGTTCATGAACGTAAAATTAAGACAGAACAGAACTTGGAGTTGGGCTAGCATTCTAGAAGGCAGAGATTTTCTCAAAAAGTACGGACAGTTTCAAATCGGAAACGGGCAAAAAATCAATATATGGGAAGATAAATGGCTAGACATTACCTGGAAAATTGAAAAACCGGTTGGGTGCAGCCTACAAAAGATTCAAGAGCTATGGAAACCAGGTACCAACGAATGGAATTCGGAGCTGCTTGACGAAATCTTCCCACAACCTATAATCCCGGAAATAATAAGAATGAGGAACATTAATACAGAGTGCGAAGATCGGTTTATATGGCCGGTCTCGAATGATGGTAAATATACAACAAAAACAGGATACAAGAAACTTACGGATATTGAAACTTTTGAACAGCCGCAGACAACATCATCAGTTAATGGTGTACGACCATCCTTGTGGAAAACAATTTGGGATGCTAATATACCGAAAAAAATCCGAATTTTTAACTGGAAAGCAAGTACGAATGCGATACCGACGGCCCTGAATCTGTTTTACAGGAAATGTTCGGACACACCCATGTGTCCCTGGTGCCAGTCAGAAGACGAAACAGTCGAACACATTCTCCTTCAGTGTAATATAAATAAAGCAATATGGGCAGCCTCGACTTTCCAAATATTAATCCCAGATATAAAGATTAATAACATTGGCGACTGGTTTTTACAAATCATAGACACCTTCTCAAGAGGTGGTTGGGACAGAAAGATTGTCATTAATTATGTCCAGATTCTCATTTGGAATATTTGGAAAGCGAAGATGAAAGTCATTCATGAGGGAGGTCCTATCAGTATTGATCAGATTATTCAGAGTACAAAAAAATTAATGATCGAGTTACACGGAGAGAATTGGTCAACAACAGCGGTTAATCGGGGAAATGAGAATTTACAAGCTAATGCCAGACAGAGTAATAACAACAGAGGGGAAGACATCAGCATCTTATGCGATGCCTCTTTCTCCAATAAACACGAACCGACCGGCATTGGAATTTTCATCAAAAACCGTCATACAGGGCAAACAACCTCTAAATTTTCAACAACATTTTGCAACTCAAGTCTCGAAGGAGAAGCTTGGGCGGTTTACGACGCAGTGGAGCAGTGCAACAATTTCCAAGGAGAAACAAAAGGTATTTATTCTGATAACCTTGATATCATTCAAGGTATTAAGCAGGTGTCAGCGGTGAGATGGAACATACTCCCGATCATCCGGATGATTCGGGCAAGAGCTAATCAGGCAGGACTGATCTCCTTCAACCATATCTCAAGGAAGGCCAACAGTCAAGCAGACCATCTTGCAAAAGTCGCTAGGCACGGAGCTACTACAACGGAAGATACTATCCGGACGCTTTCAGGACGGTTTAACAAGCTAGGAATTGGATAGAGACCTAGCTCTCTGCTTTCTTTCATTTTGTCCAAAAAAAAAAAAAAAAACCCACAGTTTCTCACCCGATACCCCTAGAGGGCGGGGAGTTAAGCAAAAACTTAGCGAGTTGGTTAGGAGGGTTATTCACCCAATCCCAAGGCAAAAAACCGGAAAGCTGTTGCCTCGCGACCCAATCCGCACTCGTATTTTCTAATCTACGAATAAAGAAGAAAGATACTACTCTATTACAGCAAAAATGTTTAACATCTTGTAGAAAAGTAAATAGTCTAGCATTTGGAGTAGCCTTAGTGTTCTTGAGCATCTCCACCACTATTTTGTTGTCGCATAGTACTCTAATCTCTCCGCGGTGGAAATTAATAGCTGAATTCAGACCATTTCTTACTCCAATTAGCTCGGCTTCTACTGGGCTGTTACATAAGAATGTTTGAGTATGACCATGTATTAGTTTTCCATTTTTATCATGTATTAAGCAAGCTGAGGAAGCTTTATAATCCTCTTTAAAGGAAGCATCAGTATAAACAATTATTGTATTATCATTCATATTAGTATTCCATACGTCACTTCTACATTTACCTGTGTTTTTGTTTGGTTCCACTATTTTGTTTACCTGGTGTTCTTGGTTTTGCAATATTTGTGAAGGATGTATTGAGTTTTGATTATTTTCTTGTTGTTTTGCCTCAGAATTTTGCATTGTACATTGTAAGTATTCATCATAGGCATTTAACCCATTTTTCAGGGTATGTATAGGGTCAGGGACAACTCCTTCATATATGTATTTGTTCCTTGATTTCCATATTTGCCACAGTAAGAAA
This sequence comes from Nemophila menziesii, assembly GCA_029959085.1. Classification (NCBI taxonomy): domain Eukaryota; kingdom Viridiplantae; phylum Streptophyta; class Magnoliopsida; order Boraginales; family Hydrophyllaceae; genus Nemophila; species Nemophila menziesii. The sequence continues at coordinate 1,581,369 of JARWIR010000091.1, read as the reverse complement.
ATTCCCACTTCATATAGGTTTCTTCCATTTATATCTTTTTGTTTCTGTAATATTTTCATATCTATAAACCATTGTTCCAATCTTATTGTATAATTTGTTTCAGTTAACATTTGTAGTGGGGAAGTTAGCCATAAAGCTCTTACCCAAGTACAGTTAAACATCATATGCTCCAAGGTTTCTTCCTTATTCCCACAGATTTTGCAAAGAGGGTCTTTTGCACAGTTCCTTTTATATTTGAAAACCTCAGTTGGGACTTTCCTTTTAACTAATTTCCATATAAAATTTCGAATTTTGGGTGGTACCTTGAGACTCCAAACATCCTTCCAAATAAGTTTTGGGGTTGAATAGGAGCCTCCAGGTTGTGTTCCTTTTTTCTCTACTTCTTTTTTTGTTTCAATTTCTTTCAGGTGTGCATACACTTCTTTTGATGTAATTTCCCCATTTTTTGATATTTCCCAGTATATATTATCCTCACATTTTGTAATAGGAGTGCTGATAAGTAGTATTTTTTGTTTTATATTGCTACTAAACCATCTGGCAATAATATCAGGGTTCCAAATATTTGAATTTTCATAACATAACTCAGATACTCTATTTAAGGGGCAATTTATTGGTTTTTTTATACTTTTGATTCCTGGGATCCAGCTTTGTTCCCATATATTTATCAGTTTCCCATTTCCTATTTTCCATTTTAATTCTTTTGCTATAGTATTTTTTCCTTCTAATAGGCTTCTCCATCCCCAGGATGGATTATAGCCTAATTTAGCCTCAATAAATTGGGTGTTTTTATGGTATAGACCTTTAAGAGTTCTCGCTAGAAGAGAGTTAGGGTTTTTAATTATTTTCCAAGCGTTTCTAGCTAGTAAAGAGAGATTTTTTTGTCTCATGCTTTTAAATCCCATACCACCATTACATTTATTTATTGTCATATTGTTCCATTTGATCAAGTGTTGTCTTTTTTTTAATTTATTGTCCCACCAGAAAGAAGCTATCGCTGAGTCTATTCTATCACATATAGTAATTGGTAGCATAAATGCTGCCATTGTATATGAGGGAATAGCACTTATAACAGATTTAATTAATGTTTCTTTACCAGCCTCAGATAAGAAGATAGTATTCCAATTTTCTACCTTTTTATTTATTATATCAGTTAACCAGTTTAGAGCCTTTATTTTTGATCTTCCCCAATCTGCAGGTAATCCTAGGTATTTACCCAAATTGGGAAGTTTATTCATTCTTAAGTAGTTCAGGATAATTTTACTTTTCTCGCTTGGGGTGTTTTTACAAAATACCACTCCACTTTTGTTTAAATTAATATTTTGGCCCGAGGCATGACTATATTCATTCAAGACATTATTAAACTGTTCTACATCCTCTAGTTCAGCCCTAATGAAGAATAGGCTATCATCAGCAAAAAGAATGTGGCTTAATAAGGGACATTGTTTTTTCATTTTTAGTCCTCTGATCAAATTTTTTTCAATTTTTTCATTCATTAAAGAGGTTAACCCTTGGGTAATAATACAGAAGAGGAAGGGTGATAATGGATCACCCTGCCTTAGGCCTTTAGCAGGTCTATCTAATTGCACCTGTTGTCCATTTAAAAGGACTGAGTATGATACTGATGTTACGCAGCCCATAATCCATCCTATCCATTTTTTACAAAAGTTCATTTTTTCTAATACTGCTTCTAAGAAGTCCCACTCTACATTTTCATAGGCCTTTGCTATATCTGCTTTAATTGCCATATAATGTCTATCAGTTTTTTTCTTTTGCTTTAGGAAATGACTTATTTCATGAGCTATAAGTATGTTTTCGGTTATCTCTCTTCCAGGTACAAAAGCGCATTGATTTTCACTAACAATCATATTCATATACTTTTGTAATCTTTTAACTAATATTTTTGCAAGTATTTTATATATTACATTAGCACAACTTATTGGTCTGTAGTGTGATATTTTCGCAGGTGAGTCAATTTTTGGGATAAGAGTAATGATGGTTTTATTTATTTCATAAAGATTACTTCCATTCCAAAGGTAATCAGATATATACCTTAGGATATCATATTTCAAAGTTTCCCAATGTTTTTTAAAGAAGTAGACAGGATAACCATCTGGCCCAGGGGCCTTCTCATTACCCATATCCCATAAGGCTGCCTTTATTTCATTAATATCAACAGGTTTTGTAAGATCCGAGTTCATCTCCTCATTTACACTAATATTAATAGTGTTAATCACTGGAGTGAAGTCTCTAGGACCCTTAGAGCTAAAAATATTTCTAAAGTAAGATTTTATTTCTTCCTCCATACCACTTTTAGTTTCAACCCATTGATCATTTTCATTAAGTATTCTTTTTATTTTGTTTCTTTTTCTCCTTCCTTTTGTTATTGCATGGAAATAGGCTGTATTCCTATCTCCAAGAGTTAACCACTTAACTCTTGATTTCATTTTCCAGTATATTTCTTCATTTTTCCATCTCCTTTCCATTCTACCTATTATTGTGTTGTATTCATCCCAAATAATTGGTTCTGTAGAATTCATCATATGTTTCAGTTTAGTGTTATCTATTTTCAGAGTTTCTTTTTTTTCTCTAGCAAGTTTTTTTGCCCAGATTGTTAGTTTCCCAGCTAGTATATTTAATTTTCTCCCAAGTTTATTGATTCCCTTACCTCTCATTATAGTCATCTTTATCCAGTTTTTTATAATCAGGTCACTACACTCCTTGTTTTCTAGCCAAGTTTTACAGAATAAGAATCTTTTTATAAAAGGAATTTCTTTTTCTTTTTGAATTAGTATGAGCATAGTGTGGTCTGAGCCAATGGGAGGGAGTATTGCTACCCAAGCATTTGGGAAGCAAAGTTCCCATTCTCTATTTATAGCACACCTATCAATCACTTGTTTTATAAGTTCAGTAGAGCTTCTTTTATTAGACCATGTGAATTTACATCCTTTGGATTGTAAATCCTCCATGTTCAGTATATTGAACCATCTATTAAGTCTTTCAATGTTGTTTTTATTAAGACCATTTCCCCCAAGTTTCTCAGAGGACCATCTATACATATTGAAATCCCCAATTATGTTCCACGGGAGATTTGGGTAAAATCTTTTACAGTCAGTAATAGCTTTAATTACATCATCTTTTAGATTGTCATCAGATGGTATATAAACATATGTGGTGCAATATTTTTGTTTTTCCTCAGTGTAATTCATACAGTGAATATAGAAATCAGTAGCTTCCAATATTTCAATTTTAACATCAGGTAGAGTCATTAAAGCTAAGCCCCCACTAGTCAATTTAGGGTCAATTAATATAGTGGTCTCATATTTAATTTGATCAGCAATTTTTTTCACGTAAGCAGATTTATTCTTAGTTTCAGATAAGAAAATTACCTCGGGGCGATACTGACTTACAGTATCCTTAAGTGTTAGAACTGTCAGGTCCGAGCCCAAACCTTGACAGTTCCAACTGATTTGTGTCATTGTTGAGGATGGGGTTGATCTGGTTCAACCCCGCAAGACCCTTTAGCTACCTTGTTGTTTCTTTCTTCCTCCATCTTCTCCTCTTCTTTGGTTTCATTATCTATTTCTTCCTCTATTTGAAACTTCATTGGCTTTGTACCCATAGCCGGAGTCCATCTCGCCTTCCAAATCTTCTCGCTTTTTGATCTTTCTCCCATTTGATAGTATTCATTTAGTCTCCTTTCTCTATTATCTTCTCGTAGTTTGTCATTTCCATAGTATCCTTTAACTTCCTCCATTCTTTCATCTTCGTCTTCTTCATAGGTTATTGTCGATTTGATTTGGGTAGGGTTAGGTTTATTTTGTTCTTCGGTGGTGTTCTGATTGAAATGGTTTTGGTTGTTGTCGTTTTGGTTTGGGGTTTTTTCTTTTTCCATTTGGTTTTGTTTTGTGCTGATTTGTTTTTTTGGGCTGTAAGGTTGATTAATAAAGCCCACCTTTGGTTCAGCTGATAAGGCTTTTTCTACCTCCTTATTTTGTATTGACCCAAACGAGAATTGTAGAGGCCCAGATTTGTTTTCTATTTCTTTAGTAGTAATAGGCCCAATAGGTGTTTTGGGCTCCTCCTCATCGATATTTAGTGGGTCCATGAACTGACCGAACATGTTGTTTGTCGGTTTAGCCACCTCAGCATATTCTAATCCCACCATCGTTGTCCCTTCTCTTACCTCGTACACCCTTAATTTGGCTGTATTCTCTCCAGCCTTGAAATTGTCCTTTGTAGTACCGAGTTGTGTTTCAGTGTCCTTTTTTGACTCGTTTTTTTCACTCAGCTTTCCACTCACTGAGTTTTGTTTTTGACTCGAGAAGCCTTTCGCCGCCGTAAAGATGAACAGCGGTGGTTGTTCCTCCATCAATTTGAAATCTTTCTCATTACCATGGATCCATTTTCCTAGTCTCTTCTTTAATCTAGCTTTGTTGCTACATTCCTCTTCAACATGATCTAGCAGACCACATAAATTGCAGAATTCTCCCAATCTTTCAAATTTGATTAATCCAGAGAGGCTTCGGTATTCTGAGATATTAAAAGAGTAGCTTGAGCATAGTGGTTGGTTGATATTCCATTCTATTCTTGCTCTGCAGTAACTAATTTCCTTAAAAGTTTTAATCGGAGGTAGTTGTATTTCATTAACTTTCCCAAATGATTCAGCTATCATTTGCACATTTTCTTCAGAAATGAAACTTCCGGGTATACCATGGATTTGAACCCAGAAAGTCGTCGTGTTCATATCATCAATGGAATAGTTTCCATTTTCCTTCCATTCTTTTATAAGAATATGTTTACCAGCTAGATTCCATGGTCTTTTGTTGAGAATGGTTTGATAGTCTTCTTCCGAGTTGCAGTTTATCAGGCACGAATTGAAACCCATTTTTTCCGTTGTTATTTCCTCTTTTATACCCCAAGATTTGTTAATCGTTTTTCTCAGAAAATTGAAACTTATCGGTTTGTTGCTGATAATTTTTGCTAGAAGTTTGGGTTTTTCTATTGTGGTGTACACTGAGTTTTGTACTGGTTTTAGGATGATTTTTTGTTGTTTCATCTTGTGTTTCGGATGGTTGTTTTGATCATTCATTTTGCAGGAAACAGAGGAACCAAGAAGAGAAAGAGAAGAGAGAAGAAGAAAAAGGCACCGAGAAGGGGGAGAAGAAAGGAAAGATTGGATGAGATTAAAGTAAACTAACCTGATTTGATGATGTAGAAAGTTTAGAACGGGGATATTTTGGTGTTTGGGTGGTGGTTTATGTTTTTAGTGGTGGTGGATTGAGAGAATTCCGGTGAGGTCATTCTCGTTGCGATATATACTTTTTCTTATTCAATAATATGCTGAATACGATTTGACTGTGAAGAAAATTTGTGCGTGATTTCCTATTTATAAAAAAGAGGGATCCGTGTGATAGCGCTCCGTGGTTTTGATTGGTTGATTTAGAGACTCAATCTAACGGAATAGGAGGAGGTTTCTGGCCCATGAAGTCACCAAATGAGTGGTTTAGATTACGTGACCAGAAAAAACGGTATTCCTAACTTTGTTTTTTTTTGCATTAATTGCATTATAGACCCTGTGATTTCCCTGTATATGGTTTAGAGCCCCTTATTGTTAAAAAACAGCATCATAGACCCCTATGGTCAACATCTTATGTCACGAGAATCCCTTCCATTAAATTTTCTAGTGAGGTTGGAGGTAAATGAACACGTGGTGTGACTAGTGCTATTTTTTTAGTTTTTGCAATGTTTTAATTATCCTTTTATCTTAGAGTAATGCTGGGTATCACCTAAAAAAAGTGATCACCCAAATATCACCTTCCTATGTGGTCCAATTAAACTGTTTCTCTTCTCTAATTACTTTTTTTCTCTCTCTCTTATATGAAACAGTTTAATTGGACCACCTAGGAAGGTGATATTTGGGTGATCACTTTTTGGGTGATACCTAACATTACTCTTTATCTTAATATTAAATCCTTAACCATTTAGATACTTTTTTAATCGTTTACCTACACATACATTTTACTCTCTTCTTCTTCCTCATAGGAATACAGTTAATAGACCTAATTGGCGCACATCTTGAACGCTTAAGCATAGTTTCAAGCATAGCAATGCCTCGATCATATTAAGATATAACGTAAGACTCGAACAAAATGAAGTAACAATTGGTTCTCAGTTATAAGTAATATAGAGACGGGATATAAAGGTGTCATACGAGATATTCATAAAAATTGGATTTGTGTTTTTACGTGAAACATTGGTGATGCATAATGTATATAAGTTGTGATGATTTCGTTTGACGAATGGCGCTTACGAGGTAGAGGTAGATGAGATATATATAAATTTCAAGTACATGATGATTCAAAACTGATTAAAAAAATTATGGAACCTGTTGTAATTTTGTCTTAAGATCAAAGTCTCAAATCAAGTTAACCAAATAGAACAGTAAGAAAGATTTGCGAGAAAATAAAGAACACCAAAGATTTTACCGTGGTTCAGTCAAATTTGACCTACATCCACGTTGAGCTCCAATGAGGGTTGCTCAGCCACTATAATGCCACAAGTATTACAACGTTTCAATACGCTTCTCAATACAAACCCAAATGAAATAGAATCTACCAAGCTTCAAACTAATCTCTAACCCTAACTGTAAGAATAAGGCTTATCTAGTGATTAATCAAGATGATTATCACAAATTACAAGAGATATAAGAACTCAGAAGTTAATCTATAGATACAAGCAAAACCAAAGGTTAAACTCTGAAGAACTAGGGTTTCGAATGAGAGAAGAGAGAGAAAGAGTTGAAAGCGTGAAGAGAATGGGTTATAAAATTGGTCAACCCATCTTCTATTTATATGAGACAGAAGACAGGACCAGATGTGAGTCGTCGGATCTTAAATCAACCTCAATGGACCAGATAGCGCCACGTCACCACGGGATTAATAAAGGGTCAAACAACTTTGATATACACTTCACCAAATATATAATGTACCACATGCATATATATATTCTAAAATCTTGACCTTGAAGTGTATCTCCACCACCAACTCCACCTAAAACTTCAATACTCTATGGTATACAAGTGACTGAGCCATCTCCATCATCTTCTCAACTCAAATTCCTGCATAACATTCAACCAACAAATAACATATCTAAGCAATGCTTGAATTGACATTAGTAACAATTTTAGTACCAAAATCTGCAGGATTGTCCTCAGTTGCAATCTTTAGCAACTTAACTTCACCACTTGATAACACATTTCTAATGAAATCAAATTTTACATCTATATGCTTAGTTCTCTCATGATACACAAGATTTTTGCTAAGTTGAATTGCACTTTGACTATCAGAGAATATAGTAACTTTACCATTCACAATACAAGCTTCAGATAATAAGTTTTGAAGCCAAATAGCTTCTTTAGCAGAATCAATAATAACTACATACTCAGTAGTTGATAGAGCAACTAAAGGCTGAAGTTGAGATTTCCAGGATATACAGTTTCCTCCAACTGTAAAGCAGTAAGAGGTGGTGGATTTTCTTGAATCCTTATCACCTGCAAAACAAGAGTCCACATAACCTACTAATTTAAATGGAATATTGTGATTACCATAGCAAAGTCCAACTTCAAGTGTATTGCTAACATAAGCTAGTACATGTTTCAGTGCACACAAGTGATCCCATCGAGAATTAGACATATACCTGCTTAAAAGGGTTATAGCAAAAGACAAATCTGGTCTAGTACTAATCATAGCATACATTAATGAACTAATCACATTTGCATAAGGGACTGAACTCATTTTCACAATATCTGACTGAGACTTGGGGCACAATTGTTTAGATATAACAAAATGATCAGCCAAAGGAGTCATTATACTTTTGAAGTTCAAGCAACCAAATTTTGAAACAACTTTTCTCAAATAAGGTTCCTAATGAAACTTAATTATGCACTTATCTCTATTTCTATCAATTACCATGCCAAGTATCTTTCTAGCATTACCAATATATTTCATATTAAATTCACAACTCAGTTTTTCCTTTAACTCAGATATGCATTTCAAAGATTTAGAAATAATGAGCATATCATCAACATACAGTAGCACATATACATGAAGATCAGATTTAATAGAAATATAGAAACAAGCATCATACTCAGATCTTACAAAGTTACAATTAAGCATACAAGAATCAAATTTCTTATACCATTGTTTAGGGGATTGTTTCAGACCATATAAATTTTTTCAATAAACACACATGATCAGGTAATTTAGGGTCAACAAAACCCTCAGGTTGTCTCATATAGATGGTTTCTTCCAAGTCACCATGTAAGAATGCAGTTTTAACATCTAGTTGTTCAATTTCAAGGTCATGATAAGCAGCAAAGGCAAGCATTATTCTAATAGTTTTAAATTTTACTACAGGTGAGAACATTTCATTGAAATATACTCCCTCCCTCTGTGTATAGGCCTTAGCCACAAGCCTAGCCTTGTATCTAGGTGGACCAGTCTCAGAAATCCCTTCTTTCAATTTAAACAACCACCTACATTCAACTACTTTATGTTTATCAGGTAACTTAACCAAGATCCAGGTTTTATTCTCTTTAAGGGACTTAACCTCATCTTTTATAGCCTCATACCAATTAGATCAATCCTCAGATTCCATGGCATCCACATAAGAAGAAGGCTTAGTGTTTATTACCTCAATTGAAGCATTCAAGGCAGTGTATACAAGGTCTGCATATGTATACCTAGCAGGTGTTCTTGTTTCTCTCCTAGTTCTATCTCTTGTAAGTTGATGATTTTGGAGTTGCCCTGTTGATGACTCAGGAAGCTGACCATCACCTTCAGTGTCCTCAGGAGCTTCTGCTTCATCATGGGCTGGGTTTTGATCAGCTCCATGGTCTCCAACTGGACTAGTAATGTCAGGCTCCACCTCTCTCTCAACTCCCACCAGTTGTTGAGGAGTACCAGGTTCAGCAGTAACATCATGACCTGTATCTGCATCAACTTTAAAAGGAAATGTTAGTTCATCAAATACAACATCTCTACTAACAATAACTTTGAACCCTCTACTATCTTTTTCCCAAAGTATGTAACCTTTTACACCATATTGGTTTTGATAACCCAACATGATACATTTTATAGACTTGTGATCCAACTTACCCTCCTTTGTGTGTGCATATGCAGCACACCCAAAGGGTCTGAAAATTGATAGGTCAGGCTTTTGGCCCTTCCAAACCTCCATAGGAGTTTTGAGGTCTATAGACCTATTAGGACTCCTATTGACTAGGTAAGTAGTTGTGTACAAAGCTTCTCCCCAAAATTATTTTGGTTACTAGAGGTGAAAAGCATGCATCTGACTTTTTCAATGAGTGTTTTGTTCATTCTTTCAGCCATACCATTTTGTTGTGGTGTGTGTCTTAATATCATGTGCCTCAAAATTCCATTAGTCTTACAGTAAGGATTAAACTCCAAATTACAAAATTCTAACCCATTGTCAGTTCTTAGAACTTTTAAAGACAACTCAGTTTGATTTTCCTCTAAAGACTTCCATTCTTTGATTTTTTGAAAAGTTTCATCTTTGGTTTTAAGTAAGAAAGTCCAGACTCTCCTACTATAATCATCAACCAAAGCAAGAAAGTATTTATAATTACCATGAGATTCATGCCTCTCAGGACCCCATAGCTCTGCATGAACATACTCAAGACAAGCCTTGGATTTATGAGTTCTAGGCTTGAAACTTACCCTGTGTTGCTTACCCATAAAACATGTTTCATAAAAAGGAAGGTTACCTATTGTGTCTTTTCCAAGCATACCATGTTTGCTAAGTACACTGAGTCTTTGTTGACTCATGTGGCCTAGCCTCAAATGCCACTTTTCAATGGTAGCCTGAAATGAAGAATTAGTAACAGAATTCACAGAACCAGAAATATGAGTTCCATTAAGCACATACAAACCAGCATGTTTAGTACTAGTTAAAAGCAGCTTAGAACCTTTATACACATGTATAACACCTTTATACACATTGAAAACACAACCAAGATCATCTAAAGCACCCAAAGAAATCAAGTTTCTTTTTAAATTAGTAATATACCTCACATTAGTAAGAATAATGCATTTACCATAATCCATTCTCAAATTCACCTTTCCTATACCTTTTACCTCATAAGTGTTGTTATTGCCCATATATACAGTTTCATTGTTCACATAAGATAAATCATGAAATAGTTCAAGTATGGGGCACATGTGAAAGGTACAACCAGAATCAAGTATTTAACTAGCATGTTCAGACATATTAGAGACATTCAGTACTTCAAATACATCATCATTAGTCTTAGGTACACTAGCAACATTAGATTCATTAGCATTCAGTTTGTTTTTCAACTTAAAGCAATTCTTTTTCAGGTGTCCAGCTTTCCCACAGTGAAAACACTTCCTAGTCTATTTATTTTTAGAACTAGTGGTTTTCTTTTCTTTCTTATTATTAGCTAAGTCAAGATTTTGGGTAGTATCTGTTCTAGGGTTCACAAACATATTAATCCTAGTTTTTTTAAGGGACTTAAGTGCATTTTCTCTTGTTTTTAAAGTAGTAACAACCTAATCAATAGTAGGCACAGTACTAGCATATTGGATCACACCTATAACAACTTGAAAAGATTTAGGTATAGCATTTAAAAGGAACATACATTTACTAGTATCATCTAAGACCATAGTAGTACATTTAAGAACAAGACACAATTTCGTAAATTCATCTAAATTCTCATCAATAGATTTAGACACATCCATTTTATAATTAAACAAAGAACCTTTCAAGAAAGCAAGATTAGGCATAGATTTAGAAGCATATAAAGTTTCGAGTTTACCCCACAGCTCAAGAGCTGTATCAGCACCATGGACTTGTCGAATGACAAAGTCAGAAAGATTCAAGAACAATATATTGTGAGCCTCTTCTTTAATTTGCGCTTCTTTATCAAGTTCTCTCTCACACCAATCTTTAATGTCAGCTAGTAAAGCGTTTCCAACTTTGTGATGAGAGAGTAAGACTCTCATCTTTTTCTGTCAAACCCCAAAGTCCATTTTTCCATAGAACACAGACATATCAATTCGAGTAGAAGTAGCCATCGTAATACATGATTCAAGAACGGAGAAATTTCAATTTATAAACCCACAAGATTAATCGGAAACCCTAATACTTTCAAGAACCCAGAAAATAATCGATTAAACCTTCGATTTGAAACAAGATCTAATTACCCAAGATTGAAGAATCGAGCTCTGATACCACTGTTGTAATTTTCACTTAAGATCAAAGTCTCAAATCAACTTAACCAAATAGAACAGTAAGAAAGATTTGCGAGAAAATAAAAACACCAGAGATTTTACCGTGGTTCAGTCAAATTTGACCTACATCCACGTTGAGCTCCAATGAGGGTTGCTCAGCCACTATAATGCCACAAGTATTACAACGTTTCAATACACTTATCAATACAAACCCAAATGAAATCAAATTAATGACTAAATAAAATAAAAGATGTAAGAATAAGATGAGAAAATATAGCTCAGGTTTTGCTCGTACGCACTAACCCTTCTATTTCTTCTATCACTTAATAAGGTGCTTATAGCTCTTGGATAAGTAGTCAAGGTTTCTAAATTCCTCCCTACCCCCTTCCGGGTGGACTAGGATGGTGGTGTGGCCTAAGGTGTGATAAAATAATGATATAAATAAGTGCAAATACACACCCTAAACTAACACTGTACTGCAAGTATTACAGGACGTATGCAAGTTTTAATGATAAGAAGATTCGTTCCTCAGGGACTGACGAAAGTTAGAGAGAACTTATGCAAATTATCAAGTGCAGATATTAAAGATAGTAAAGATAATACGCAAGTAGAAAGAAGAGATAGATAAATATTTATTTGGTTTTTCAATAAATAAACTAAACTAATAAAGTAAAAGACAGGAAACAAATAAATGAAAAGAAAAGAAGATAGTATGAAAGTCTAGCTTGAGTTATTAGCATGCAATCCCCACTAGTTTTGCCGTTCTAAACATGTAAGGGTAAATTATGTAGTATTTCCCTAATCGGTCCCAATATGCTATCGGTAGTTTTAAATAGGATTTACCTGTGTCAATAAGGCTTCCTAAGCAAACTTTTCCTGTAATTGGTAAAGAGTCACAAGACTCAACCATAGTGATTATCTAGCTAGGTTGGGTTGTCAGATCAGACCTAATACTAGACGTTATGTGCTAAACATGCAATTAAACACCGTTGTCAATGGTGACCTAATTACTAGATGGTAATTCTATATGGCCGCAGTTCCACAAGAACACAGAATATAAATCCAAACACATAAACAGAGAATAAAAACTATAATTCAATTTAAAACATTAAATTCCCAAATTAGATAGATGTCAATCAAAACTAGGGTTCATACATATATGCTAAAACTCAAACTAATAGAATCAATTCATACAAAGAAGGGAAGAGAAAAGAGTTACAAAATAAGAGGTTGAAGGAGACATAGTTGTTGCACAGCTCCTTCCAGACTTCTTCTCTTGTGTTGTAGCTTCCTCTTGGCCTTAAGGTCTGGCCAAGGATGATTTAAGAGTGTTAAGAGGCTGTATTTATAGGGTAGAGGTTGACCTAATTCGTTTGGTGGAGATCACTTCAAGTAATGGAGTCCTGCCCAACTCAAATTCGTAAGGAAAACACTGCTGCGTTGTTTTGAGTGTATCTTCTTCGTTATTGGTCGGATTTTGCTCCATAAGATACCAAAAGAATCGCAACAGAATTATCTTGACCCTTAATAAGGAAATTACCAAATTCGGCCTGTTTCTTAGGTAAAAACACCAATCTTTGGACGTGTACTGCAGAATCCCAGATTTAGGCAGCTTTTCCTTTTCCTATTTGAACTCAGTTTCCTTCTATCTCCAATTTCCATGCATATCTCTTTCCATAAGTTGTAGTCTTTGACTTGGACTCTAATTAATCTCCATAATTATCTTTAAAGCTTCACACTAAATAAACAATTAAACCCAATATGCTCTAAAAATATTATGTTTACTAAATCAAGACCCAAAATAGGAAAGTGCACTAATTTAAGCTAGAATCAACCTATAAACTAATAAATAAGCCTAAAATGATGTCTCTGAAGTATATTATATTATCACAAATGAGGAGACATCAGATGGCGACCTCACAATCACGAGGGGACTTAACTAAGGTGCTCCTACGCCACTCTTAGATGAGACTAGCCTTCTGATGATGATCGGTGATCAAATTAAAACTTAATGACTATCTAGTTAGGCAAGTCTTTCCGGATCAATACCGCACACTAGACGTTTATGTGGTGTTTTAATAATTAGACACCCCTTTCGGGTGACCATCTAACTACTATTAGCATAGCGCTAAATTGATCAGGTTAAAGACAAACAATACATCAAAGCACATAAAACAAATATATGGTTAAGCAACTAGAATCAATTTACAACAATCCTCCCAAAGAAACATATATAGAATAAAATAGAATTTATAGATTATACATATGCAAAAACCAAGCTATGGGAAAACTAGTTCATACTAGAAATAAATAAACTAAAAGAAAGATACAAACTGTCAACTTGCTCTCTTAAATGACCAAAGATTCGACTAAGGTTTAGAACTGAGCAAGGACAAGAAATGACATGTTTACAATAGTTAAAGGGTATATTTATAGGAGTCTAGGAAGTCTTACTTCAGATTCTTGGAGTAGAGGACAATTAATAGGACTCTTTTCCAAATCAAATTCGTAGCCATAAAATATAGAAAAGGTAATAAACTGTCGATGTCTTGTTTTGGTTGTAACTTCTTCAATATTGCTCTGATTGACGCGTTCTTGATATCAAAACTGATCATCTTGGAAAGGTCTACACTTTTGCTTCAGACTATTCTCCCAGATTCCCAGCTAATCTTGAGTTATGATCACTTTAATGGACGTAGCTGCTGAAATTCAGATTTACTTGGCAACATTTCTTTTCCTAGTTTATCTTCTCCTTCCTTTATCTCCAATTTCTATCATTATCTTCTTTCCTTTATCTCTTGGAATTGATTTGGCATCTAATTACTTACCATATATCTTTAAAGCTTCAAAATTATCAAACAATTAAACCAAATATGCTCTAAAAATAATAAATTATCAAATTAAGACAAGAAATAAGAAAATACTAATATATAAGTAAAAATAAAGTATTGACTATCCTAATACACCAAAAATGATGTCTCCAATATAGATTAAATCATCACAAATAGGTAGACATCAAGACCCCCAACTCAAAGTTGTATCGTCCCGATACAATAAAGATAAAAACAAAGTGAAGTCTCTAAATACACACCTAGGTCAATTAAACACAATTAAACACAGCGGGAAAGAAGATAGCAGAATATATAGAATAAACTCAAAGTAACTACTAAGAAAATGTCATGTAATACTATTTACAAACTAAATTACCTGCACACTCGTCATGTCTACCATCAACACGATGTGAATTCAATATTAGATTAGCTTCGCAATGTAAGAAGGAAAGGAAATTTACTCAGTTCACCAAGGAGGCTATAGATTGTTCATCGAACTTCACTAGTATCCAAAGATCCACTTAACTACTCTCTATTGGCTCAATTACTTCTAAATTACATAGCAAAGAATCATAAGGACTTTAAGGTTGTAATGTTTGTGTAGGGACGGTATGATAAGTATATTTGGATAATTTAGAGTAAGCTTTTGACTCTCTCCTCATTAGCCATCAACGAATCGCCCTAGAGCTTGAGTTACTCTCATAAAATGTTCTCACTCAACTCAATGATTTTTCTTGATGCATAAAGTAGCATCCCCAAAGTTAGACGCGTCACCTCTATCAAGATTTGCGAATATAGCCTCCCCAGCAACGAGAAAGGCTATGAACGTCTACTAAACTTCGTTTGATGCCCCTTTTGGGTCTGATCTCTATCACCTTAGCTGAAACAACTTCAGTGACGATAAATGGTCCCATCCATGAGTCTTTGTGACTTCGTGGCCTATTCTCTGGTTTGTGGGCTTTCCATACAACTTCATGGCCGACCCCAAACTCAATCTTTGTCTCAGTATCCACAGGTTTTGTGTGGATTTCTTCTAGGACACGATGATGTGAAAGGCTGTGGATGATAGGAACTGTGGGATTCAACTTCCTCGGTTTCTTTCCCTAGAGATGGAATGTCTCGGTTACGTTTTAGCATGAAGGGTAACTGTCCCTTCCTAAAAGTTGATGATGCTCTGACTTGTGGCCATGAAGGGCCTTCCAAGTATACTTGGAACCTGCTTATCTGCATTGAAATCAAGTATAACAAAGTCAGTAGGGATGGTGATATTATCTGTTAGGACGTGTACGTCTTCCATTGTTCCCCATGTCTTGGTCACTGAATTGTCAGCTAACTGCAACTTCACTGGAGCTTTCTCTGTTTTCTGGAGTCTAAGTCTATCGAACACGGACTTTGGCATAAGATTCACACCTGAGCCCACATCACACATAACTTTCATCTTGGTCATACTATTAATTTGAATAAAAAATCGAGTATTGACTATCCTAATACACCTAAAATGATGTCTTCAATATAGATTAAATCATCACAAATAGGAAGACATCATTACCCAAAATGAGAATCATTTTCCATCAATTTTCCACCGTTTGATTATAATCTGCATGTTCCACCCACATGTTAAAGAATCGAAAAGAAGTAATTCTTTTAACATATTGTAAGAATAATGAAACTACACAAGGAGAGTGATCGGAAATGCTAGACTTCGGTAAAAATTCTGCATGAACATAATGATTAGAAGTTTCAAGTTTACGGTTACCCAACACACGATCAATCCTACTAAAGACATGATTATTGTCCTAAGTAAAGAATTGCCCAGAAAATTGTACTTCCTCCAACCCAAAACAATTGCAACAATCCACAAATTCTTCAAAATCTCCCAAGGTAACATTCTTTTCCTTAATCCTATTATTGTGAACAAGAATATTATTAAAATTATCGAAAAGAAGCCACAAATTATCTAAAGTAGAAGAATGATTAATAAGGTTCTTCCACAAATATCTTCTCAATTTTTTTATCACTAAATCCATAAATAAAAGAAGTGTAAAGGCTAATAGGAGTTACCTTATGCACAACTTTGCAATAGATAGCTTGAGGTGTTTTAGCAAGAATCTCACCTCCACTTTATTTGGGTCCCAAATAACAAGAATCGACCCATGCTCGACAAAATCAAAATTCTCAACGTATTTCCAACCTCTAAGCATTATTCTCAAGAAACCCTCCACACGCTTTTAATAACTCTTAGTTTTCGAAATACCCAATATTTTTTTCTCCTAATTAAATTTACAACACCTTGCCTCTTATTGTATTGGTTCAATGTCTTAAGATTCATTAAGTGCAAACAACCCCGCCAGTAACATAATAACACATATCAAAATCTTGACATCTTTTTATATTTGTTTTAAATCTAGATCCTTCTTTGTATCTTATTATGTATTATATTTTGAAAATCATACAAATTTTCAATGCAAATTATTTTGAAAACGGTGTAATAATAAAGTGTAAATTGAAATTTAAAATAATTAAAAACAACCATCGAGTCAGAAATAAAATATCATGAGTAATACTATATGATTAATATCATACTAATTTATCAACCTATACAAAATACCATTAAAATGTACTTAAATATGAACCATTTTCACCCATATTACCCACATTATGACCCCCACTTTATTATCTTCAAAATGATAAAAACGTTAAGTCCATATCCCAGAGCAAATCTCAAGCTAATTAGCCTTAATTCTATCAAGAAAACACACTTTCCATAGGTAGGAGTAAATATTACTCCCTCTATATCTACAGCTGTACATAAAGATAGAAATTTATTTAAGATAAGAATGACACTTGATAAATCCATTTCACACATCTCAACGATCTACAACCATCCACGTGTACACACCAGATCATCGTGCTCGATCCTTAACTCTCTACATCAACCAATTAAAATTCACTTATTGCTATCACACGGATCGCTCTTTTGTATAAATAGAATATCACGTTCAAATGGTTTTACACAGTCAAATTGTAATCAGTACACCATTTCTAAACATGAAAATGAAAGCCACCTCCACCGTCGCAAAGCCGGAAAAGAAGGCAGCAGCAAAGTCTACCACCGAGAAGAAGGTCAAGGCGCCTAAAGATAAGAAATCAAATGCCCCCAAAACTGCCGCTCATCCTACATACTTTCAGGTATATACATGACTTATTATTATTATTGATTTCTTGTGATTTAATTGAAAAATTTAATGGAACTTTCGTTATGTTTGTAGATGATTAAGGAGGCGATTTCGGCTCTGAAAGAAAGAGGCGGTTCAAGCCCACACGCTATTGCAAAGTATATGGAGGAGAAGCACAAATCTGTCTTACCAACAAATTTCCGGAAGATATTAGGCCTTCAGTTGAAGAACTCTGCAACAAGAGGCAAGCTTATTAAGATCAAAGCTTCTTACAAGCTATCTGATGCTGAAAAGAAACCCACTTCCGTCCCCGCTGCTGAGAAAAAGCCGGCTAAAAAAGCTGTTGCTGATAAGAAGGTTTCGACCAAGGCTAAGCCGAAGGTGGTGAAGAAGAAAGCTCAGACGGTGAAGAAGCCTGCTTCTGGGAAGGTTACGAAGAAGAAGTTGTCTTCTGCTTTGAAGCCGAAGCAGCCTAAGTCTATCAAATCTCCTACGAAGAGGGCGAAGAAGACAGTTGCGGTTTAAGTGTGCTTTTGAGTTGTTTGTATAGGGTTTGTTTTAATTGTGTGTTTTAGGTTTTGAAATAGCGTATGACTATGGTGAGAAATGTAAGGTTAAGTTTCATTAGTTTTGTTTAGTTTGCTGTTTGATTTTGCTAGTTAATGGATTTGATTTTATACATCTTTTATTATATTCGTGTTATTTTATTTATATTAGCATTCAAAACTGGAGAATGCCATTATTTTTCATATCTAAAAAATTTAACAATAGAAATGAATTGTAATCAATCATTTTCAACTCACCTTTTTCTTGTAACGGCTCTGTAAATAATGGAATTGATATTGATAAAGTTTTTGAAGGTGGATTAATGTTTTAATGAACACTATAACAGAATTGGTAATGGCTTTGTATCGAAACTGTCTTCTGGTATTAGAGGGAGCAATTGGATGAAGATTTTCCAGATCTAAAAGCTTGCTCTTGTTTTGTGGGAAAAAAGGGAGTGAATGACGTATATCAAAGTTTTGAAGAGGAATGACATTGCGTTTTATTTATTTTTGGACAAGGAAAGGTTCAAGAAAACTAGAATAATCGACCAATCAAAAAACATACTTTTGAAAATAATTAGCATGCCATCACTTTGGTTGTGGTTCATTTGCCGCATCTCAACTCGTGTTTTAAGAGAAAAGTGGTCATCGAATGACCGCCCTCCGGGTATTAGACTGGTTTTAACATAAATTTAGGGTTAAAATAGAAATCCTTTCTTTTCATATTTTCTCTATTTCTATTCACGCTAATTAAACTTATCTGAATTTTTTAGTTTCCTTAGGCGGTAGTTATTATCTTCGTTTGTTATTATTTATTGTATATAAGTTGAGAAAATTAAGTTTTATGATTTTTTTTTTTGGACATTAATTAGGTTTTATGATTATAATTTGAAATAGTATGTTTGTTTTAATATTGATTATATTGTATTTTATCTTTGATTTAGTATTGATTATGTTGTTTTTATTGTGTTTTTAGATTAATATGAGTTATATGTGGTTATATTTTTATGGAGGTAATATTGTTCGGAGTGGTAACAGTGTTGCTGAATATACCGAGAGAGACTGTAAACTGCTTATGACAGGAAAAGATGTTGGGTTAAATGGTTTAAAACAAGTTGTGTGTTTGACTTGCAATTAGTGCTTTTGAAGTGAATTTATTTAGTATGGCGATGTCCGATTTCGTCAAACTCTCAACGGTTTCATGCTCTATCTGTTAGGGATGACACGATTAAAACGATGATTCGTGGGACAAACGGGCAGTACCATGCTATGGAGATTTATGTCGAGACTAATGAAATGCGTAGAATACAATCGCTTAAGGGAGTAAAAAAGATTTGTGAGCGGGAAATACGTCAACATCTCTTGAGCCGATTCATGAGACCATTCATGAAAGTGATAGTGATGGTGATAGTGAAAGCGCAACCGAGTCGGAGGCATCCGATGAAAAAGGTTTTCATATATCTAGTGGTGATAACGAAGATAGTGGGAAAGATGACGATAAAGAATGTTCTAATTCATCTATTCATAATTTTGGACTTATTGATACAAGAGATAAAGAAGAATATCATGATTGAACATTAAATCAACCATCTTGCATGGCGAAATGGGTTAAAATCATGTTGAGTGAGCAATACGAATCAAATGAGGCTCTTTTGTTGGACGTGAGTAAGTGGCACCTTTGAAATAATAAGGTATGTAAATCGGATAGGTCAACTATAAAATACGTAACACAGGTATGTGTAAATGCTAAATCCGGTTGCAGATTTTATGTTCGTGCTGTCTATCAGCGAATTAGTAATTTGTGGGAGAAAACAATGTTAGATGAACATAAGTGTCAACCTGGAATACTTGTAAAAAATCACTGACAATTGTCTTCGCATTTTGTTAGAGACGAAGTATTAGTAATGGTACATACCGATATAGCTATGAAATCGCATTGGTTCAAACTCAAATTCATAAGGAGTACGACCATTATATTTCATATAGTAAGGTATGGCGGGGTAAACAAAAAGTGCTCGAAAAACTATTTGAAACACATGAAGGGACATTTACGGCTCTGAAGCTTTTTGGTGCTTTACGAATCACTAATTGGAGAATAATATATGAGTTTGAGTATAAACGTGTTGTGGGGAACAAAGCTACGTTTAATATGGCCTTTTGTGCATATAGAGCTAGTATCGAAAGTTTCAAACATATGATGCTCGTGGTTAGCATAAACGCAATCCATTTATATAGGAAGTATGATAATCAACTACTTATTGCAGTTGGGTATGATGTGGACAATCGACTATTTCTTTTAGTTACTCGTTTGCCGATGTTGAGTCAACACACACATGGATCTTTTTTCTCACATGTCAATATAATATGTTACATTAAACCGGAAAATATGTTTATTGTCAGATCGACATGTATGTATCTTTGAAGCGTGGATAATGTGTTCCCGGAACTAGAAGGAGTCCATAAATTTTGTGCGCGATCTTAGCAAGCAATTTGAAATACAAATACAAAAGCCAGGTGGCAAAGAAGGCTTTTATTGATCTTGCTTACATGTAAGATATACATGGATTCGATAAGTATTACCAAAAATTTCGCTTTACAAAGATTGGGTTGAAGCTATACCGAAGGAAAGATGGTTCTTGCACACAATGGCGGGTACCGTTGTGGTAACACAACTACAAACTTATTAGAGGTATTTAATAACGTTCCGAGGGGAGTTAGGGGGTTGCATGTGACGACTATTGTATTGTTAACATTTCTGAAAAATGACACTTAATTTGTTGAAAGAAGACAACTACGGAGAAATGCTTTGGCACTCGGGAGCGTATTCTTACCGAAGGTCGCTATTGAAATCAATAATAGTGTGGAGTATTCGACTGGTTATGTTGCTCAACTTTACAATGCAGACGATGGTATATGGGTCGTTAATTCTTTGAATTGTAGAAGATCAGACAATGTTAGACTAAGTTTCATCGTAAATATCAACGAACAAACATGTATACGTGGAAGATAGCAAATGTTTCATCGTCCATGTGGCCATTTCATATGTATTACTCAATCTTTCGGTGGAGAACACCACCCGTATGTTTCTGAATATTTAACTCTGTGGAAGTACATGGATTCATATGCTGAAAAGTTTTGTTCCCTTATGGATGCTCTCGACTATCTAAGTTACGAAGGTGTTGTTGTGGTACGCAAATCTAGAATAATAACAAGGAATAGTCGAAGGTCTTCCCGGATTCACAACGAAACGGAGGCTAGAGAAGATCGAGGTGGTGGTGGTTGTAGTTGTGGTTGGCGTGGGTGGTGGTTGGAGTAGTGGGGGGGGGGGTGGTGGTGGGAGTGGTGGTTAGTGGAGAAGGTATGGGGTGGTAGTGATAGTCAATGGTAAATGCATGAGGTGGTGGAGGTGGTCAATGATGGTGGCCAGATTTTATAATAAAAAGAAAATAAAATAAATAATATATTATGAGTATTATATAATAAAAATAAAAATAAATAATTAAAATGACATTAAAAGTAATAGTAGAAAATAAATATGACAAAATGTTTAATTAAGAAGTAATCCTTTAAATTATGAGTAAATAGGAGGATTTTTTATTATTAGGAATGAAATTTAAAAATTCGTAATTTATTAAGAATTATCACTTTAATAATTAACAATATTATAAAATACCTTTTATAATTAATATAATCAATTTTTTTTCATTCTTTCATATTTTACATATAAAGTTGTTTACGAACATTAATTAAATAATACAATAACCCACTAATCTTAAATTAAGACTTATAAAAATTGAGTTTTTTAATATCCATTCACTAAGATATTATATAAATTAATCCCAATTTTTTTTATACATTTATTACTTTTTTTTCTTCTATTTGCATAGCATGATTGGAAAATGGGCGACTAACAATAACATAAGGTCTTATATTATGGAAAAATGCCCTTATATACTTATATTAGTTTTTCATTTAAGTTATTTATTATACATGCCACTCTATCTTGAAATTTGTATTTTTACCTACTACTGCTTTATAGGTGTTTATTTTTAATTTTTTAGTTTAGAAATTTAAAATTTGCAAAAAACTAAAAGTAATATGTAGTAATAAATCAAAATAGGGATTTTTGTATTATAACTAGTCTTGGTGGTTATGGATAAAAGTGACAATGGTAGACAGAGAATGCCAGAGATGGTGGTGGTGGCGATGGTGATGGCCTAATTTTAAAATAAAAAATATTATTAATATTATTAATATTATAAAATAAATATCAAAAATAGATAATTTAAATGATAATAAAAATAATTGTGGTATATATTTAACTTTTTATATTAAATAATTATTTTTAATTTGTGATTAACTAACAAGTAAAAAACTCATTCACACTTATTAAGAATAAAAAATCTAAAATTATTTTTAAGTGGATATTATCTTAGTTATAAAATTAATTATATATATTTATAATAGTAATTTTTTTTTTTAATTTAACTATCTTTTCATATTTTATAATAATAATTTAACTTTTTACTTATTTCTCATTTAAATTATAAATTTTTAGATTTAAAAAATTTATAATTTAATTTTAAAAATATTTGAGAGTGCATGTCATTATTTTATTTTTTTAAGTAATTTTATATTTTATTAATGTATATTAAGTAAAGATAAAGGATAGTATAATAAATATACTAAAAGGGGTAGATTGTAAATAAGAAGAAAAAGATACTTTTTTTATATGTGATATTTTTTTAGATGGGAAAACTATCAAATCACTTTATTATAACATATATGTTTAGTGTTAGGAATAATTTTTCTTAAAACACCCCTTATACAAATAACATCACAACCACCTCTAAATAGTTTTCAATAAATTTAGTGTCCGTTTGGAAGGGTTTTTTCTGAAAAGCACTTAAAAATGCTTTTAAATGTTTAAAAGTGTTTTTGATTCTGAAAACAGTTTTAGAAAAAACACCAAATATGTGCTTTTCAAAAAAAGCACCGAAAGTGATTTTAGATTTCAAAATTATTTTTAATAAATTTTCAAAAAATTTAATTTTATTCTAAAAAAGTCTTTTTAAGTATTTCCAAACGGGCCTTTAGGCTGCTTTGGCTTCACAACAGAAAAGTTAATCTCGTATTTGTAACCTTCTCAGAAGCCGGCTTCTTAACCATTTCCACTTTCTTCTTCACCACCTTCGGCTTAGACTTTGTCAATACCTTCTTCTCAGAGATGACTTTCCTAGCCAACTTTTTCTCGACGGTGGTGGTGGCAGTGAGTTTCTTTTCAGCATCAGATAACTTGTAAGAGGCTTTGATCTTGATAAGCTTACCTCGTGTTGCAGAATTCTTCATCTGAAGACTTAAAATCTTCCAGATTTTAGTTGGCAATACATATTTATGCTTCTCCTCCATGAACTTTTCAATGAACCACTTCGTTCCTTAAGAGCTAAAATCGCCTCCTTTATCATCTATAGACAAGGAAAAAATCAATTAATTTTTCTATTGATTCACCATATTCATTAGTAATAAGCTTTAGAAATAAACAAATAACATGAGTGTACAAGTATGTAGGTATATTACCTGGAAGTAAGGGTGGTGAGCGGCGATTTTGGAAGCGATCAACATTTTATCCTTAGGAGCCTTAACCTTCTTCTCTGTGGCTGATTTCTTCGATGCCGCCTTCTTTATAGGCTTTGCGGAGCCGGAGGTGGCATTCTTTGCTTTTCCGATGGAGGTCATCATTTTTATGTTTACAAATTGAGTGTTGATTAAGTCGACTGTGTGTTATCATTTGTACATGAACTCCTATATATACTAAGAGCAATCCTTGTGATAACGCTATGTGAGTCCTAATTGGTTGATTTTGAGAGATAAGGATCATTGAGACGGATTGATGTGTACACGTGAATGGTTGATAATTGTTTGATAGGTTTGAAATGGA
The DNA here is from genome assembly GCA_029959085.1 of Nemophila menziesii. Taxonomy (NCBI): domain Eukaryota; kingdom Viridiplantae; phylum Streptophyta; class Magnoliopsida; order Boraginales; family Hydrophyllaceae; genus Nemophila; species Nemophila menziesii. The sequence goes on along the minus strand of JARWIR010000091.1, from coordinate 1,557,609 downwards.
TTTTGTAAAGTGATTTTTTTTTTGGGTTAGACTTCCAACCAATATTGGATGGTCCAATATATAAATCATGACCATTGGATATAATAACAAGAGACATGTCTATATATATTAGTTGCTTTTAATTCTAAAAACATGGATTATAGTCATAATATAAGTGGCTAATCCTAATATTGGTCCATCCAATATTGGATTGAAGAATTTTCCTATTTTTTTTATGAACAATGGAGTCTGAAAATGTTATGAAGACCTAAAAGTAAAATTTGATATATTAGATAATATAAGTGGGTTGATTTTATTATTACAAAAGAGAGGTCTACGAACGCCCGATAAGCACAAGCTTACTAAACCCCAAAGAGGGCATACAAAGTAGTCTTAGGTGTGGATTAACCATTTATGTATCTAGTAAAATAACCTCTACAAGTTTTCAGGTGGATATCTATATGGAACCGGATCCTCCCTAATTGTTGCGCCCAACTTAGCCAACCAATCACCACAATAATTCGTTCCACGATATATATGTCTGAGCTCGAAATCACGATGCTCCACTAAAATCATCCTACAACTACTAGGCATAATTATCTCATCTGACCGACCTCCATTGTTCCCACCGTTCTTCACTAGCGTGTGTAACTTTAGAGAGACAACCTTATTTATCAAAACCTCGTACTTATGATTCTTAACCATGTGTAATCCAAAATGAAGTGCAAAGAATTCTGCTTGAAAAGCCAAACTAGCCTGACATGATCCCACGAACGCCCTTAAATACGAGACATTTACATCCCGGAAGTTGCCCTTGACACCATCTCCTAGTGGATGTGACTAAATACATCCATCCACGTTTAATTTCAACTCCAGTTTAGAACAATTTACTAGTGTTCTCCTAGCCGATGTAATAATTCCTCATTCTTGTTCTTTACCACAGACTCTAATGTAGTCTCTTGTGGATTGAATTTATGCTTACTCTACTCAAAATAATTCACAATTCTATCCACCCATATATTCCATATGGTGGCGAATGCAATGATCAAAACTTCTAATCGATCTACTACTTTCGTAGAAGTAAGAATAGTTTTCCACCACGCGTAATCGATATTTTGCTCACCTTCACTGAAGTAACATCCGCGATGTTCAAATTTATAACAATATTACCTTGGGAATCATCCCCCCTGTAACATAGACATGCATGTTGCTAGTTCATGACAGTTTGCATTTAGGTCCCCGGGAGAACCATTTTCATTGCGATTTAGTCCATATACAACCCTTTATCTCATATCTGCAAAACAGTTTACCTGAATTGATTCCAAACCTTGACTTTCAAATTCTGTACCATGTATATCTTCTCCAATCAATTTTTCTCGTACAACACCATTTCAGCACAATCAACTCCTTTTGGAACCCTCCAACAACCCTTTCCACATGTTTTTATATCTAGAATGATATCAAGGCTTCTGAGACTAACCCACATGCACCACATATTTGTGACATTAATAACCCTTGATTCACTAGGTTCACCGTTGTCGGAAGCCGATTCCGTGTGGCACGCCAAAGAAGATCCTGAACCTTTTGGGGGCACTTAAGAGACCAAATGACTTCCATTTAAATCAAATTAATAACTGGCGAAATTTAAAAACTTATAGGTTGATTTCACTAAGAAGATTCCGATGATGATATGACACATTTGTAGCAACAACCTTGTACATTTTATACTACAGTAACACCATTTAATAATACCTCATGACCCTCAAGTATGTTCTTATACATTCTGGAGTCCGATGGTTTGGCGTCTCAATTAATGGCTATGTACAGAAATTACTTCCGTTTGAGAGCTCAAACCCATAACACTTGATAATTTTGGATGAATTTTTGACCTAATTTTGCAAGAAAAGATCTCCTTGCAATTCTAAGGCCTAAACCACCATCTTTCTTCGTTTTACATAGCTTCTACCACAGGATCCAATGTATCTTCTTTTCGTATTGATATGAATTCCCAAATAATTCAATCAATCTCATTACAAATGTGGACTGATAATTTAATCGTTTGCATGATCTATGTTGGAATTGCACTCAACACCGGTTGAGACAAAGTTATTCTCATTGTTAATGATAAACTTCATGCTTTCTAATTCAGTAATTTACTTCACATACTTTTCGTAACATCTTTAAATAAACCCCTTGGTATACAACCCAAGAGAATAGGTGTGCCCACATATGTCCCTAACGAATCACTCAAAACAAAACCATTACGGGCAATCGATTCTTGTTTCCATTCTTGCTGTACATTCTCCGAGAAGAGAATTAACGATTTTTCTTCGCTCACTGTTTGGCCAGACTCTTTGCAACAAGTGGGTCGACTTGTGTTCCTGAGCCTCTGGAATTAAAAGCAAGTCATCGGTGAAAAAACATGGGATATCAGAGGGTTTAGTTGGTGTAGACGAATAAGGATCCATTCCCCACTCTCACATAAATTCTGAATAAAGAGAGACAAACTCTCCATACACATCCCAAACAAATACGGTCATAAAGGATCTCCTTTGCGTATAACTCTCTAGGTAGTAAAATGTTCTAATGAATAGTCATTCCAAAAACCTGCATAGAGTTAGAATACATTGCCGACATAATCGTCCGTACCCAGATAGGTGAAGACCGAAATAAGCAAATAGTATGTTTAAGGAACCTCTAACTTGGTTTATCATATGCTTTCACTAAAAATAATTTCACAACTGTATATTCTTTCTTGCCCTTTATTGTAAGCATCCTAATTTACTTCTTTAAGCAAGACAACATTGTATGTAATGGATCTCCGTGGAAGGAAGCTTGTCTAATTAGGACCTACGCACTCGTCTAAAAGCGGAAGAAATCTGTTCACCATGGTTGTCATAATAAACTCGACGTGAACGTTAACTAGACTGATCAGATGGATATGTCTGACCTTAAACAGATCGTTTATTCTTGGGATCAAATGAACAAGTGTACCATTTTGAGGTTGATGAATTTCACCCGTCCCAATTGCTTTTCTAACCATGGCGTAAACTGCTACACCCAGTGTCTCCCAACACTCTGAAAAAACCCGCATGCAACCGATCTAGTCTAGGAGCTTTTGACATCTTAGAATGCGAAATTTCCGCCT